>JANIJI010000017.1:2727500-2970000 GCA_024500535.1 Leptonema lineaticorne
ATAACGTATATAAATAACATGAGAATGGAATGTCGAATTCATATTTTTTATATAAAAGAATTATAATATTATATTAAAGCTGTAATTTTAGTCAAATATATTAATAAAAAATTAAGATTTGATTTATATGAGGAAAAAAGTTATTATTTTTTTGTACAAAAATTTAAATAAGAATCATCATCGAAAGGAATTTATAAGATGAAAAAAAAATCACATTTTCACGTTCAGTATTTCAAGGATTTTGAAATGGTAAAAACCGATCATCGGCATCAATAAAAATAGTTACAAAACGTGTTTTTTTTAAATTTATAAATAAAATTGTAACTTGTTTTCTTATTTTTTTTTTGTATTAATTTTTGCTGAGATGTTATCATAAAAAAATTTTTCATTCAAAAATTTATTTAACACTTTCACTCGTAGTTGAATCTGTGTTTAATATATTTAAAATATCGAGTTTATTTATATTGTGCAGTGAATGCATCAAAGATCAAAGTTCATAAATAGGTCATAATTTAACATTTTACTAAGAAAAAAAATGTTGTAATTCGTAAAATTACATATGTATATATATATATATATATATACAATAATAGAAACTATTAATATTTGAATTAAAAGCGATTCGCGAATAAAGCGAACATTATGGCGACCAGTTATTACGACAAATATTTCCAGGTGAACGTACGGAAGATTTCACGCAAAGGTGTCGTAACGCGCAGACAAACAGACATACAGACACGCGTGCAAGAAGACGGATTATTTGAGGTCCGCTTACCGTATATACACGAATAATACAGAAACGGGTTCATCTTTACGACGAAATAAAACGAAAACGAAAGTGACCCGATGACCTAATGACCGATATGACCGGGCGGGTCGACCGTCGTTGAACGAGTTACGTCGACGTCGATATTGTAAACGTCGTACATGTACGTCTAAATGTATATATATATATATATATATATATATATATATATATATTGTGAAATCGTCGGTGAAAATCGTCAAAATGCGACCGACGTTTTTCAAAGTGTGGCGCGCGATTTATTGAATTATCGAATATATCGGCGACTTTCTCCGGCGAAATGAATATATATATATATATATATATATATATATATATATATATATATATATATATATATTATAATATAGAAAAGAGTTCGTCTATAAAGTGACGCATTTCGTTTTGATTTGTTGAATTTAAAAATAAAATTAATAATACTTTTAAAATTATTGTAATATTTCAAATATGAAAATTTTATATTATAATTAAAATTTTAACTCACAATATAAATCAATATTAAACATCCAATAGACGACTAAATTATTATGTTTATATTTATCTTTGTTTACATTATTGATATCGAAAATGTTTATATATTAACCCGTTAATAACCGGAATATATATATTTTGATTATTAAATACGTAATATTATATAATAAAATGAATTTAAATAATATCGTAAATGCAAAATATTTAACAAACCTTGCGAAATCATCGTAAAAATTGAATTTATGCAATAATAGAATAACCGAATGCTTTAGCAATAAATGGTATAATCATTACTAATACAAAATTACAAAATATCTAACGTCAACCATCATATAAACATGGTATTTTTCTTACATTCAAATTATCATATTATATATAATCTAATATACGGTTTGTTAAAACATTATTTTATATATTCAATTTTGGAAAAATTCGTCATAAAACACACTTTTCATGAGTTAATCTCGAAAAAAAAAAGAAGTAAAATACATGTGTAATATTTGCATAATATATGTATAAAATTGCGTAATGTATAATTTATATAAATTCATTTTCAGATTTATATATAATTTACATCATTTTATGGTAAATTTTCTATGTCATCACGCGGCCATTTGAATAAATTTCGCGATCGGCGCAAATAAAAATACACATATTTTATATACTTTTTATCACAAAAAAAAAAAAAAAATAAATAAAAAATAAAAAGAAGAAGAAGATCTTCGGACACACCCAAAAATGTCGTAATCGTTTAATATGCGTTAAAATGGCGATCCGTTTTTTTTTTTTTTTAGAATTTTTCCTTTCGTTTCGTTCAATGAATGTAGGCTGTACGAAGTTTTTTTCCATAAACGGATATGAAAAAATAAAATGTTGACCTTTTCCGGCGAATTATCGTGATATTTAATATTTCTCAAGTCGTGTTATATTCTCGTTTTTTTTTATGTCGTTAAAAAGCAATCATCTTGGTGTATTTTATTTTTTTTTGCACCATTTTAAATCCTTGATATTTCATTATTTGTGACGGGAAAAAACGTCAATTGCGCCTATGAAAACGACGTTGTGTAAAATATATGATTACTAAGATGTACTATATTTTAACTACAAACACATACACACACACACACACATATATATATATATATATATATATGTGTGTGTGTGTGTGTGTATGTGTAAATAAAATTTATAGAAAGACAGTAAATAAAGTTAGTATTAATATGGCAGATTTTATGCGATGGTTTTAAAATTTATATATATATATATATATATATATATATATATATATATATATATATATATATATATATATATATATATAAGATAAATAATAATTTAATTCAATAATATATAAATAATAAATTGATTTTATAGATCTAGTAATTAGAAGGATAGGATTAATTATTTTATTATAAGGAGTTATAAATTATATACCATATATAATTTGTCGTATTTAAATAAGATTTGGGATAAAAATATATATATTTAATATAATATTTCAGTAAATAGAAAATATATAAAAATAGGTCAAGTAAAAATAAAATGTCAAATAAAAATATTGTATTCCTATTTTTTTTAATATAAAAAAATATATAAATATCAAATATTTATTTAAAAAAATAAAAAGTTTAACTATTTGATATTTATTTTTATTACATAAATTAAAAGAGAGCTACATTTTTTTAAATTATTAGAAATACACCAATATTTTTTGAAATGATAATTTAAAACACGATCGAAATGCTAAATTTTAATCTATGTACTTTTAATATATAAAAAATTCTATATTTAAAATATTTATCGTTTAATTTAATTAATGTTACGTTTATTTTTATTAGTATTTATAAATAAAAATAAATGAAATTTTATTTTTATTTATTAATTTAAACTTATTAAAATTAAATATTAATAATAATTAAGTGTCATATATTCATAGAATATATAGTGAAATTTATTAGAGCACTTACCAGGAATTTCATTGTGAATATATGCTGTGATTTCGTTCGTTATACAGTCCGTGTCAAAAGTAGTGTGCCACGTGAAAGGCGAATATGTAATGCTTTCTTCGACGGTAAACAAGTCGTTCTTATATATATATATACCACCCCCTGTTTCGAATTACGACGATGTCTCTTAGTGTTTGTTGTTCACGTGGAAAAACGACTCGTCTCTTATATGGGGGGGAAAAAAAAGCGTGGTCGTTGAGACATTTAATTCTCTCTCTCTCTCTCTCTCTCTCTCACTCTCTCACTCTCTCTCTCTCTCTCTCTTTTCGATTATCTTTGCCGCTTTTAGCTAGTTTATCGGATTCGAATTCAGGGTTCGAAGTCGAAAATTATGTTTTTTAGATTTTTGAAATGTATTGATTTATTTATTTTATAAAATTATTTAAATATAAATAAAGGTTATTTTTTTTTAGTAATTATATAATAATTTATAATTTATGTATATATATATATATATATATATATATATATATATATATATATATATATATATATACAATGCGTGTATTATTATTATTTCAGTATAAAAATCTGTTTTGTTTTTCATTGATCGAATTCAACTTTATACGAGAATATTCGAACTATTTATTTTTTTAATATAAGATGAATTTGATTGAAAAAAAAATGGTAAAAATACAGGCATCATAATTTTTAATAGTTTTTTTTTTTGAGAAAATATTTATATTTTCAAAACGTATTTATTAACTATTTAATACGAAGATTATTATTTATATAGTAAAATCTATTTAATTTATCCTTATAATAATAATTTTATATGTTAAGTTATATATATATATATATATATATATATATATACACATATATAAATCATAAATTATATTTTTAAATTTTTAAATGTATTTTTTTTTCTTTAAAAGAATGTGTTATATTTTTTGTTTATTTTAAAATAATTTTATTACAGTATAAAATTCTTCATACAAATTTCGCAGCCCTATTTTATTATGATTGTTTGACGGATAATTCTCGAACCTTTATTTACCGGCTTATATGTATTTATTATATATATATATATATATATATATATATATATATATATATATATATATATATATATACGTAAAAAAAATAAATTATAATACGTGCTCATCAAATCATCGAATCCGATGGAACGATCCAGATTTATCTCATATAGTTAAACCGGCTCTTTCAATGATAAATGAAAGTTACTGTTGCGCAAAATCCCATATGAAATTTTGATCGAGTTCATCATCGTATCATTAATGATGCTCGATAATAGTTATTTTATATATTTATAAATAAATATTAAATTAATATACGACTATCACAATACAAATGATCCAGTTGAATCATAAATATTACATTTAATTTATTTATATTCAAGCAAAAATATTTTTTTAACTAAAAAAAAATATTGTTAATTAATATTTCTTATATATTAAAATTACAAAAAAATTGTATAGAATTTTTAATGAATATTAAAATTATTTATTCACAATAATATAAAAAAAAATCATTCCATTTCGAATCATATAATTTGCGAATCGTGATTTGAATACATCTGCATCACATATTAAATATATTTTTTAATATTCACATACAAACAGAATATTATTTATAGTAAATATTGAAAGTTTAAAACGATATATTCAATTTTAAAATATAAGTATTAAATGATTATATTAACTTTTTATTACATTATAATTTATCATAAATAAAATAAATCAATATAATACGTGATATGCAATGCAATTTATTATTATTTATTATACTTTTATAATCAATCTCAATTAATTTAATATTATTATAATTTATTAATCGCGCGTTAAAAATATGATTTATGGAAGATTAAATATTTTACGGACATTTTAATTTTGTTGTTTGCGTTTATTCATCCGTAATGAAAAATTTACGCGTCAAAATAATAGTTAAAATAGTTACAATCTATTAATATTTGAATCATTTCTATAGTGAAATAAATGACGTGATATATGAAATACGAGATATTCGACGACATACGTATTTTTTTCTTTTCGAAAAAACGAAAGTGATAACACGTGAAATCTAATAAGAAGAAAAAGAGAATAAAAAATAAATTATGAAAATTAGAAGAGAATTTTCTCTTTGTTTTCGTATAAAGCAACGTTAATTTTCATTCAAAGTGTTATTTTTTTCCCCCATTTCTTAAATAATTTATTACGTATTAAATTGAATGATATAAGTGAATTTCGGTCAATTGCCATGTTAAAGTTGAAAGTGTGTGTGTGTGTGTGTGTTTTTTTTTCTTACAAACAATTTTGGAATTTGCTTAATATACGCGAAATTTACATAAGTAATGGATTTATTTATCGTGCATTTTATTTTGAAATTTCTAGTCAAATGCAAAATTGCAATCGCAATAGTTGAATCATACAATTTTTCTATATCTAATTATGTAATATGTTTTATTTATTTATTTATTATATATTCAACGGATCAACAGGATTTAAACTTGCTGAATAATAAAAATGTTTTCAATAATTTCAATCGAATTCGATGTCAAAGTTCAAAATTAACAATTTATATTTACCCGTGATATATGATGCTTTTAATATTCGTTGTCGTTTTATAATTTTAAATTATATTATAGAAAAAAAAATCATTTATTATAATAAATATATGAAAATTATTAATCACATTTAATTATTTCAATATATTGAAATGTTAAACATAAAAATAAAATTAAATCATCGTTATTTTCGTTCTTTATCAATATTTTATACCAAAAAAAAACATTTTTTTATAAGGCAGGTCTATAATATTAAACTGTCACAATTTTTTAAAAATTTAAATGATATTGAATTTAATTTCGTTAATTATCTATTTAATGAATAATTTAATATTATCATTTTTATATTGTGTATAATAGATAAGACAAATCAGTATTTTTTTTAATTTAATATTTTTTGAATCTTATTGTTAATTATTCTAATGACTAAAATATATTAAATTATTACATATAATAATTTCTAAAATAATATTTTTTTAATAATAACATTTTTTTATATATTTTTTAATTGTTCTCTCATGACAAAGAAAATTTATCAAAATAGAAGTAATCATATAATAATGTTTTTTTCATAGAATCGTTTATTAAATACAGAGATAAAGAACCTTTTTACTCGTAAAGTCTACTTTTCAACAATGATTTCTTATATGAAGACCTTATTTAAAAAAAAGAAAAATGTGTCAAATCATATAAATGAGATAATAAAAATATTTAAACATTATTAACGTAGAAAATAGAATTTGAATATATATTTTATATATTCGTAAAAAATGTATATTTTTAAATTTTCATTCTATAATATTCATTTTATATATATAGAAAAATCATACTAAATAATGACATAGAAAGCACAGCATTCTTTAGCTCAAAAAGGCCACATGTTGCCTTAAGGCCGCGGGTTTTCAATCCCCGATTCGATACAATCTTCAACAATAGACGTATGCGTGTGTGCGTATGTTGCGTTATCACACACATAAAAATAATACAATAATAATAATAATAATAATAAAACATGCATATTTCGTAACGTCGAAGAATTCACGTGCATAGAAAGGCGCCGGTGACATAACTTTTTGTTTCTTGTGAAATGTCTCTCTTCGTGGGCAGACAAAAGATGAGCATCTGATATTTTATACTGCGACTTCGATGTCACTTCCGACCGGAAAGAAGGAAAGAATATTATCGATCCGGTCGAAAAACGACCGTTTTATTATTATTATTATTATTGTAATGTCTCAACGCTACTTTCGTATGCAAATTTTTCCGACGTTCGGAAAAATTCGAACGAAACGCATCCGCGTCGAAAATAAAAATAAATTAAACATGTCGTAAAAAATAGATTTTATATTTCAATTTCTAAATTCTATCGTCAAATTATCAATATATATATATATATATATATATATATATATATATATATATTCGTATTAAAATTTTATAAATAATAATAATTAAAAGAAAATGCATCATCCTATATATGAAATAATTGTGTCAATGTACTAAAATATTGCGCAATATTTAATATTTTAAACAATTCAATAACGTGATATAAACAATTAAAACCGTCGCCTACGTACTTGAATAGTTAAATTTAACAACGCCGGATGTTTTATTTCATAATATCTACGAAAAATATTATAATTTTAGTGTTGCGTATTAAATTAGAATTATAATTAAACTCGTTATTATTTTTATATTTTGAAAACTATTTTAACACATCATCGATAATATAAATTTTTATATAATGTTTAAATATATCATTTTTTTTTTCAATAAATACCGAAAAGTGACACCTGTCGTTATAAAATACAGTATTCGTTTACGAATGAATGACGGATTGTGGGTTTAAACCCGCGATATCGCTCGGAATTGTAATCAATAAAAAATATTCATAATTCATTTGATAATTATATTTAAAATTATAAGATGAAAATATTGTTTACAGATTGAATAATCAATTGGAAAAGTCTGGATATAGAAAAGATGTACTTTTTTTTTAATTTATTCATTATAATAAAATGTATATAAAATTTAAAAAAAAACTAAGATTTTCTAAGAAATAATATAATTTAATTTCTTTAGAAATTATTTTAGTATCGATTTAAAAAAAAATGTACCAATGCTAAGATTATTCATAGAGAAAATTCAATGAAAAATGATGCAATAAATATGAAATTATAAACAATCGAAATGGGTCAAATGTACCGTCGTAAACACAATAGAAGGGTTAATTCGTATTATTATTTTCATTGCCACTTATTTGTAAACAATTATTTTAATATTATTTATTTTTACGTTGCCCAATATTTATAATGAAGCGAATAAATACGAATGAGTTTTCGTGTCACCTAATTTTTTCTCACAATTATACAAAAAATATTATTATCTATAAATTTTGTATGTAAATATGTATTTAACCCTAAAAAGTTTATCGTATTATAATTTTTTAAATTCTTCATTAGACTTTTGTAGTTGAAGAACAATACGGATATTGTGATTTAACTCACGTACTTTTGTTTAAAATTTACATACAATTGCAATACATTGTATAGAAATTGTATGCTATTGATCAATAGATGGCATTATAATAGTTCAATTATTAGGCAATTGAACTATGTTATTGTATATAGATGGCGCAGTTTTAATGCTTAGACAAACAATAATCGACATATGCAAACACTAAATACAGATTTTTAATTTGTATAATATCACATTTTCTTTAATATATTAACATACATCACATATGTTAATAGTAAAATTCGTACGAGTTTATCAGTTTTAGATATTTTAATTGAAGGTTTTCTTCGATGAAAAAAAAAATATATATTTATTCATATTCACCATTTTTTTAGTGCACTTGTGATAAATTAATATTTTTGTTAAAGATTTTCTTATATTAATATCTGTCAAACTCTATGTCCGAAGTGAGATAAATTTGACAATGTTACGTCAGAGCAAAAAAAAAAGGATGTCATAATCAATACAGTAAACCGACCAGGAAATTAGATACAGTAGCGATTCGTTTGATGTCCCGGAAATAATCGTGTTTTCTATTTCTATTCTAGTAAATATTTTTTTTTTGTCTAAATACGAATACATTATTCAAAGCCTTCGCCTATTGTTTTCCATTTATTATTTATTTTAGTCTAAAGAAATTGAAATGAAGAGAAATGTTGTGCCCAACTTTGAACGGCGGTCATTAAAACGACGTTTTCTAATCGAATTACGACACCCTTAAAAACTAACATTACAATGGAAAATATAAGGAAAATACACGTTAAATTTTCAATGCCTTTTTTTTAAATAGCGTAATATTTACACTTTTCCTCGTCGTAACCGCTCGAGAATACGTAATGAAAATGAGATTTTTGAATATTTATCAGTCTTTTCATTTTATATTGTATTTTTAAAGTACATACAAGAAAAAAAAGTATATAGAAACGGTAAAGAAAAGATTACGACTTTTGCGATTGTTTTCGACGTAAGATGACATCACGACGTTTGTTTTTCGTTTTCAGATGGAAAATCGCTTTTTTTTTACACGACGATTCGTTTACTATGAAATTATTCAAAGTCGAAAATGAAAAAAAATATAATAATAATAATAACCACGTTCGACTTTTACTTTGGAAAAGTTATGTAAAACGATCGTTTTTCATTGTTAACGACGTGTATAATTATCGTTCGGTTTTCTAAATATCTAAAATTACGTCAATTATATCATATATTTATATATATATATATATATATATATATATATATATATATATATATATATATATGTATATAAAAAGATTAAGATAAAAATAATCATATATTTTTATGTTTCATTTTTCGTATGTACAAATCGTATATAATATATAATAATAAGTAAGTAAGATATAATAGAATGGCACATTATTTTTTTTCACACATTTCACATAGTTTGTCCATTTTGTTTTTATTCAATCATAATATATTTAATAATAATAATAAAAAAATATACAAATTAATATATGTAGAGACTCGAATTCGACTTTATAGCCTCAATTAATAATTATAAATAAGACTGAGGGGGCAGTGAGCGTTTTCGTTGATATTTTTAATTATATAAATATGTATATATATATATTAAAAATTTATTTTCTCGCCGGTTCTTCGACGGCGATGGCCTCTTTGTCGGATTTTTCCTGTGGATTTTCAGCAACGGTTTCACTGACGGCCTCTAATGTTTTTTGATCGGGTTCCACTCTTACAGCTGAAGTTGCTGATGCCTGTCCAAGTGTTTCAACATCGGATTTAGCAGCGCGTTGGATTCCTTCAGGAACCGATGGAGGAGTAGGAAGATGATCGCCGACAGGTTGGAATCCATTTTCATCAGCGATATATCTATGGAAAAAAAATATTATCATTAATTTTAATAACGGAAAAATATTATATATATATATATTTTTTTTTCTATACTGAAAATATGATTTAAAAAAATAATAGTGTCAATGATGATATGAAAAAATAATCGAAAGAAAAAGTGTAATTCATATTTATCTATTTATATTGTGGTAAAACCTTGAAAACTTATTATATTGTTAGATTTATCATATAAGTGTAAATTATTACTTCTGAAGGTTTTTAATATATTTACATTTTTCATTTTTAACATATTGACAAAAAATTGAAAATAAAAAAAAATATATATAAGAATATTAAATTGTAAATATATCCATTACATATTTTGTTCAATATTGAACAATAACCACAATATATATTTAAAAATATCAATAAAAAAAAACGTTTTAATATATAATTTATATTTTAAAATATTAATCTTATAATATACTAAAACGAATTTTATAGTTAATATCAAAATATATTAATCTTTTTTTTTCACTATAAATATATATATATATATATATATATATATATATATATATATAATATTGAAATATACTTACTTTAAACTGATAACACTTCCATCAGGCGCCGTGTAAGTGTACGAACCTTCGAGCACTTGAATAACTTCATTTTCAGGCGCGTCTTTCAGTTCGGCGTTTTCAGCCGTTCTTCTGAACGGAATCGTTTTCGTATAACTGGAACCTTCCACTTTTATACCGTTGCCCGCTTCGTAACTGAATAAATAAATAAATATTTTCATATATATATATATATATATTTATATATATATATAAATTTTTACCTGAATTTATAACCGCCTTTTTCGTCGAATTCTTCCGATTGTGCGACAATTGGTACGGGCGTAACGTCCGATGTTGTTATGGCAGGGGCCGCAGCCTGCGGAGCCGCAATCGTCATACCGATACTGAATAATAACATCAGACATGCGAATGGATACATTTTTAATTTTTGTATATTTATATGTGTATTTTAAAAAAAATATATATATATGTATATATATATATATTTTGTCAGAGATGTGCACGTTTTGGTATCACTTGTATGACTTGACACTAGCACAAGAAGGACTCCGGGTATATTTATATGGGACGATTTTGTTTGCACTATGAGCCCCTACCAATCTGCCTATTGTCGTTAAGTGATTCAACGTTTAAGACATTGACAATTTTTCGTGTACAACGCACATGAACACCTTTGTGACATACGAACACATGCACGTATTTTGTTTTTTTTTTTATTCATTTTGGTGAGGCAAAAAATAAATAAAAAAATTCGGTACGTTTTGGCGAAGAAAATCGCGAATTTTATGAAAAAAAAAATAGATTTATAAATTTATTATTAAATATCATATAATATAAAAAAAGAGTGTGTATGAATGAAGTTTAATTCGTAATAAAATTATAGTCGTAATGAAAATAAAATTATTCGATATGCGTCGATGTTATCATTATATGATGTGTAAATAATAAATATATATTTTGACTATCATAAATTCGATGAAAAATTAAAATATTGCACTCCGATATAAATAATACAAAAATGTAAAATGGTTCATCAATACAAATATAATTACGATTATAACGAATTCAGTCAAATATATTATAAAATTCAACTATATTTACATATTAAAAATATATTTAACTATATACTATATATATATATATATATATATATATATATATATATATATATATATATATATATATATATATATATATATATATATATATATATATAAGCAATTTTGATTCACTCAGATTAAAGTACAATTTTATTTTTTGTTTTTATTATCAAAAAATGCTTTTTCTCTAATGTATTAATGTAATTTTTTTATTCAATATATGCCATTCTTTTCTAGTAATATGCCTAAATATTTTTATATATTGATATAATTATGAATAACTTAGATAATTATTATTTAAAATTTTATGTTATGAAAAGTTATATAATTGAATTTAAAAATGATACTAAAATAATAATGAAAATTTAAATTGAATTTTTACAAAATTTTCTAAGAAAAATAGTTATTATATTATGTTTATCTCATCGATTAAATTTCTTAGTAATTTATAGAAAAATAATATATTTCTATAGAAAAATTTAAATCTTTATTCTTTAATGTTGATAATAAAAAATGTAATTTTCTATCGTTGACATTAAATTTCACTTTATTTATTATAAATTTTAAATCTGGAAAACTTATTAAAAAACAATATCAAAGAAATTAAAATATGCAATGTTATCAGAATATTGAATTTATGAAAATATAAATATTAATATATTTTTAATTGAATCACTTTTTTTTATAAAATATTATATATATACGATAAGTGAACGAGTTTAAATTAAACCGATAAAATTCGTCACTTAAATATTGATTTAAAACTCATCATGCGTTTTATAAATCAATAAACGAAATTCTATTTTAATTCAATTCTACTGCTCGTCATGCATACAAATTATTAGTATTTTTTTTTCATATAACCAAATTTTGTATTTATTTCGTATATAATAGAATAGATAAGAACGATAATATTTCGTGTTTAAAAACTATTTTGAAATTTAATTCACATTTATCGAGAAGCCACTCTTGAAACAACAAACCTTTCATAATATCGAGTGTTTATTCGCATATTGGACCAATATTTGTTGATTTGTGTAATTTTTTTTCCCGCGAAAAAAAAAATATTTATATATTATAATATTTTTTTTTCACCGAAAAGTTTTGTTCTTGTTGTATAACGCTTTGTTGCGAGAAATAAATATTGATTTTGAAATAATCTATACTAATTAACGCACTTTGAGCTATTTTAACGACGTTTATTTGTATAGACTTATTAATTGATTCTTCATACAAAAATCACGCAGATCAGAACGATAAATATCCATGTTTTTTTTTCATCGAAAAAAAAATGTCACATTATATTTACTCATAAATACGCATTTAAAAAAAAATAATTAACAGCTTTTTTCACAATTTTAAAACACGTTAGAAAGTATTTTAAACGAGCCGCTCATACATTGAAGAAATATAAAAATATTATTTGTTAATAATTTTATGCGATTTATATATTTTTATAGTTTGATCAAATTTTCACTTGATTTAAACGTATTTTTTTTTTGTAATTAATATATTTTTATTGGATTGACAAACGATATAAGTGCAGTGTTTATTCGAACGGGACAATATTTAAAGTGTACTTAACGTGCATTTTTCGTATTCGGTACAAGGAAACGTCGTAAATGAAAATCGATGAAAATAAATAAATATAGACGAAATGTGAAGGTTGTCATAATTTCTGTAATATGTCGTTTTTTTCTTCTAAATTGTAAAAAAAAATTAAAAAAAAATCTGATATATTTGAACAGCAAAAATTCGCCGGCGTGAATTTGACTGTCGAATTAGATGTAAAACGAAAGGAAAAAAAAGGCACGTGTGAAATTTTTCAATTCGTAATTTCCACGTCATATTTCAATGATTTTTTTTATGCTAATAATATATAAATTTGTAGATATTTATTCATGTTTCATTGTGAAAATTAAAATGTAAATGTCATTTATTGCTCTTTTGTGTGATTTTTTTTACAATCAGTTTTAATTCTATTAATAAGAAAATCTGTCGAGTGACAGTACTTTATTGTTTATAATAAGATTTTTTATCGAACACATTTACTATTTAAAATCTTTAATTTTTATTTTACACACTAAATTATTAGTAATTTTATGGAGGTGTGAATTTAATTAATTGATATAATTTTACATACAAAACAGATAACAAAAAAAAATTCACGTATCTTCTAAATATTCTTTATGGTGTTGATTTATTTATTTATTTATGTGATTACATAAATAAATTAATTCATCCTTGGTTTCGAATAGACTTCAATTTTTTTTTAAATATATATTATTGTTTGTAAAAAAAATATTTAAATACTTAAAATTAATATATTGATAATTAAAAAAAGGTATTACATTAGATTGTTATCTGAATTTATTCAACAACATTTGATAATATCGAACGTCGATTACAATAATTTCCATTCTCATGAAAGATTTAACAAAACGCTAAAATGTCAACCGTGTTGAAAAGCGCATGAAAATATTGCTTATTCTCAACGAAATTATTCATTTATATTATTTTACACGAAACGAAACGTACGACGTATTTTTCGCTATTATTATTTATATTATATGCGCATTGTTTTATATATTGTGCAATTGAACTTCTTGGAAGAAATTCGAAGGGAGTGTTTTGAGACGAAATGACATAATGGAGGTCAATAAAACCGCAACGTGTCGACGATAATTTCACTCTTTTTTCTCAAAAAAAAAAATAAAAAATCCATTTTCATTTAAATGAAAAAAAAAACATATTTTTTCTCAAATATATTCAGTTGACAGGAAATAGTATACATATTTATATATGACACGTGTAAAATAATCATAATTTTATAATCGTATAGATAAATTATGATTCATATTTGTTCGTGTAATTTGAAAATTATAATATAATATAGATAAAATAATGATACGCGTCCCACACGACGATATTACGTCTATTATGAAAGTTCAATGTTTTCAATGACAAAACTTTTTCGTTTAATTGTGAATTATTTAAAATTTGATTGCTTATTGCATATTGTATACAAATATAAATGACTTGTATTATAATTTCGCAATATTTTTATCGTTCGATTTCATTGTCGTTTTATATATCTGAAGGCGAAAAATTAGATGATTCCATTTAAAAATTTCACTAGCATTACGCTTTTCGAAACATCAGACGTATTCAAATATTTTTAATTAAATTAAATAATATAATTAAAAATATAAATGATTTTTTTATGTATATATATATATTGGAAAAATATGTTATATTTTCCGATTCAAAGTTTACATTTCCTTTTTAAACCTCGTAGACTTGATAGGGTAGTCACGAATGATTCGTTACTTTCGAGTATCCTGTTAACGATTTGGCCTTGGTCGATGATGTCTTTGTTGGACAATTTGGTGTCATCAGGCACTAACAACCGAGAAAAAAAAGAGATGTACGAAGAAAAAAACTTATTGGAAAATCAGCTCAGACATCGTTTGCGTTTCCTTTATTCCATCAAATAATCAAAGTTCAAGGTGTTCTGTGCGGTTTATGCATATATGGCGAATGGTTTTTTATTTTTCATTTAAAGGTATATTTAAAAAATTCTAGCAGTACCTATATAAATAAATATGTAAAAATAAATCATGAAAAATTGCCGCATTTTTTTAAAATTAATATTACAATTTTATATTCATAAAGTATATGTATTTTAAACTAAATCGAAAATATTAGCTAAATTTAATTGTCACACACAAATTATCTTTCATAATATTTATAGTTATTAAATATATTATTTTATGCTATAAGTAATCACGATTTTACTTTCAAATATAAGTTGCTTAATTATATTTATTTTTAAATATGATTTAGCTTCTGTATATATACATATATATACACTCATTATTATGGAATCTAAGAAGATTCCAAGAACTTTTTGGATACACATGAAACAAATACGATATTATTGTAACTCGCTATCATCGTTCGGTAATTGCATGCATCGAATACGTAATAATCTATTTTGAAAAATACAATTACTCTTCATATCATATATCTATATATAAGCGTATTCTCGTTTAAATGCCGCGCCCATTTTTAGTTCAACTGTGACATTTTTTTAACGTGAATAAAATTTTGTAGTTGTATTCAACGACGAAAAGCTCACATTTAGAAATGTTACGCTGTATAAATTAAATATATATATATATATATATATATATATATATATATATATATATATAAGTCAAAAGTTGAATTTTTAACTTCATAATGTTAATATTTGTATACATTCATCCTTGGTTTCGTATTATCGCCGTAACAATTTTTATTTTAAATAACAGTTATGACGATGCACTTCCCTGTTTGTTTATTTATTTTGTGTTCTTATGTAAACTTTCATCATATTCGCTGAAGACGAATATATATATATATATATATATATATATATATATATATATATATATATTCACAAAGTGCGAAGATTTAGAAATTTCACGAAATTTTTATCATTGAGAACATTCTTGTTCCAGTGACCAACTTTATATTTGACATTTTTTTTTCAGTTATTACCGTAATATTATAATTGTGCGATATGTGCTTATGTTATGGTGTCACTTTCTAAATTTTATAATAATTATGATAAATGATAATATGTGTAATGTTTCTTTGAAATTTTCATCATAACTAAAAAATTCTAGTAATCTATTATTCAATATATCTTTAATATATATATATATATATATATATATATATATATATATATATATATATATATATATATATATATATAAGAGGAAAAATCTTGAATGAATACATAAATTAGTACTTTAAAATCTATAAATTATTAATGTAATACACGATTATAATAGGTTGGATTATAAAAGTGGTGTTTAATGTGATCAAACATTTTTTTTATCTGTATACAAATATCAAACGAAGTGCATATTAATGTTTTAATAGCTATCTTTACACTCTTATTAAATATATATTTTTTAATACATAAAGTTAAATGAGTATCAATATAACAAACTTGTCAAAATAATATAAAGACATTTTTATTCATTAAGTATTCGATGGACATAGAAACATTCAAGCATAGAGGAGCATTCATAGAATTTACAGAAGTATCATACGTTGCACATTAAAAATACTATCGGACAATTTATGATAAAACGTGACGTGAAAATAATCAATTTTTTTTCATCTTTTCGTTTTCACATCGACAACAATACAATAATAATGTGGTAAAAAAAAATTCAGTATAAATACTCTGACAGTACACATTCGATCAATCAGTGAACAAACAGTCAACGAAACAACTGTAACATATTGTATTATATTATATATAATATATATATTTATATATATATATCGAATAAATAATATTAATCGGTTTAAAATGCGCGCCGCCATATTTATCGTTTGGATTTATTCGGCGGCCATTTTGGCCAATGAAGACGCCATGGAAATGAAACCAATGGAAATAGTGCCTATTATATCGTCTGAAAATATCGTCGAAGGCGTCGGAGGAAGATTCCAGTACAGGTATATTGAATACACGGGTCGCATATTAAGTTTTATTTTTTATTTTTGTATTTACAAAGTCACGGGGTCTGAGGAATTTCGATCCGTTATCGCGTTCAAAATTACCGTTATGTTACGAATTAATATGTGTCCGAGTTAACTGAAAACAATTTTTTTTTGTTTATTCCGTTCGGATTATGTAATCTGAATGTGTGTGTGTGTGTGTGTATATATATGTGCGTGTTAATCTAATTAATATGTATTAATGTTTGGTAGTCTATTTCTAAGAATATGATTTTTTTTATTGAATATTTTCATATTGAAAAAAAATGTAATAATTTATTACATTTAATCAATATCCGATTTACAACTTTTATAACTATTTTCTATTTCAATTTAAATTTACTTAAATACTGTGATATTTTGATTTAAGAATTCAGTTTTTGATATTCATATCCTGAACCTCAATTTTTTATTATTATATATAATATTAAAAATAATAATAGTTTTAAGCAAAATTCTCGTTTTACACTATTTTATAGTAGTTAAATATATATATATATATATCGTCTTTTTTCTTAAAATTTTGTCGTTATACAAATATGTAATATATTAAATCGAAAATCGATTGACAATACCTGACGTTGACGTTTTATAAAAATAATATGTTTATTCAACTCGTATCTTTTACCAGTGAAAATACATTAGATCAACATTGTTGCCGTTTTGAAATGATGCAATTCGTTCATTACATATATATATATATTTAATATATATTTCTATTGAATAATTTTATGACGACAATGAGATGGAATAGCATTTCGCAAATATGAGTCGCATTTGAAGTGTTAAATGTTTGTATTTTTTTTTTCTTCAGTTATGAAAGCGGCGATGGAACAAAAGCGATGCAAAGAGGCGAACTGAAAAGTATCGATCCGGAGCACGCAGGAGAAGCGGTTCAAGGAGAATTCTCTTATCAAGTATAATAATCGCACACATTGCTGTGTACTATTGTTTAATTGTTTGCTTTATATTTTGAATACAAATTGAGGATACACTATGCAGTTACAATCACAAAAAATAAAAATGTTGATCTATTTAGAAATGTTTAGATTATTTCATTGTATTAACAAATATCTAGATTTATTTTGGAAAAAAAAAGTTTTTCTTTCAGATTTTAACATGTATTTTTTTTTAATATTGAATTTCTAATTTTGTATTCATTTTCAATTTTTTTTCTAATATTAAATAAAATAAATTAATTATATCTAAATAGGTAAATGTGTACGTTAATGAAATATTTATGAAAAATTTTTCTTCAGGTTAAATATTGTATTTACTTTTTACTAATATTCAAATAATTCTCATTTAATATATAAAACTAATTTTATGTATAATATAAAAAATTGAAGCAAATTGTATGAATTAAGAATTTTTTCTTAGTATAATGTTAATTATTAAATACTAATTTTCAGGGACCGGATGGTGAAACATATTCAATGAAATATATAGCAGACGAGAATGGATATCAACCGATCGGGGACCATATTCCGACTCCGCCACCGGTGCCGGCCGCCATTGTGAAAGCCCTGGCTTATTTGGCAACACTTCCTCCGCCGAAAGATTCGATCGAAGATCTCGATCACTGATGAAAATGTATCGAAAATAAATTTTACATAAATAATTTATGTTCTTTTTATTTATTTATTTATTATTCGTTCTTCACGTTTCTAGCGTTCGGTGAAAGTGCAATAAGGAAACAAACGCTTCATAAATACATCTCATATTCATAGCTTTAACGACTCGTCTATTATCATCATTTTATAACAAAGACGAGAGGTTTCAAAATATTTAATATGTGGTCGATTTCTAGAACAATATGCGAATTTAACGCTTGAATAGTACAAAATGACGACAAAGAACCGAATATATATATATATATATATGTATATATATAACACAATTTCATGATATTTATCGTGTCGTAAAATGATAATTCTCACATTTTTTCTTAACTATTTAACAATTTTGTGAAACGATATTTTCATTTTTCCCATACTGTTTTTTTTTTGGCGCATGAAACGTTCGATAATTTTAATAATTTTTCAGATTATTTGTCAATTATTTTATTTTATCGTTTAATTGTTACATTAAAACGGAAAAGTTGCGACAATTTTATTAAAAAGAATACGAAAAAAAACTCATGCAACTTCTATTGGTGCAATTAAAAATTATTAGCAATAATTATCATTTCTTTTATTAATTTAATTAGCTTAATTAAAAAGTGTAGTTTAAAATAGTTCAGCGTAGATTTGTAAGTTTAATTTTGTTATAAAAAATAAAATAGGTTTGTATCTAATAAATTTAGCTTTTAAAATTTAATATATTTATAAAACTTAATGTTTATATCTGAACTTGTATTTTTTTCTATATATTCTTTGTGAAAATTATATATAAATATAGCTAATAATTGTTATTTTAAACTTTTTATAAAAAGTTGAGAGTTTCAAATTGCATACTATTTATTGACATTAATTATAATTATTTATTTTTTCAAAATTACTAAATGAATTATATCAAAAATTTTTAAAAGTGAATAATTATTTGAAGCTAATGACTTGATCTCAAAAAATGCATTTCACAACTTGAATCTCTGTTTCTTATTTATAATAATTTTACTATTGATCTAGAAAATATATATTAAAAACTCATTATCTAATCATTAATAATAAAAATAAAATTATTTATAATCACAACTATGATCTTATGTGTTCATATATAATTTCATCATTTTCATACAAATTCTAATTAATAAAAATATTACACACAAATTGAGAATCACAGTATATGAAACATTCATAAATAAAGCGTGTTTCTTTTTATTTTATTTTTTACAAAAATATAAAGATGCATCGTCGATAATCGATAATCTCGGTTAGAAAATGGCGCCGATATAATTTTATGTGCGAATCGATTATAAATAATTTTCCATTAGACGGATGATGAACGACATTTTCCGCTTGTTGAATACAATACGTGTCGTTTCACAATACGCACTTATCGCACAACGGGGCTATTATAATAGATAATATTTAATCAAATAACAATATATATTTATATTTATAGAATCCCTTGACCGATGACTTTCACCACAGATAATCGTCGCGTCGAAGAATTTTCACGGTCAAAATTCTCGTATCCACCACTGAATATAATAATAATAATAAAAATATTATATTATATTTTTTAATAACAAAGAATGTGTTTAGATATTAAATTAATAGTTTTTTTTTAATATAATACAGAAATTTATATCAATATATATATCTATAGTCATTTTTATATTGAAAAATATCGTGTATAATGCCGTTAATATACCACAGAGTTAACACGTTAATGTTGTAACTACGTTTGACGTTGCTTAGTTTCGTAAATAATAAATCTATACACGAAATAATATTTTATATTTTAATATCAAATTTTGAAATCTATTCCTTATTAATAATGTGCAATAGATAGATATGATAATTTTTTTTTTCATTAAAAATATTCGTATATTGCTATTTTTGAACGCTATTGACATAATAAAGATTTTATATTCGATCGTCTGTCAAATTTTCCACTCGTATAATTTATAATATTTACATATTATATTATAAATATATGATATTGCACGACACACATGAGAAATATGCATCTTTACCACTTCGAGTTCAAAGTTCCACTTTTTAAACTGGCGAACGATACTCGTACGATAAATTACGCTTTATATATATATATATATATATATATATATATATATATATATATATTATCAAAGAAAAAAAAAGAAGCCAAATATACTTATGAATTGAAAGAAGCCTCTGACGCCCAGTGTTAATTGAATATTTATTGCGTGGCGAATGTTGCAGACGAAACCAAAAGTGATCTTACAACTTTCACTTTCCTTCGGACAGATGAGTATCTTCTAGCAAGACTCGTTTTTTTTTCTTTATCTTCTTTTTATTCTACGACTTCTTTTAACATAGTTCGAGATCTAGAAGACGAATATGCCGTCGTTCGTTCGATTATATAGTTCGTTTGTGCATTGAAAATCGTCACTGTTAATATTAATGAATTATGAAATTATATATATATATATATATATATATATATATATATATATATATATATATATATATATTGAATACGATATTATTTATTAGAGAATATGATTTTTTTTTTGTTGAAATCGAATAAATATGAGATGGCTATTTAATAAAAGATGTTTAGAGTATGTCGAGTAATTTTTGAATACATATAGTAAATGATAAGAACATGTGTCGTAAAAACTGGTTTAAGAGCGTTCATACGATGCACTAAATAAAAAATGTGCAAACGTAAAAGGGTGAAGGTCCTCCGCATTTTTTTTAAATAAATAAAAATACTTTCATTATTTTTATATGATATACATAATTATCAATGTATGAAGCGAAAAATTTGCTAATAAATATTTGTAATACAGTATAATTTTAATATTGTTCCGATTTTTCTCACAAATATTTGTTAGAATTTAATCGAATTTGAGCAATTTAAATTATATTATTGTGATAAATTTTATTTTTATTATATTAAGCATTTGAATAATTTTCTAATTTTATTATACGATATTTTTTAAAATTTTATAAAAATGACATCATTTTAGAAATAGTAACGATAGCGATTTTTTTTCAAAAATAAAATTATAGAAAGAAAAAAAATATTTTTTTACGATGAAATATAACGAAATTTATCATAATAAAAAAAAAAAGTTGAATAATATATTTTATTTCATTTTTAAATATATATATATAAACAATAAATAGACATCTATCGATAGATAAATACATAACATTTTCAATATTATCTTCATTGAAGATGGCACTTTGTTTTGTTTTTTGTTTTTGACTATACAATATTCATAATTCGTATAAATTACATGTTTATTTTAAACGGGAATAAAATCAATATGGTATAATTGATTTGTGGATGATCGTTCGTTTTGTGTGACATTGCCGTGGTCTTTTATTGAGTATCTAATATGTTGTCATTTCAAACTTTAGCCGGAGGTTGTGATGCGATAAAATCCAAAGCTTTTTGAATGGCGGCTGGTACTGGCGGTGGAGTAGGTAAATGATCGCCCTATAAAAAAATATTTAAATAAAATATTTTTTTTTACTCATACTAATAATAATTATAATTATATTTTAATATTATTAACCTGAGGTACGAATCCTTGTTCATCGTTAGCGACATAAGTTAAAGTAATTACTGTACCATCGGGTGCTGTATACGAGTATGATCCTTGCGTTATAATCACGTCGGTTCCTTGAGGATCGCTAGGTTTTTTCAAAGTGCCGACTTCTTGTCCTTTAATACCGTTGGCGGTTTCGTAGCTGAAAAATATTTAAATTATCATATAAATATATTTTTAATTGTATTAATTAGAAAAAAAGGATTATTTTTTTGTTATATACCTGTATTGATATGATCCATCGGCTTCCACGTTCGATTCCTGTTTAACAATCGCTATGGGTTCTTCTGATTTGCCTTGTGGTGCGGCAAAAGTAATAGCGAATAAGCTAATGAAAACAACTAAAAACTAAAAATAAAATAGATTTAAATATTTTAAAAATTCATTCAATATGAAAAAATATAAATAAAGTACTATATCAAAGATAGAGGTCGCTTTATTATGAAAAATAATTTTAACGCAATAAATTATCGAATTTTCTGAAAGAAATTTTCATATTAAAATTTCAGATATTTAAATTGTTCGAAAAAAACATATTTTTATATTATTAGATATAGTATTTTATATTTTTTTAAGTTACTTAGAAAAACAAAAACATTATTTATATAAAAAATATATATATATAATAGAAAATCATCAGTGATATCAATGAGTGGTTATGTATAAAACCTAAAATATAAATTATTAATCAATAAATTTACACAGAATGCTTAAAAATGTATAAATATTTAATATAAAAATTAATTTTTTTTTAACATCTTAATGTTTATGTTTAAGACCTGAAATTAAATTTTCAGTTGCAAAAAAAAATCGGATAAGTGAAAACTTCAATAATAATTTTTAGTAGATATGCATAATATTTTTTCAATAATCTGTCGATAAATTTGTAAAATTAATTATTAAAAGTATTAAATAATTTATATTTAAAAAAATATTTTTATTACCGAAAACTAATACTAGCTATGATATATTTTTATTTGAATTACAAATAGAACATTTATTATAAGGGATGAAAAATGATTTTAATGACATACTGCAATATTAAATAACTAAGCAAAGAATAAAAATATATATAAATTATACCTTAGACATTTTTGGTAAAAGTATTCACTAAAATTTGTACTTGGAGAAATTGAAAGAAAGTCAGGCAGCAATTAATATTCGCCTGGTGCCACGTTCAAATCACAATTGAGACAATGTCTCTAAGCATGTCGTGTATTTATACCGTGTATGGAGGAATATAAGTATTGTAATTTGCACATGTTGCTGACATATTGTATATCTAAGATGTACTCAAGATTGCATCTGAATAATCGACTCTTGTGGATGAGAATATTCCAAGTATGTTTGACATTTATTATTGCGCGTTTATCAATGCTGCAAGGTAAACTTCAACATGTGAAAATTAACGTAAATAATGCCGAAAAAATATATGTATATAAATATATTTGTGTATAGATAAAAAATATATATATTTACTAAAAAAAATTTTTTTTTTTCAGAATGTTTTCATCCTATTTTATTGTCAATTACTTTTACACACTCGGTTCAATGCCGTCGGTGAATTTTGCAATTGTGCTATATTTTAACAGAGAGTTCTTCAAAGCACGAATTTTACGCGTGTTTTCTATTTATTTTTTACAAATTTTGGATTTTTTTTTCTTGTACTTCGATATTGTTTTGTATATTTTTATAAATAATTAGAAAATGTACGCGAACGTCCGTGTATTTATATATTTGAGGATATGCGATTTTCTATTATTATTATTGGAAAATGTTTGTACGCTCTTAACAGGAAACACACCTTAATTGCATTCACCGCGTATTGTTTACCGTAAAAAATTGCGCAATAACGTTTACTAAATAGGCTTTTAATAAATCTCATCTTCGAGAAACGTGTCTTTAAAATATCGCTTAACGAGTAATATGTTCAAAATTTATGTTTATTATAAATTAATGGATAATATTTAGTAATTAACTTCTTATTAACAATGATGTTGATTCAGTTGATAATAGCTTTTTTTTATTAAAATTAATCCTATCGTTTTTTATCAAAATAAATATATATAAATTTTCCAAATGTTTTATGCGTCAAATATTTATTTCAATATAAAATATAAACAGGGTCTTAATATTAATTGAAAAAAAATTAAAATGTATTTAATTTATATTATATATATATATATATATATTTTAAAAAATAATATTAAAAATGATTTATTTCATTGTATTTAAAATTGTAATATGTCCTTATTTTATGGAGAATTATAATTATACACATTTTACAGTCAGTGTTCTTGATGTCCTTTAATTAAAATACCATTATGTTCGTATATAATATATAAATTATAAAATGAGTGAACATTTTAAAAGGGAACAAAGAGAGATTTATTGCATTTTATTAGTCAATATAATAAAAAAATATATAAAAATTATTCATGTTCACATTAATGAATACAACAATATAATAAATATATATTTATATTTTGTAACATTATTAAAGACAAAATCATTATTAAATACAAAAATCGAGTATTTAATATAATATAATATCATTGAAAAAAAAATAAATTTAACTATGTATAAAAAATCAAATTTCAGATATTAATAATTTCAAACTGTTTTTCATCAGATAAACAATTGATTTATGATGTTAATTATACGGAAGCGTAATATTTAAGAATTCTTTTTTTTATCATATATATATATATATATATATATATATATATATATATATATATATATATATATTAATATTTGATAATAAAATCTTTCATAAATCTCATCTGACCTTAGAGTTTTACCCCCACAATCAACCCCGAGCGATTTCTAATATTTAATATAAATTACTTTCATACATTACACGATAATGTTAATAAAATATTGCGCATATCACATAATCAACACGGCAATCGGAATTCATAATATCAATATAATTTATCATTAATATGTGGCAACTCGTATGTGTCATCAACACATTAAATTTACAACTCGATTCACAATAATCAACGTTTATAAAGTTAATTTTTAATTGTGTAACGCGACACAACGATGATATCAGGCGATAGAAATATATCTAATTAAAATTAATATTGCGGTGTGCGCCAGTGAAAATGTGAACTGTGATTTTATTGTGAAAATTAATTTTTAAAATACGAATCGTGCGAAATTATTTATTTATTTTCATTAAATTTCTTTTCAAGGGTTTTATATATAAACACATTTTTATTACATTATATATAGAAAACTCTCAATATATTTTTATAATAAAAAAATTTAAATTATATATATACATATAATATTTATCATCGATTAGAAATGACACCAAAGATTTCATAAGCAATGTGACTGACAATAATTTTAATATTGCCATTATTATATACCATATATATATAAGTGATATATTACATTTTTTACTATAATCTAATAAAAAAAATATTTTCGATTTATATAATATGAGATTTTATTTTTCAGATTATTTTATATATATTTATAGAAATAGTTTATCGTCCAAATTTTCGACTCTCATATGTGATAAAATTTTTTTTTTTTACGAGCAAGGGCGACGAATTTGAACGCAAGGTCTCTCTTGTACGTACTTTAAAATTATATAAGCTCATCAGTGCAAGTTACTGTATTGGTTGACTACTGCAGATGTTACGTTCATCGGTTAAATGTGAAGGTCGGTTCTTTTAAATGGCAAACGAACGATACCCCAAAAAAATACGAAACGAGAAAACTCTAGATGCAACCGGAATTATATAAATTATAAATTATTTTTTATCATTATGTATATATATATATATATATATATATATATATTATTACGTCGATAGAGGGTTAAAAAAACAATATATATATATATATATATATATATGTATGTATGTATATGGAATGATTATATTTTTATTTGATTATTTATTCGTATTTTTAAATTTATTTCACAATTATATCGGTTATACTTTAATCGTATATTTATGCATCTGATTAAAATTGATTTGTTCGTTTTGTTTTGAATATTGCACGCTATTTGTTAATATGACAAATTAGCATAGATGAAAATTTAAGATGTTTATAAATATTTAATACATATTATTGATATTTCAAAATCATATTTTATATTAAAATTACCAAAAAAAAAATGCATAAAAATGCATTGAATCGATTAATATTTAGTCGTTATAAATATTAATATTTTTTATCATCGTTTAAAAATATCTCATTAAAATTTTAAATATATATAAATAAAATTCATTGTTATAAAAATCAGGATATACATAATTTTATGATAAAATATTGAAGAAAATCAATATGATCAATGGTAACTTTTTTTTCAATTTAAACTCTATTTATCCAAAGTTGAAATTTCTTTGAAATGATTAAAAAATGACACGATTAATATTTTCCACATTGATTAATTAAAAAAAATATTAATTTATTAAATTAATATATATATATATATATATATATATATATATATCATTAACATTTTCTATCAAGAAGAATAGAAAAATGAAATATTTTTGTCATATTGAATTAATTTCTGTCGCACTTTTTTGCATAAATCATATACGATATAATAATATGTATCATTATTTAAGACGTAATAAACAATTAAAGTAGATTATTTTTAATAAATTAATAATTTATTTTTTTAATTTAATTCATAATATAACAGGAGAATTAAATTTTTTGGTTCACTGATACGACTTTAAAATCAAATACACGGTTAAAACTTTTGAAAAAAAAACAGCTTTAAAAAAAGCTGTGACTTATTACAATTTAATTAATATAAAAAAATATTTTTAAAATAGATATTTTGAGTGTTACACTTGAATTCACTGTTCGTAATATTGACTATTGTGTAACAATTGGAATTCGATGTCATCGTTGAGAGAATCGCGTTGGTGCGAAATTTACACTTTTTTTTCAGCACTCGAATAAAATTTTATAAGAATTTATTATATATATATATATATATATATATATATATATATATATATATATATATAATATTTATATTTTTATCAATTCATATCGCAAATTAATTTGACATTGAAATGGAATAATAAAGCGACGTATTCGATTGACGCTTTTCCATTTCAATAAAAAACGATTATTTGATTAAATTTTTAACGATTTACACGAAAATTTTTAATTTGCGCAATCCTCGAGTTTTACTTTTATATTATATTTAATTTGTTTCGAGCGCGCGTGTGTGTGTGTGTGTGTGTACGTTTGTATTTTGTAATGACCTTTCGAGATGAATCCAACCACTTTTACTGCGACCTCAAATGTCATCGTTTATTTTGCCAGACTAGCCCAAGCAACCTCTCCGGTCAAATCTCATTAATTTTTTATTATATTCAATTTTTTATATAATATCTGAAATCACTATTGTTTATATTGCACAAGTTTGAATCTGTGTTTGTATACGGCGTGATCAAAAAATATATATTTTTTTCTAATTTAATAAAAATATTTATATACAACTAGATCAATACATATTTATTTATTGAGTTCAAAATGATATAAAAATATTATAGAATTTCATTTTTTTTTCTTTTACAAATATAAAAATATTTTTTAATCAGATCGATGATAAATATTATGAATAAAACTAAAATACGAACTTCACAACAAGTTTTATAACATTGATCTTTAAAATGATACTAAAATTTATATAAATATTGTGATGGTTCATTAAATATCTCAATGTCAATTTATGAATCTTTGTTTTAATGTAATCGAGTCGTCAGTTTTGCATTCAACCTTCATATATTTTCTTACAAAAATATGTTTAAAGTAGGATTTTGATTTCATATCGTATTATGTTTGATTTAAATCGATATAAAATTCTTAAACTGTGTACATTTTTTTAACATATTGAATTAAATAAAATTTCAAAAATACGTTTCGAAAAGTAATAATTGAAAACAATTAATAGTACTTCTAATATCTAGTAAAATATTGTAAAAAAATATGAATACTTTGAAATTTCAACTACAAAATACTAAAATATTAAATTTGTTGTAGAAAAATGTAATAAATTATAGAATTATAATAATATCAAATTAAAATCGTGATTTATATATTTCAACATCAGATTCCTTCACGATAAATGGGTCAAATATGGAAAATGAATGAAAACGAGTATTAAAAATAAAATTTACGATATATATATATAAACAATAATCATTTACGGTTAATGCCGTAGATATGAATTAATTTGTCGGTTAAAGTTACAACGAAATGTTGTAAACGCGAAATGTTAGTTGCGCTTCGAAACAGTTTTGCCATTTAATTATATAAACTATTATTCATATGACGCATTGAAAAATATATATATATATATATATATATAAACACGCTGTATAAATTAGAAAAAGATTAACAAATCATTATGTTTACGACAGTCCGCAATTCTAATAACTACGAAACTAGCCGTTGCATATGGATATTTTTTTATGAAGTAATCATTGTTGTTGTTTTTTTTTTCATTTTATTTTATTTTATTATTCATATCAACCGACGAGTTAACGTTTTGTAAATATAAAATAAAAAAAATATATATATATATATATATATTTATATATATATAAAAAAAGAAATCATGAACTCTTTCATATCCAATATAAAAGGAGCGTTATTGGAACAAAATGTATTCGCCTTGGTTCGTCGAACAAGTGCACAAGGGATATTAATAAAAATGAAATTCTTGGTAACGCACATGTACAGCGCCGCGTCGTATAATACGTGCGATTTGATCGCTTCGTTGTTTTTTTTTAACGCGTATTATTTTGTGCTTTTAGATCTTTTTGTTTTTCGTCGTAGGATGCGCAGTGGCAATCCCTCGCGTTAGACGCGATGCCAACGATCAAGCGGCCGTGATCAAAGATCAAAATTTGGACATTAGTCCCGATGGAAGTTTTCAATATAAGTATGAAAATAAAATATTTATATATTTTACTTTTTTTTTTTGAATTAATAATAATAATAATGATTATATTATTGTGTTTAAAGTTATGAAACCAGCAACAGTATATCGGCTCGCGCTTTAGGATCGCCGAAAGCTCTCGGAGGAAATCCACCGGAAATAGCTGAAACAATACAAGGAACATTCTCGTGGCAAGCTCCCGATGGAAAAATTGTAAATGTACAATATACCGCCGACGAAACTGGTTATCATCCAAAGTATGCACATTTAAAATATTTTTTCTGCGGTTGATGTGATCAAAAAGTAAAATGAAATTGTCATTAAAAACATCCTGGAATTAGGAAGGCAGGTAATTTTTTTTCCTAGGTTAATAGGACTGACTATAATATTTGTCAAGCCTCTGCGTGAATCTGTTTATCTGAAACAGCCGAAATTATGGGTGAACAACACTTTGCTCCTTCATTACGATAATGCAAAAAAACTCGACTCATATCGTTTCGCAAACACCGTATTCGCCTGATTTGGCTCCGTGCGACTTCTAGCTATTCGGCAAACTCAAAAGATTAATGCGAGGACGCCGTTTTGACACGATTGAGGAGATAAAAACCGAATGGAATAAAATCTCAAAGGTTATACCGGAAAAAGACTATTACGACTGATTTAAGGACTAGAAAAAGCGTAGGCAAAAGTGTATTTTATCGGAAGGGGATTACTTTGAAGGGGGTGAATTGATTTGAAAGAATAAATAAAGAATTTACATTTTATAAACAAATTCACCTTACTTTTTGATCACAGTATTCACATTACTTTTTGATTACAATATTTAATATCATACAAATGTGTATCATTGACGAGATCATTAATTTTTCAGGGTTCAACTATAAACAAATCAAGTGACCACAATTTCTGATGTCAATCGCCTTTTGTGAATAATATATATATATATATATTTACATATATTTTTTTATGTATGCGGTATATTTTACTATATATTTTTTGTTGTGTCGAAATTTTTATGTCGATAAGCTGTAAATTAAATCACTTCACATAAATAAATAGCTTTGTTTTATTTAATACGATTTTTAATGATATATTTTTTTATCATCGTTATAAATTGTATGCTTAGTAATTATGAAATAGAAAATTACAAAAAATATAATTAAATAAAGTAACTATAATTAATATCATAAATTAAATTATTTATTAGAAAATATATAAAAATTTAATATATATATATATATATATATATATATATATATATATATATATATATATATATATATATGCAAAAAATAATTTTATAATAATAATTTAAAACTTTTACATCGAATATATTAATAATACAATTCGTTCAGAGAGGCTTATAAAATAGTTAAAATTTTATTATTATTCTAAAATAAAGATTGAATTATTAATAGAAAAATTTGTAATGATTTTGGAAAATCATAATTATCAATTTTTTTCAAATAATAATAATAATATTTTTATATAACAATTTTCATTGAATATATTAAAGAAAACCGATAACCTTGACATCAACAGGAAAAATTCATACGATCAAATTTTGTTAAAAGCAACGAAGTGGCACTTCAAAATACTCATCTTTGATGCATGGAAATTTGTCTACAAATATACTCGAGATATTATAAAAACCGTTTATTTATAATTTTTGTTTTTTCCATTACACTTTGTAATTATTATTTTTTTAATATAATAATAGTAGTTAGTCATCGCTTTTGTGTTCACAATTATATATCATATATTCAAAAACAAGATATTTTTCGAGATAATTCGGAATCATAATATAAGATAAATTTTGATATTTTACAAGAAAAATCTATTCGTTTTTAAAAATTTCAATATGAATAGACTTAATTAGGATTAAAATAGATTATACATAGGAAGAATAAAATAAAAATACTGTTTTACCTTTGTCAAACGTAGAACACAAGTGATAAAATATTTATAATTCATTGCCGAAATCTAGCATTCAAAACGTCGTTACCATTGAATCGAATCAATGTAAAAACAGGAAAATTTTTACATTAAAAAAAAAAGACAATTTGCATATTATTCTCAAATAAAATCAAAAAACTGGTTAAATTGACGGTTTTAAATCCGGGTATATATAAATGAATGAAACACTGTCGTTTATATGTTCTTTTTTGGTATCTTTTACGCCGTGGTTGGATTCGAAATTGAGATGAAATATTTGGTGTTTGTTTTTTTCATATCCAAAAAAAAAAAAAAATCACGTTTTCTTTTTTACGTTGCATCATTCATGCATATTTATTTATTTTATACATTAAAATGTTTATTCTATTTCTATGATTTCAGACGATTTTTTTGATATTATGTTGCGTTTTCGCATTGTTTAAAACCGAAACAATCACACGTGTCAAACAAAGTTCATTCGTTCACGGAACAACAACATATAACATCACAGAAACTAGATCTTTCCATTTCAAGTAATATCTATTTTATAATCATATCTATTTATTTTATTTGTAAATAATTATTAATGCGAAATTTTATTTTGATTTTCAGTCGAAGTTGGAATTTCGTCAATTATACGCAGACAATGTACAAATTTTTCCCAATACCGTTATTTAGCTCGAATACCGATTAATTATGTATTTTTACTTTTCATAAATGAATAATAAATACTATTTGGAAATTATAGTTAAATAAATGAGTTTATAAAATAGACGAACGATTGTTTTATTAAATCTACTTATTCATTTTTTTTTGACATTTACATTCAATACATGAATATATTATTAGCTTATTCATTGTTTATATTATAAGAAAGCGTCTTTTATATATATACATATATATTATATAGTTTTTTTATTAAAATTGATTAAAACCCCTTTTGGCAGCTTCGGCTTTATTAAATTCGATCGATCTCAAAATTGCGATAGGAATCGGCGGCGGTGTTGGAATAGCATCTCCCTAAAATTAAAAAAAAAAATAATAATTTATATTAAAATAACCGCCATCTTGTCTTATTATATAAATATCAAATTTTATAAATTTAAATATTCAATATTTTCACAGATGTCTCTTTTTTTATTTTGAATAAAATAAAATATATCGATTAAACTTACAACTGGACGATATCCGTTTTCGTCGGCCGTATATCCAATGGAAATGTATTTTCCTTCGGGCGACACCCATGAAAATGTACCTTGAACCGTTTCGGCTATTTCCGGCGGAAATCCGCCAAGATTTCTTCCGTATCCCCGTTCCTGAGCGCTTATACCGTTTTCGGTTTCGTATCTATTTGTATATAATATAAACAGCAAAAGAAAAATCTATCATTTAAATTTAAATATATATATATATATATATATATATATATATATATATATATATATATATATATATATATATATATATTAAAATAAATATTTTAACTTACGCGTATTGATAGTTTCCGTCTGAATTCAAATCGAAATCACTCTTCAGTATTATAGCGTCTTTTTCGCGTCCGGTTTGTCGGAATGTCGGTCTGTATATTTGACCGAATGTCAGTCCGACAATAGCGGCGAAAAAAATCTATTAAAAAAAAAATAACTAAATAAATAAATAAAATTATAAACAAACATAGTTACATATAGTAATATTCACTCGCCAAGAATTTCATGATCTAGTTTGCTTGCGCCCAATATGATGCTAGGTATAGATCTGATGATTAGAATTACGCGGACAGTTTTTATATAGTGAAATAGATATCATATAATTGATTGTGTGGAATAAAATTCGGTTTATTTCTATGATGTGGGTGTGCATTAAATTTTTAACGTAATAAAAATCATCCTATTGAAATGGCACAATGAAGCGACATCGTGCAAACGGATTGAAAATTTTTATGTATAATAATAATCTATGTATTTATTTTTATAATTTTATTATTATTATGAAAATATGTAATAATTTTTATGTTTTACATCTTTAATATATTATAAATATTTCTAAATTTAAAAGTGTTATATATATATATATATATATATATATATATATATATATATATAAATATATATATATTGATCAATATTTTTAAATCATCATTAATTTCTATTGTATTATATATTATTTTTTTTTTACTAAAGGAACATATTTTGTATAAATAAAAAAATACGTATTCGAACTCTGAAAAAGTCGAAGCTTCTCAACCTTTTATGAAGTTAAATTTTTCAGAAAATTAATCATATATTTAAAATTTGTACATATATCTGACTACTCGATATCTAAATTAAAATTAAAATTCTAAATACCATATTAGTGTTGCACAATGTTTTAGTTTAATTCAATACAAATAAATAAGTAAATATATTTTTTATATTAAAAAAAATATATTTCTGAGCGCTTTCAGACACGTTAAAATGTCTCATGCAGAAATCAAGAGTAATTTACTAATCTCGCACTATTATATATGTTTGTTCTGTTTTTTTTTACAAAATTTGACATTTTTACGCATCGAACGCATCGTTTAAAACGTCTTAAGCGCCTACCGAATGTATTGTCGCTTAATGCGTTTCGACGATTGGACGCGATTAAAAGATCAATCGAGCTATAAATCGTATCTAGCATTAGGAAAAAAAAAAGCGAGCAGAAGACACAAATCTAATGCGTTTCATTACATTATTATCATAAATTATAATTTACATATGTCAAATATGTATATATAAAAAACATTTCGATAAATCTTTAACGAATAACGAAAAATCAATATCAACAAACGCTTTTTAGGAAGATAATGTGAAAAATTTTGACGGTCGAATGCGACAACGTTTTAATAACGTTGTTCATTGCCGATTGTGTGACATTTTTTAATATTATTATTATTATTATTATTGATTTTTAAATATAAATTTATTCGTAAAATGTCTAATACTATATGTATATATGTCGAAATTTTTTTAAATAATATAAATATTAATTTAGAGCAATGGAATTTTCAAAATCATTTTAAAAAATTTCACATATCGTTAACCGAAGATATCGTAAAAAATATAATTTATCTTTTTTTACAACAGAAATTAAAACTTGATAATATTTCATTGAATATTAAATTTATATTTTGTAACATTTTTTTCATATAAAATAATAAAAAAAAAATTGTATAAAAAGTTTACATGATCAAAAAAAAAATATTTTTATTATATATTATTTTTATAAATAAAAAAAGAATTAATAAACTAACCATTTAAATATTCCACAATCAAACAAATAATAATAATGAATATATATATATATATATATATATATATATATATATATATATATATATATATATAATAATAATAATTTCTTTAAATTCCTTTCTCTTAATATTTCACATTTTTCAAATCATCTAATTATTACATAAAATTTATAATTAATAAATATTTCATAATTATTTTTTAACGAATCGTTAAGATCAAATATCGATTATGTATTTTTATTATTATTTATTCGATTCAAATTAGAAGATTTTTTTATTGATTATTTATTATGTTCCAAAAAAAAATGGAAAAAAATCCATATCAGTCAAAATTTATGTGTATCGAGAAAAGACAATTTAAACGTTAATATTTGGTTATTAAACTCATACCGAAAATAATTAATCGTCGAAATACCTTATTTTTATTATAATCACCATTTATTATATCATAATATTTTCCATATATAATAATGATATATTATGACTAATGACTATATTTTACTGAAAAGGAAAACCAGGAATTGCTTCACGAGATCTTAAATAATATAATTGAACTTCGCTGACATTTTATTTTATTTATTTTTCGATTTAAGTCTCATGAATCAGTTCAATAAATCGAAATTTTTATATTTTTTTCCGTATATATATATATATATATATATATATATATATATATATACATACATATATATATATATATATATATATATATATATATATAAATATAAAATATTATTCGCGAGACATTTTTTTTTCATTCATTATAATCACGTCTAAAATTACGATACTATTTTATTTTATTTTATTAGAAAAAAAGTAGAGTTTATAGAATTTGTCTAATAATATTGCAATTTGAAAAATATGATGAAAACAATATATAAATATTGACTCAATTATATATATTTTTTCTATATATTATACATATTTAATTTAGACATTTTTACGGTAAAATCGATAAATTCTTATAAATATTGACGTTTAAATGAAAACTAGTCAACTATTTTGCATTTCAAATGATCAAATATATTATATATATACATATATATATATATATATATATATATATATATATATATATATATATATATATATATATCATGAACAATTTCATACGTTCATTGTTATTGCTTTATCATCTGTTTCATATTGAACAACATTTAAAGCCCATCCATTGTATAGTTTATTAACTGACGTCGAAAAGGTTGACAATGTTTGAAATTTTTCTTCAATGACAACATTCATTTCTAAATGTCAGTATTGAGTGAAATATCTTGTAAAAATCAAAAATATATCTTAAATCGAGATGTTTAACAGGTAATTTTTTTTTCGTATGCGTAGTGAAGTAGCGTAGGATGTAAATTGGCTTTATAAATAGTAATAAAAGTTTATTTTTTTTGTCGATATAATTTCATCTTGATATCGAAATTCATTACGTTGGAATAAATTAAAATATTTATTCGAAAGTTTTCATTATTGTGAATGTACAAAATTTTTCATCAATTGAAATATGTAAACTAATGATAGATTTAATAATGATTATTAAGAAATGAATATTATAACATATATTTAAATATATATTTGTTTTATTTTCAAAACACACAAATCCGATTATTCATTACGTATCATAGAATAAATTATATCGAAAGAGTAACAAGATCATTATAATAAATAATATCATCACACTGTCATTAAATTAATGCTAATCCAAATATTTGAAGAGGGAGGACATTTTAAATTTTACGAAAATATTTTCTTTCAATCGTTACACATATATGTTCACAATATATTATAATAAAATATTCATATTATAATATTAAACTATATAATTAAATGTTATTATCCTTGAACTACCTTTTTTAATAACATAAACAGCATATTATATGGTCATTTTAATATCGTTATTATTTTTCTTCCGCGTGATTTTCCATAAGCTTATTTATGGTGATGAAAATTCTGTTAGCTATTAGAAAAACAACAATTTTTATTATAATAAATATTGAATTAAATAAATTTTTAACATAGAAAGTATTTAAAAATACTTGTAGTATTTAAAAATTAAAGGAAAAACACTTGTCGTTTTATCATATTCAATGAAAAGCTTATTTATGACTATGCAAATTATTAGGCTTAGCATTTTATATATCAAAATTTATGTAAATTTTTACATTTTGATTATATTCTAATAATAAAAATTCTTAATACGATTGTTAAATACGTAAAATTCGAACTTAAATGTTTGATTGTAATTTACGATTGGCTAATGGTTAAAATTATAATTGAATTATCAAATAAATTATACATATATATATATATATTGGAAAATTTAAGATTCAAAAATTAAATATATAAAGTTTGTAATTACTGATTTATTAAGTAAAAATATATTAATATTTATTTTTATATTAAAATGAATTTTTTCTATCAAAAATGAAATAAGAAAGAAATTCGATAAAAATAACTATTCGTCACCGATGCAACTTTTTTTTTTATCAATGTTTAGCATTGATCTAAATGTTATACATAATTGGAATTGGTGTTGATTTGATTTTTGACGACATTGAAATAATAATAATAATAATATATTTATTTTTTGCAACGTATCAAAGTTTAGTAAAAATAAATCAAAGATTATTTTATTCGTTTAACGCCAACTTTAACTTTCATTTAATTTTTTTTTTTACACACACAATTAATTGAATTTTTAACATAAAGATTAAAATATTATTCGTCTATATGAAAAACCTATGAAATAGAATAATATATATATATATATATATATATATATATATATATATATATATATTCAGAATTTCGCTTAATAATTAAATAAATGAAACACCATATTTTTGTCGTACATTTTATTCAAACGACTTGAGCATATGTGTAATAAAAATGAAAATAGTCAAATTTTCTACCACTGAATATCCCAATTAAAAAAAAAATATTTATATATATATATATATATATATATATATATATTATAAATTTTCATTATCACAACGATTGAGACTACACATCGGACCGATTTACGTGTTTTAATTTTTCACCAATATTCTTGCGATTTCTTCGGGTATCGGCGGCGGCGTCGGAAGATGAGCGCCGACCGCCTGAAAGCCGTTTTCGTCGGCCAAATAGTCGACGCGATATTTAACGCCGTCGGGTCCGACGTATTCGTAAAAACCGCTCGCCTGTATACCCTCGTTTTTTGTATTTTGATTTATCAATCTGCCGTTCTCTTCGGCTCTGATTGCATTTTCTGTCTCGTAAGCGTAATGATACGTATCGGGCAACACTTCGTTTTCGGACCTCAGAATTCTAGCGGAAGCCTCCGGATTACCGTTGGATCTGTATGCGGGAACGAAAATTGGATTTTCGATTTGTACCGATTTTCTAGCGGACGGAATTCTAGAAACGACGAACGGCGATATGTTTGTTGCTGATGTGTCGACGACGAATCTGTTTATGAACTGATTGCTGAATTTCGGAGACACTACTCTTGTGATACCGCTAAAATTATTTTAATTATATATGTATATATATATATATATATATATATATTTAAATAAATTTATATGATTTTATATTGATTACCCGAAATGTCCACTGCTTTCACCCTTATATACGCCATCATCACCTAAATTTTTTCCATGAATATAACGTCCTTCATCTCCAGGAACGTATCTTCCGTCGTCACCATATTTTCCAGGTCTGTATTGTCCGTCGTCATCGGCTGAACACAATGCTATCAGCATGAAGAAAGCTAAAAACTGAAAAAAATAATATATATATATATATATATATATATATATATTAAAATGGTATGGATATGTATGGTAGAACAAGCAATGAGGCTAAATCCTGAAATGCGATATTTGGACAGGATTAATGTCACATCAAATGATGCTCTGGACCGATCCAAGTGGGAAAAAATTAGCAGAGTAGCAGATCCTGCAATTCGCAGGAAAAACGCTAGGAGATGATGATGATGATGATATTTATAATAAAATCGTATTGTGCAATTTTAATATGAAGTAACAACATATTGAGCAAAAGCTTGCGTCTCACCGAAAATCTATTCATTTTTTTTTTGGTATTTTAATATGAAAAATCTCGAATTCTATATCGAAATAGTGATTCGAATAAGGTGTGTTCGACAATGATCTTGTTTCATTGGTATAGCAAGCTTATATACTGATCAGCTGTCCGAATTGAACTATAAAAATTTATCAAATATTTTTATATATAGTGTGTGTGAACCGTGTCATCAATAAGACCAGAAATAGGATGTGGGACGATACGCCATTTTTAAATTATAAAATATACAAAAGTAATGTCATTTCGCCGATACAAATGGTGATATGTTTTGCATCATGCTAATTCTTTTTTTTTCTTTTTCGTTTCTCACATTCTTAGTGTGATATAATATGAGAAAAAATTTGATATATATATATAAATTTTAAATCTGCATTAATGATCAATTTTATTAAACATTTAATATCTCATATTTCCTTTGATCCAATTGAAACAATCCTATAATAATTTATGATTACATATTTCATATATTCAGAGCATCAGCAATTGATATTTATTAAATATCAAATATTGCACAGTTTAGAATTTTATTTTTTTTTATTATATACAGATTGAAAAAATTACCTATCTGAACTTTAATTAATAAATAATTTATATTAATTAAATTATCATGTACAAATTTTATTTAAAATATCAGAAATATGATATTATAAAAATATATAATATACAGAAAATTTAATATTATAATCAATGTCATAAAATATAAGTATAATTTAAAAAGGTCTAACATTTTTATTAAGAATATTTTACATATATAAAAATAAAAAAAATAAACATTATATATTTTTTTTAAATATTATATCGATGAAATTACGCAATAAAAAAATTAATAGCAATTATATATATCATATTAAATATTAAAAACAATTTAATAAATTACATAAAAAAAACATAAACGACTCTATATAGAGTAATAAGCAAAATATTTATATAGAATATATATTATAAATATAATCAAATTAAATCGATTTTTAATATCAAACATCCTTTATAAGAATCGATACGGATCCTCTTATATTAAAAAAAAAAACACATTCAATTTTGGATTCAGAATCCGCTACAACCTTCGAAAAAATCATCTCGATCGTCTCGAATATTATCAATATATCACTTTTAGTTTCGAAATGAGGCTGCCATAAATATATGGTCGTTTTATGATAATTTGCTCTTCTTCTTCATCGAATTTAAAACATATTACAATATAAATAATATGTGTGTGTGTGTTGTTTAATTTCAAATACACGAATATATAATAATATTAGGAAAAAAATATTCAGAACGTAATCGTTGTTTATTGTAAATTTTTTCCACATTGAGGCTAACCCACACATTATAATATTTACAATTGGTGACATTTTTGATACCGGCTGAATATTGACGGACCCCACATTAAATTGGAATTATATATATATATATATATATATATATATACATTTTTTTACTTTATTTTTAATGGAAAATACGAATGACGAACGTTCATAAATGTACAAAAACCATATCTAAAATGCCATTTTTGTATATTTTAAATGTCTTTCATTATTATATAACGTAATGTTGTAAAATAGATTACACTTTTTTATATTATATATACATTAACATATGATAATTTTAATAAAATCGAAAAAAATATATATGTATGTAATATAAAAAAATACCAATATTCGAATATTTCATCATTTCTTCTTCATCTATTTGATTATATATATACATTTTTTTTTATATTTATTACGATTGAAGAATGTTAATTAATTAAGTTAAAATATACTGATTGGTTATTTTTAACAAGAACATTTTTTTTTATGTGTTTACATTGATATTTCGCTGACATTGACTTTATAACAGAAATCGCAGTTTTTCTACGAAATTTATTGGTTTAATTAATAATAGTCTTTTATTTTGCAACGATAATTAAATGTTTATTAAATATTCAATATTCAAAAATACACGTGTTTTATTAAGACATAAAAATAAATTTGTACATATAATTTATATATTATATAAATGCTGTTTTTTTATATCGTTATATAATTAAAAATAATTGTATCATTATATATCATATTACTGTGATTATTATAAAAATATATACTTTTTTTATTTTGGTAAATGTGCTCCAATAGGTTGAAAACCATTTTCATCGGCAATATAATCAACTCTATAAAGGACTCCATCGGGTCCGACATATTCATAGAATCCTTTCGTTCTTAATCCCTCATCTGTTTCACTTATCTTTTCGACTTTTCCGGATTCTTCCGCCAAAATTTTATTTTCAGTTTCGAACAAATAATGATAACCATCCGGTAAAACGTCGTCTTCCTGTTTGATAATTCTATATTTTCCCGGATCGTCTCGTGAATATTCATATTTTGCTGGCGGCGGTGTTGTTGTCGTCACCGGAGGAGATCTAGTAGTTACTGGAGGAGATCTGGTAGTTACTGGAGGAGCTTGGGAAGCAGCATATTTACCACGATTTCCATCATCAATATGAACGTATTTACCTTCGTTTCCAGAATATTTTCCACGGTCTCCATCCCCTATATGTACATAACGACCATCATCTGCTGAATATCTTCCCCTATCTCCATCCCCTATGTGAATATATCGACCATCATTTCCCGAATATCTACAATAATACAATTATTATGATCATTAAATATTTTAAAATTTATATATAAATAAAATTATAACAATAAATACCTTCCACTATTATCAGATCTGTAACGTCCATCATTTTGACTCAAAACGCACAAAATCAACGTAAAAAATATCTAAAATATTGTATAAAATATTTATATAGCTTAAAAATTATACAATATAAATAAATAAAAAATATTAAAAAAATCACCGTAAATTTGAGCATCATTAAAAAAAAACACACGCACCGTCGGCAACTTAATACAACAACTGAAATTGAACGATTGCGATCGACGTAATACAAAACTTTGTATTTATATACGTTCCTGTAATTGATAACATGTTATCCTTACATGTTACATAAAAATCATTAAATTATTGTTCATCATGTCATACATTCGTATCATAGATTCTCAACATGTGCGAGAAAAAAAAAGAGCACGAACTGCATTTGAATACAATGAGGTCGAAAATGTCAAATTTGATCACATTTATCACTATCGAATTATAATAATAATAATAATAATCATTATTTATAATTTTTTATTACTTAATATGATGTATAAAAATATGTAAATATTGATTTTTTTCATATTATTGCGAAATTGTGGGCGATTTCGTCATTTGCATTCGCGTTCGTCTTCAATACATTCATCATAGTCAAAATATATCCAAAAGATTATTAATATAAATATAATTTCATGAATCATTTCTCTTTTTGGTTTTTGGATTTTATTTCTGAGAAATACATATATATATATATATATATATATATATATATATATATATATATATATATATATATATATATATATACATATTGCTTAATAAAAAATTTCAACAAAAAAATAATTATGGCATTATAAAAGTTTTACATTAATTGTTTTTAATTAATTAAGACGGATATCGCTAATGTCATATATGAAGTAATAATTAAAATTAATATATTTATTAAAATAAATTAGTTTATGGTATATAAAACGATTCATTACTTATGAAACGGATCTATTTTATATGTACATAATATATTGAATTAATTTAGATTAATTTCCAAAGAATATAAAAATTATTATTTTTTTTTTAAATGGATTTTAAAATTAATCCTATTAAATTGATATCATTTTATATACTCCTACTTTAGAATTTAAATATAAAATTAATGATTTTATTGTTTTTTTTTTTTTAGTGAACAAACAAATCCAATTAAACTTTGATATATGCTTTAACATTTGTGAATCGTAAATTAATCACTCATTACAAATTAGGAATAATAAGTATAATTTAATAATATAAATCAGTAAAGATATCGTAATCTTAAATAAGTGGTTTTTTTAGTATTATTTAAAATAAATTGTGATTGATATTTTATTAATTAATTAAATAGTAAAAATATTTGTATACATCATTTGAGATTGCAGATTATACGTTTTTAATAAATATTTGTAATTAAAATATTTATTTAAATGTAATAAAATACTTAAATTATGGCATCGTATATCAGAATAAATATTATATATATATATATATATATATATATATATATATATATATATATATATATATATATATATATATATATAGATTTTAGCATTTTCACAATGAGAACATATTTAAATATAATCAATAAATTATGATGTTTATCTATTAAAGGAAAAGAGAAAGAAATCTACGAGTAATCAAAACATATCATATTTTTTCTTTTTTATGACGGCTTTTCAGTTTTATATTTTATTAAAATATATGAAATTTAATGACGTGTGTATAAAAAGGAAAAGCATTTTCTTTCGATTTTCATCGCGAGATGTCTCTGTTTTAAATTTGATTATAAAAATTATAAATCAAGATATAAGTAGAAAATTTTGTTTTATTAAAAATATATATATTATTTAAATATCACGTATGATAAAAAGATGGCTTTTTTAATATTAAAATAAAATCAATACAAAAATTTTTATAATAGAATTGATCGTAGATTTTTTTATATTTTTGAAATCGTTTGATAATAATAAAAATTAATATTATAACTTAGATTAAAACGAATATTATTGATTTTTTTTATTTATTTAAATATATTAAAAAAATATTATTTATATCATAATAATGTTTTCTTTTAGTATCAAAAATTATTTAAAAAATAATAATCGATATAATAGAAGAAAATTAACGAATTTAATTCAGTTTAAAAAGAAATGTAATTTTTCAATACTTTTTATCATTATACCATTATTTCATCTTAATAAAATAATACAAATATTTTTAATATATTTTTTTTATTTATCATACAAGAATAAAAATAAATATATAGGAAATATCACTAATTTACACCTTAAAACGAACAATTATTCTAACATTACAATTATAATTTCGATGACTAAAAAAAAGCGCAAATCCAAATCATTCATTTTTTAACTACTTAAAAAAATTATATATTGGATATTTCCTCTTCATCTTGAAAGTTTTTTTCAGTAATTTCGTCGTAATTTACTGTTTCGTGCACATAATCCCTTTCGAAAATCGGTTGAGGGGTGACTACCTGAAAATAATGTTGTAAATATTTTTACTATACATATATTTTTTAATAGTTTCTACATAATATTATATATTTCATTATTTTTATCATATTTTTTTATAATTACTTGTGGATGAAAACCAAATTCGTCTGCTGTATAATTTACGATTACAGGACTACCATCAGGTGCGGTATATTGATATGAACCCTTAATAATCTGAAATTTAAAATATGTATTTTTTTTTTAATACAGAATATATTAAAATAAGAAGATGTTTTGTTTTAGTTTTCAAAAAAAAAAATAATAATCAATACTACATATATATGTTAAATAATTTCGAAGAATTTCATAATTATTTCAAGAACAAGAAAAACAAGTAATATTTAATACTTTTAAAAAAAAATATGCAAATTTTAATTTTAATAAAAATATATAAAAAATTCTCTTTAAGACGCGTAAATATTATAAATAAAATATACTTACAAATATTTTATTACTATTGACTTCTTTCAATACACCGCGTTGAAATGCTGAAATTCCCGTCGATGTATTATAACTGAAAAAAAAAAATATATATATATATATGTGTGTGTATATTTATATAAAATATTATAATTTTAACTCACTTATAACTAAAATGTGTTGGAAAATCGACATCGTCATAGTCCAAACCCAAATATCTTGGATCTAAATGGAATTTGACGTTTCCTCTATATTGAGTTTTACTTCCTGTTGATCCGGAAGTGCCATCGGAAACCTCCAATTCACCATTATCATACTGGATAACGTTGGATTTTTTATCACCGTTTACACTATTAGATTTGCCATAAAAATTGTTCAAATGTGAATCCGTTATGTATGGTGATATTGTTTCGAATTTGGTCGGTGTGTATTTTTTAGATCCTCTTTCTAGACCGTTAGCATCAACCGATAGGTCATCATTGTTGGTTTCTTGTTCTTTATTTCTGTTAACAAATCTACTGGCTAATTTATCATTCGACGATGCACCGTGTTGTAAATCACTGGAGGTGATGTTGCTATTCAAATTCAGATTGTTTCGTGTCGTTTGAGATGCCAATCGATTCAAAGCATTTCTATGGAAATTTGACGGGGTTCCGAAGGCATCTGGTGATTTTGAATTAACCACCGTTCTTGAACCGTTCGATGATTCATCGCCTATTGTTGGATAAATGTTTAAGACGTTCGTAATTTTCGATATTAACTCATCGCCACCTTGATTATTTTGACTGTTCAATTTTATATTGTTGCCTAAATTGACATTGTCATTGTAAATGTTCGTCTGTTGAGCTTTGTCACTGTGAAGATTTCCTTTTTCGTTTGAATTAATGATTTGAAGTTTACTTTCGTTCGTTTTTTTGTCAATTTCACCAAAATTACTTAAGAAATAGTTGCTTATGTCGTTTTCTTTTTTACTCGTATTTTCTAAACTGTCGGAAGCATTGTTATTCTCGTCGAATGCTTTGGTGTCGTTCAGAATTACGCCTCGCGTCGTAGATTGATATTGACTATTTCTATTGTAAGACAGTTGAGTTTTTCCTGTTTGAATCATACCAAAATCACTTTCTCCAGGATTGAAATACGACCTTGTAGGAACTGTGGATTGGTCTTTTGCAAACGATGATTTCGTTTGTGATGTGAATCGAATATTCTCACCTTGAGAATTATTTTCTGATGATGCAGAACCGGAATAATTATTATAATCGCTTACGCGCACATTAGAATTACCGTTTAATTTTCCGGAATTAAAGTCGCTTTGTGAGGAGACATCGAAAGAAGAAGAAGAACCAACCGAGCTTAATGAACCTAGAATGTTATTAATCTGGTCGGCGTTCATTCTTTGAGATGAAATTTTTGTAGATAAATTACTGTCTCTTAAATTAAATGAATTTATGGCACTTGAATCTTTAGAAATTGGATGACTGTCGTTTTCGTTTTTAGCACTTAATAAGTATGATGAAGTTTCTGCTGTATGATTTGCAGAAAATCCCTCATTTTTATCACCTTTCACAGTATTCGGTGTCGATTTTGAGTCGAATACAGAAGATCCTGTATATCCAGGATATGACGTTGTTTTCAATTCAAACGATCCACTACTACCTTGATTATAATTATAATTTAGTAAATTATTTTTTTCAGTATAAGCAGAAGGCGTAGAAGTGATTTCGTATTGTCCAGTTTTATCTTGTTTATCAAACGAGAAGCTTGAATTTAAGGATGGTATTTTGGTAGAATATTTATTATCACTATTTCTAAATGTAGTTGTTGATGCAATACTATTACTTTGTCGATTACTATTATTAGTATTTTCATTATTTGTTTTAAGGTTATCTGTAACTAATGAACTTGTACTTCCAAAACTAGAAGAAGATCCTCTATTATATTGCGTTTGAGGTGATAAAGTTGCACTATATTGACTAAAATTGGTTTGTCCTTCCTTCTGTTTGACATTATCAACATTAGAAAATGCAGTTTTTCCAAAATTACTAAAATCGTACGATGATCCCGTATTATATTTTGTTTGAAACGATGAAGTGGAATTTAAATTTGATTGTTCATTTTGTAATTTAATATTGCTATTATCAGAAGACTCTGTTTTACCGGAATTATCAAAATTATATAATAATCCTGTATTAGATTGCGTTTGAGTTAGCGAAGTACTATTTAATTTATTTTGACTAGATTGTTCATCTTTTTGTTTTAAATTATCAGCGTTTAGTGATTCATTTTTTCCAAAATTACTAAAGTCGTATAATAATCCAGAATTTAATCGTGTTCGAGATAATGAAATTTCATCAGAATTATTATAAATAGAACTATTGTCAGAAGATCCTATTTTTCCAAAATTATAAGATGTTCCTGCATTATATCCCGTTTGAGATGATGAAGTTGTACTATATTGATTCAGATTTGATTGATTTTTATTTTTAATAATATTTGTGGTGTCAGAAGATCCTGTTTTTCCAAAATTACCAAAACTGTATTGTCCTGTACTTTGAGATGTTGAAATTGTATTAAACTGATTTGAATTATTAGATTGTTCATTATTTTGTTCATAATTATTAACATCGATAGATTCTTTCTTTCCAAATTCACCAAGATTATACGGTGATCCTTTATTATATTGTATTTGTGACGATGAAGTTATATTAAATTGATTTAAATTGGGTTGATTGTTATTTTGTATAATATTTCCAGTATTTGAGGATTGTGTTTTTTCAATATTATCTAAATTATAAGACATTCCATTTTTATATTCCGTTTGAGACGATGAAGTTGTACTAAATTGCTTTATATTAGATTGATTATTATCTTTTATAATACTATCAGTATTTAAAGATCCCGTTCTCTCAAAATCGCTAAATTTAGATGTTCCTCTATTATTTCCCGTTTGAGACGATAAATTTGCACTAAATTGATTAAAAACAGATGGTTTTGAATTTTCAAAATTCGCAGCATTAATTAATATCCCTTTATTGAACTGTGAAGACGAAGTGAAATTTAATTTTTTATCATCCTTTTCCAAATTATCAGAATCGGAAGATTCTGTATTTACAACATATTGATTTTGAGATGATATTGTTGAATCCAATTGATTAATACTAGATTTTACATGATTATCAATATCAAGAGATCCTGATTTTTTTTCATTATTTATACCAAATGAAAATCCTTTATTGTTTTGAGTTTGAGACGATTGATTTAAATTGGATTTATTATCATCTTTTCTGGAATCATCAGTGTTGTGTCTTGTATTTCCAATATTATTATTATGATACTGCAATCCTCTGTTGTTGTACTGTATTTGAGATGTTGAAATCGTATCAAATTGTCCAAGATTATTCTGTCTATTAGAAGAATCTATATTTATATTTGAAGTGGACGATTTGATTTCGTTTCGACTTGAAAATCTTTGATTCCCGTTTGAATTGATCGCGCTCGATGAATTCGACACATCATCATTAACACTATTCACATTATTGTAATTACTGCGGAATATATTGTTCCTTCTCGAATTATCGTTCGGCACATTTGTTCCTCCATTTTGTGCAAACTGTCTATAATTTACATATCCAACGGATCCATTAGATTCCGAATTAAATTCGTACGATCCGTCGGCGCCTCTTAAAACGGACTCACTTTTACTTTTTTGTTCACCATTCGAATCGAAAGAATTCGATGATTCACCATAATATTTGCCGTTGCCTCTATTTTTATTTGTAAAATTGACATCATCGCCATAATTCACGTCCCCTTTATCGGCGGATGCAAAATGACTACTAAAAGTTGTCCCCGTTCGAGTCCTGGTAATCGTATTTGAAGGCACATTTGATTTTTCAGTCGTTTTTTCATCTTCAATAGCCGCCGTATAATTTATATATTTAAATTCGCCCCTTTCCCTATCTAAATCGGGATTTCTGGGAATGTTTAATAATATTCCGTGTTCCGTATGAATTTGTTTAACTTGCGAATCAGTATAAAATGGTGATATTGTTTCAAATCTTGACGGCACATATTTTTTATTGCCTCTGTTTGCGTTCGCCGTTTTATTTATGGCGTTTTCATCAGAAATTTTACTGCTGTATTCTGATTTAATATTGGTATCACTTGTTCTGATATTGGAGCGAATTTTGTCAGCCGAGTTCACGGTCAAAGAGAATTTGTTTAATATTTTTCTGGCGTCTGAGGAATCAATGCGAATGCTTTCTTTATGCAAATTCTTTTCTTCTTTGCCATTTTCTATGTTTGTTTTTTGATTATTCGCAACGTTGACGCCGTCGTTCGTTTTCGAATTAGAATTTGAAATATTCAAAAATCCGGCGTTCAACGTACTCCTAGAATTCTCTCTGTTTCTGTTGATCGGTTGATATTTTCTAATATACGTAATAGGAGTAGTTTTTTGATCTTTTGAATTTCGCGAAAGTTCATTAAATTCATCATCATCTTTCACCGTATTAGAAAATGACGTGGTTAAATCTGCATAAGGAGTCGTAACAATGGTTAATGATTCTGTCGTTTCTGTTACATCATCTGGAATTTCGGTATTGATCAATGATTTAATTCTCTGTTTGACAACTTTTACGACTTTTCTGCGAGGAATTTTATCCGATTTTTCATTCAAAGATTCACTGGGAAGAACCGTAATACTTTTCAAGTCAAATACGGGTTCAACCGTATTTATAGTATTAGAATTTTCATCTCTCAAAAAGCCTCCAACTTTAGCTATAACGCTTTTAATTTCATCTTGAATAAATTCATTTTCCGTAGTAATTTCAGTTTCCGATTCTGAATATTCGGTCGTGTCTTCATATTTTGGAACATATTCGGGTATTCTATGCGATTCAAATCTATGAGTATAATTTCTAACTGCCTTTTTAAACAATGTTAAATCTGGATAATTATCATTTTCTTTATATCCTGTTTCAGAAGAATCATCGTTTGTGTGTTTAATGCTACCTCGTCCATTAGTTTTATTTTCGTCAATTTTAACTGTACTATTTTTACTTAAATTTTTAACAGTTTTAACACCGCCTTTTACATTCGAACGTACATTAGAAGAATCCGATTCTATATTAGTCTGAGACAAAGGAATCAATATTTCGGATTTGCTTTCGTTTTCATCGATTCTTTTTATTATATTCGATGCATTGCCGGTAACACTATTTAATTGATCTTGATGATGCTCGGTTAATTTGGTGAAAGTGTTCAGATTAAATATCTCCCGTTGAAGATCGTTCCTTGTTGATGTTTTATTGCAATTACATTTAAAAATGTCCGTTTCATTTTTTTCGTTCTTCATATTCTCCATGAATTTTGCACTGTTTTCGTGTCTCTTTTTTAGTATGCTGTTGGTTAAATCGTTTTCATATTCGTTTTTGCCTTTTCTAATACCTTTCCAAGGAGTGTCGCCGAATGGAAAATCTGTAGCCGCATTTTCGATTTCTAAATTCGTCTTCAAAGGAATCAAATGCACGTCCACTTTTTTTCTATCGGGTTTATTCAGCATGATTGCATATTTATTTATATCCTCGTTTTGACTGACCATCACAGCGGACGATTTGATGGCATTTATTAACAGGCTTTCCATTAAAGGTTTATAAAATTGCTTTTGTACACTCTGTTCCGTACTTTCTTCATTATCGTAATTTAAATATTTTTGACTAGTTTGATATATTTCTGTGTTAGTTATTTCATCATTTGATTTTGATTCAAGTGCTCTTGAAGCGACTTCTGCGCTTACAAACAAGAGTAAGATTATCTGAAAAAATAAAAAATAAATATTTTAATGCATTATATTAATATAAAACGTATATGGAATTAAACATGCTATTCAAAAACTCGTATTTAAAGTCAAAGTTCATCACACATTTGGCAGTATCAACAAAGTGCAGCTAGAATTCAACGCTAAAAAATTTCATAATGACTATGAAAATTTTAATTACTAATAATATTTATTGCTCTTTTAAGATTTGTCATTTATAAATTTAAATACAATGAATATTGATCATGAATAAATTACGTCATGTGAAGCTATTGACCTTATACTCATAATTTTGACATTTTACTATGACATCAAAAATTAATATATTAAGAAAAATCGCGTTTGAAATAGAAAGTTCAGTAATCGGTATTCAGATATTCGACGGATATTTGATAAAAAGTCAAAAGATTATTATTATTCGAGATACAATGAGATTTTTTTTGTACGAATTAGCATATTGCTGGAATGCAATACGTGGAATGTTTCGATGATTACAATGTGCAAAAATATATACAGTCGGATCCCGTTTAATGTATGCACAATAAAGTAAATAAGAATACAGGATTGCATTGAATTATTTTAAATTGTTTTCAACATTTTAACATTCTGATACAATTTAATAAATAATATATTAAAAAAATACAATAAAAATTAATTTTATTTTATATTTTAAAAATATAACTGCGTTTAGATGAAAAAGTTCAGTGCAAAAACGTGTTTTCAAATCTAAATTTCACATATAAAAATAAATACTTAATGTGTTTTCAAAATATTCGTTATATATATTTTATTTCAGATGAATTTATTTTTATTATATAATCTATAAATAAAATAAAAAAATAATAGTTAATGAATTTAAGCTATTTTTATTGAATGCTAATTTTTTACAACATTGAACCGTCAACTTTTCACTTAACCTTCATACATATAATATTAACACTTCGCTAAAAATATTTTATTTTTGTATGAAAATAATGAAATATGTATGTAAAATCATGAAAATCGTACTTTTATATTCAAAATAAAAAAAATCAAATTACACGTAAATACTATATTTATGTATATATATATATATATATATATATATATATATATATATATATATATATATATATATATATATATATATATATATATATATATGAATTGATATTTTATAATTATAATGATGTAAATAATTTGTAAACAAATATTATAAAAATTTGTATTGCACTGTATCGAAAATATGCAAAAAAAAAAAAAAAATAACACAAAAACTACGAGTTAAATCATAAAATTTATGAAGTCAACGTAACACTTTCACCGTACACAATATTATAATGATGATAATAACGAGTGTGTTGTATTGATTCGCAATTATCATCATTATTACACAATTTAGCACTCATAATTTTTAATATACTAGATTCGAACCGAGAACATTTTATATTACTCACGATGGCCTTTACTTTTACTCTTGACCGCTCCATTGGCATGAAACTATCATACTAATCCCGATGTCAAAAGTCTATTTGATTATATAAAGTGAAAACAAAGAGTAAAAAAAAAAAATATATATATATAGATATATATGAAAAAAACCGGTGGCGAACATCTTCGGTGGTAACGGTGATGATATCATCGAATCGATAATTTTTTTTTATTTTATTTTCATCGGTTTAATGTCGTTTTTTATAATTAATTATGTGTGACGATCGCGTCGAATGAATGTTGTGGTTAAATTTTAACTGTACATTTACGAAGTGTTATTAAAAGGATACTAGTTATATTACGTGATATATTCGTATATATATATATATATATATATATATATATATATATTAATTGTATTTTAACGGAATCATTTCCGGTTATTATTTGTGTGTCATATATTCATGTATGGTATATGTCGTAAATAATGATGTAGTATATATATATATATATATATATATATATATATATATATATATATATATACCATATATAATAAAAAATGATTGGTAAATTTTTACAATTATATTAAAAAAATTGAATATGTATTATAAAAATTATTTTTAATAAGAATATTAATGCATTTTATAAGTGAAAGTGAAAGTATCAATATATAAGTTAAATCACAGGTTTTAAATCTATAAACCGGTGTCCTGAAAGTATGCAATTATTGAATCATATTTATATATGTATATATGACATAATAAATATATTTTTTAATGTATTTGAAATATTTTTCAAACAAATCGTATATATATAAATTTAATATTTGCAGTTGTAGCGATACATCTTTTTTAGTTAGAAAGTTTTCTGAAAAATATTGTTATATTTTATCAAGATTTTTAAGCGGAAATTGTTAGTTGAGAGTTTAATATTGATTTCGCTTATATAAAAAAAAAGTGATTTAGAACTATTATCTTCTAAAAAAAAAAAGAAAATCGAACGTATAAATTTACCATTATAATTTAGCACATAAAAATGTATTTAATTGCTTAATTTACTAACTGAAATAAAATTTTAATATTAAATAATAGGGTTTTGCTATCAAAAAATAAAAATATATCATGTTAAATATTCGGTCCTTGAACTTGTTATTTATTAAATAAATATTTAATATAATTATAAAATCCATCTTTTTGAGTGATTTCTTATAGTTTTTCATAAATATAATAAAAAATATATAATTAATTCAATATCTAAAAATTAATTATAATGCATCATATTTATCAAGCAATATTTATTCAACTTTTAATTTGCTTATATGCTTTCTATGCACCTATTTTAAAAACATAATAAACGCTTATGAAATCTGAAAGGTCAAAAAATCTATTAAATATTAAAATTAATTTTTTTTTCACCTTCAGGCATAAAACATTTTATATAATGATAGATCAGAATAGATAGTTTACATATATCGAGTTTCTCGATTTCACCGATTCTTAATTATAATGCCCAGACAATATGAATAATATCATAGAATTATTTCGCGAAATATTCGTCACATTACAAAAAAAAAAAAAAAAAAATATATATATATATATATATATATATATATATATATATATATATATATATATATATATACTATATACAGTAAGTTTTTACATTTCAATATATAAATTAATTTATCGGTGAATATTAATATTTTAAATACAATTTTTACATACTTAAGTTTTCAACATCGTCGTAAAAAAAATCACTAACAAATAGATATTTCGCAATATAACTATTAAGCAACATAAGTATTTTCTATTTATTATTACTCGTAAGTAAAAAAATAAATATAATTATCCAAAATCGACATAAGTATATTTTGAAATAATAGCGCATATTTGTCGTTTTACACAACGTTTTATTCAATATTATAAAATTTATAAATTAAATAAAAGGGTGAAAGATAAATCAAGTGTTTATAAACATTTACATTTTCATTGATGTTAAATGTTATTAAAATTTATTAAATACTTTTAATACAATTACAAATTTAACGATTAATAATAAATTATATATTTATATTATAATAATAATATTTTTTTTTATAAATCACGACTTTCAAAATAAATAAAATTATTATAAATGTAAAATAATTTATTAATGTATTTTTATTTTTGAATTTTTTAAATTTATCTTTTACGAAATTATTCATCTCTATTTTTAAGAGATATTTTTCAATTTAATTAGAGACAAAAATGTAGTCGATTTTCATAAAAAGAAAAATTGCTACGTAATCGATCTTTCAATCTGCAATATGTTAGATTTTTTATTACGGAGAAATAAAAAGTATTTTCTTAAATATAGAAATTTGTATATAATTTTATTATTAATATATCGAAAGCAAATGAAATCGGATTTTAGAATTATAAATATAATGTTTACTCAATTAAAATAAAATATACATATATTGTCATAGTAATTGAACGATATATTAATTTATTCTTCAAAAAAAAAATATATAAATAAAACCATCATATTTTTTTTCATATATATTTTTATACATACAAAGAGTAAATGTTAAATAATTTTTATTCAAACCTGTTTTTATATAATTATCATTATAATTTCAGTTTTATAATAATGACATTGATTCTTCGTGAAATTAAATACAGATGTATGACATGTCAATATTTTAATATTTTAATAGACGGTTTTATTATGGAAATTAAGCAATGTGTTTACGCATATAAAATGTATATAAATTACAAAAAAAAGACAATATTTTAATTAAACATAATTTGTAATGAATATATTTATTTTAATAAATATATTACTTTTTTATTTATTATTATATTATATTAAAAATATGTTTTTAGTGAGATTAAGATTTATTCAAATAAATTATATTTAATACTAGATAAATAAAAAATGATTCAAAATTATTTTATTATATATCGGAACGATTTTACATCGTTAAACTTTTAAAAAAAACATTGGTCATAATTGTAATTCAAATATAGATGACCAGGAAGTGTTAAAGGGTACGTTTTTGAAATTTGAAATAGTATCAGCCTTGAACATTAAAATTACTATATACATATATATATATATATATATATATATATATATATATATATATATATATATATATATATATATATAATAATAATTCATGCATTTTTTTCTCACAATAATCAATATTAAAATTGTTATTAACGCAAAAATTCGAGACGATCAAATTAGAGGAAGGACATTGAAAATATCAAACGATTACGGTACTCACGATGACCTTTGGCGACTTGTTAACAATCGAAGACTCCATCGGATAGTTCGTAAAAAATATACAAACCATATAAAAAAAAATAACAATAACAATAACAACAAAAACAAACGGTATTTTACGTGCACTTATAATCGCGTGTCATATTTTTATTTTTGAAATTCGCGCGCGCGCACTGTTCAACATTCGAACGATCGAAACAATCTGATGATGATGATGAGCTTCTTTTCTTCGACGGTCAACGGTGACGACGACGCCGATGATGAATTAAAACCGATAAACGATTCCCCTCTAACTTCTAATCAAAAAAAAAAATAAATAAATAATAATAATAAACATTACGCCTTTCACCGATTATTAAATTATTATTAATCGATATACGTGTGACTTTTTATACGTCTTAGTCGTCTTCTCGATAACTGAAACGAATATCTATTGATAAATATTATATGTTACATAAGTTTGTTATGTCGTTATTGTTGTATACTGTGTGTCGTTAAATAGAAGAGCTCATTAGCCTTACACACACACACACACACACTATTGGCAAATAAATGGCAAATAGTTTCGTTGCGGCGAAATTTTTTTTTATTTTATTATATTCTATTTCTATTTTTCGACCTGAAAGTGAGAGTCTTTTCAAAGGTGAAATATGAATAATCATAAGTTCAAAATTGAATTATTTAATGTCTATTATTATTTATGCGCGTATATAATACGACACTTTCAATTTATGTGTTTGTATTAAATTGAATGCAAATTTCCTGTAACTATATAATATATTCATATTATTCAATTAATTTTACTATAGTATTTAACATGCAAAAACCTTTACATATTTGTACATAGATTTTTATTCGAGAAATTATTAAAAGGATATTTTTAAAATATTTCACTTTTGCATTATAAAATAATTATATTTTATTTTGAAAAAAGGATATATAAAATTATATTAGAAATGCCAATGTGAACGAATCGATTAAAATTATATATATTTGACTTTTATTCTTATATGAAATTTATATGATTTAAAATATTCAAAAAAAAAAAAAATTTAAATATTTTATAGTTATTAATCTTCTTATTGCTATAAAAGAAAATAAATATTCGTCAATTATATATAGTAAAAATTAAATAATAATTTTATATTATTTATTATACAATGATTCTATTTTGCATATTGACATCTATTTTGAAATTTACCTTAAATTATTTACTTTTGTAGTTAAATTATTTAAATAAGATAAAAAATACTCTTGACATTATAATCAATTTTTATATTATTTTCATTTTATTTTTTTTTTGCACAAATATATCCAAAAATAATTTTAGTAGACGAATTCAAATACTGATTTCTAACTTATTTTTAAACAACAGATTTCTGAGATTAATTCTATATTATATTTTTTTAATTTTTATTAAAAATATTATATAAAAATTAAAAATAATATTAAATTTTATATTTATTATTATTAATATTAAATTAATTGATGGCTATTATTTATGTAATATAATATATTCAAACGTATCAGTAATATATTTCGTTTATTGTCAGATATTTATTTTTCTAAATCGCTTTCTCGTTATTGTGATGACTCTTTTGACAATGAATTTTAGATATATTTGAGAAAAATAATTGCAAAACAACGAATAAACATAAACTTCGATTTATCATCATTTATTAAACCGCTAAACTGTCCTATATTTAAAAAAATAATAATAATATTACATTATTTTAAATTCAAGGTTTCGTTCTTAACCTAAATTTTAAAATAATTAAACCGATAAATATTCTTTTAAAAACGTCAATATTCCTTATTAATAATAAACATATTATTTAATAAAATCGATCTACCGATATATATCGTTTTATTATTTATAAAAAAAAAATATATTAAATTAATATATAAATACTTTCACCAGAATTTTAAACTATAAGTGTGACGATATAAAATCTTAGAAATCTGAACGTTTAATAATTTAAAGAATATTTATGAGAAAAAAAATATGTAAATATATAATATAATGACGTTTATATTATTAATATTAATCTTTTCTAATATATATATATATATATATATATATATATATATATATATATATATATATATATATATATATTTTATATTATTATTATATTTTAATATCGTTGATCGAATTAAACATACTATAATATAAAAACGATTTTGAATGAATATAATTATATCGAACACGTATTAAAAAAAATATTTATGACAGAATTGACTATTTTTAACTATATATATATTAAAAAAATTGTAAAAAATGACGTCATAGCCTCATCATAATGATTTTATCTGACCTATCACGTACGAAAATATTTCGATAAATTCGTTCATTTTGCGCTATTATAGAACTAGAAAAAAACGCTATTTTAAAAATAAATAATCTTCACACATGACTATGCATTTTTTTACACATATATATATATATATATATATATATATATAATGAAAGAAAAAGTGATCCATCTGGTTTTTATGCGCAAAACATCCGTCGATGTTTAAATAACTGTTACTATGAAAATGTTTTTACTATAATAGATTAATAATAAACGAAGTAATTGTAACTAAAAAACGTTAAGAGTGATAGTAGAAAGGAAATAAAAATTTTATTATGTGTGTGTGTGTGTGTGTGCGCGGTTACATTTCACTTTGATTTTAAATTAACAATTTCTAATCAATAGGTACTTGTTTTCTGGTTGTCTATAAAAAGTAATCGAAATATTGGGTTTGTGTTCACACGATAACGAGTATTCTCGTCTAAACCAGTATTTAGTTTTTTTTTCTTTTATAAGACTAAATAAATATTATATTTAATAATAAATAAAAAATATATACTACTCGAAGGATGCGTGAATAAATTTTCAAAGTCTTATCATATTGATTATTATATTTTAATTGTATTTTTTTTTCAAGTTCAAAATGTCATTTCATTAAAATTTAGAAGCCATATTTTAATATCAGAAAGTGAAACTATCGAGTGATTTATTGAAAACAAACATGAATAGAAAATTTTTATATATTAATAATATAAATTATATTAATGTTTATTTTTATTATGTCATAATAGAAATATGTGATTTTTTTAAATTATTTTATTATAATGTGATCATTAATAACGTGATTAGTACACATTTTTTTTGTCTATTCAACGTTCAAGTACATTTTTTTTTATTTAATGTTATTGTATTCTCCGTAAAAATATTTATATAATAAATTTAAATATTTTCAAATAGTTAAAACCTTTTAAATTCCTGTCCTGTAAATTCGTACTTGATATTGCCAATGTATATTCATCCGAGTCATTAGCTCTTGATAACAATTCAAAAAAATATTTTTTTATAATATGAACTACATTTACAACTATAAATATATAAGAAAAAAAAATCGTATATAATTTTAGATTATTTACATTTTTATTATTTTACAATTTTTTATAGTGTTTATAATATAATATTTACTAATATAGATAATATATTTTATTAACATATACACAACGACAAATCGTAGTTAAAAATTCATCACATTCTTTACCATTGAAATCACACGATTATAATAATTTTACACATAAATTATGTACAAAACTATTTTTCATTATATTTAATAAAGAAAAATTTAGATTTGATTTTCATATATGCACTTCACATAAATAAGACATTAGGTCACACAGCGAAAGACCAGTTTTAACAATTTCATAAGCCGTCAATATTTACTCGTGTTACGTCATTTTTCGTGACTTATTCTATGGAAGACGTGCGTTTTTTTTTCTCAAATAATAATTGCTATTTTCACTATTTTCATTTTCTATACTTGTCAAAACACTAGTTTGACACCTTTTTTTTCTTATCTTTTTTTTTTTGCAAACGAAACAAACACATTGTAAATATCAAAATCAAATAGGAAATAAGCAGAATGAATTTAATTAATTGTGCAAGATTATTTGTTATATTAAAATGTAAACAAGTTTACTTTTTTTTTATAATACGAAGATGATTTTGTAGTGTGTGACTTTTTTATAAGTTATATACAAGAATTTTGAGGTCATTATAATGTTTAATGTGAATGTATATTTTGAAATTAAAACATATCGAAAGATTGCAAAATCTTTATTACATTTTAACGATTCATAGTAATTAAAATTAATAGAAATGCTGCATATATATATATATATATATATATATATATATATATATATATATATATATATATATATATATATATATATATATATATTATTTGGGGTCAATTTCAATTTTATTAATGCCATCTTTTGATTCAAAAGCAATTTTCCAAATATTGGAAATGAAAATGTGTAAAAAAACCATCTATAATTTTCAAAAATAACATATGTAATACTATTTGAAAACCTGATTTTATTATAAAATAAAATAAATAAAAACTTTAAAAATTCGACTAGAGAGTAGTGTATAAAGATTTAAACTAATTTTAAATATTTATTTTATATTAAAATCAATAAAAATATAGATAATTTTGCATTTAAATAATTTAAGTTTATTTTTTTTTAGTCAATATATTATATATACTAAAATATATTTTTTTTATTATTTATTACACTAATTTTTCTCAAGAAGTTGCTAATTTTTGAGACATTTTAAATATGATTCTTTTTGTTGCAACATTTTTATTATATAAATATATTTCAAATTTTCACTATCACAAAATTATATAATGAATATTTTCATAATATACGCGTATATATCGAACGATGAAAAAATACTTTCAGATTTATTTTATTATTATTATTTTCAGATATATTATAATAAACATTAGTGTGAAAATTGATAAATAAACAACGTTTCAAATTTATTTATTTATTTATTTTTATTAACATTTACGTCCGTCTTTATGACGGAATATTTTTTTTTTGTACGAATATAATAATAAAATGGTAACTTATATAATATAATAAAAAAAAATTGTTTATACGTATAACGAATCACATTAAAATAATAGACACATTTTACAACAACGATGTTAAAATATTGTATTTTTATAATATAGAAAATTATAAAAAATTAAATTATTATTATTATTATTTAATTTTTATGCATTTCGACGTGTTCGTTAATCAGTCGGGAAACGATTTAATTTTTAGACGGCGGTAACGATGCTAAATAATCCAAAGCTCTCTGAATGGCTTCCGGTATTGGAGGAGCCGTCGGTAAATGAGCCGCCGATGGATGAAAACCGTTTTCGTCGGCAATGTAAGCCAAAGAAATTGGCGTTCCATCGGGAGCCGTGTATTGAAATTGACCTTGAACGTTGATGGCCGCGTCTTCGCCGTGACCTTTCAACGCGCCCCTTTCTTCCGCCGCGATTCCGTTTCCGGTTTCGTATTGCCACTGATAGCTGCCGTCCGGATTTATTTCGGATATTTGTTTGATAATTGGAATTTCATCGCCGGCAAATGCGAAGCCGCACGCGATCATAAAGATGAACTGTGAAAAATATGAGAAAAAAATTACACATATATATATATATATATATATATATATATATATATATATATATATATATATATATATATATATATATATATTATATAAAATTTTTGCAATCGTATAATTTCAAAATTAATTCACTATCGCTGTCGATTTTAAAAATCGATTACTTCAATAATTACTGAGGTTAATTAATTAATTATTTATAAATAATCATATATATATGTTTGACATTTTACATACGATACATTAAAACATCGTATAATGAATTAATATATTTTTTTAATATATCACATTATAATAAAAAATTTATATTCATATTTATATAAAAAATATATATATATACTATTATTAAAAAAAAATAATTCATTATATTAGTTTCATATAATTTAATCAATTTTTAAAAAAAAAATTAAATAAATAAAAAAAAATTCATCAAATAATCGACGATGTCGTCGAATATTATATAAGTAAACGGCTACCGAAATTGACGCGAATCAAAAATTCATTAATCGCATAATCATTATTGCATAATCGCGTTATTATAAAATAAAAAATATTAATTATAAATCGATCGAAAGTTTTCGAGTGCTTCGAAAGCTTCGACGATTAACACTCGTTGCACTCAACAATCGTCACTTTTCAAAATCATATATATATATATATATATATATATATATATATATATATATATATATATATATATATATATATATATATATAATATGTACGTTGTATCGTGAATGACACGTTTTTATAAATTATATATAATCACAAAAATTATCGATAATTTCATTTATATATATATATATATATATATATATATATATATTTAATTTTATTTTTATCATATATAAATATTTTTTTATATAGATATATAGAGAAATTAGAAAAAAAATTGCACGTTTATATAATACTATTAGACGCATATTTATATATAAATAATAAAACGAAAAAAAAAATTAAATAAACTATTACTCACGACTACTTTCATTTTTAATATATATTATTATAAAAAAATATTTTTTTTTATTTTATTTTTTTATATGTGTTGTTGCGGTGGTTGCTCAGAGTTGAACTGTGACCGTGCACGGTAAAAGCGTTAGTATTTATAGGTGAAATGGTTCGAAGATTCGCCTACGAAAAATAGTTGCGCCATTCATTGAAAATGTTCGTATGCAATTTTTATTTTTTTTTTATCTATTTTCGTCTATAGACGTAGAATAATGTGTCCGTTATTTATTCCACTTAGAGGCGCATTTTCAGGATTTCTAATTCTTAATTTATTTGTTCGTATTTTAATTTAATTATTATTTTTTTTCTTTCTTGTTCTATTACATTTCTATCGAAATGCGACAGATGTGATAAATCTGCGGGTCCGTAAAATGTAAATTATTTATTTATTTTATCAAATCAATTTCATTCCTTTCAAAGTAATCCCTATACGATAATACAAAGTTTTGTCAACGCTATATAATATATCCTTATAACGCTATAAATATATCCTTCAAGACCTTCTTCGATTCGGTTTTTATCTCCTCAATCATGTCAAAACGGCGTCCCCTCATTGGCCTTTTAAGTTTACCGAATAGTCAGAAATCGCACGGTACCAAAGCAGACGAATACGGTGGTTGTGAAACGATATGAGTCGAGTTTTTTTTGCAAAAAAATCGCGAAGAATCAATGCATAAGTGTGACATGGTGCATTATCGTAATGAAGGAACCAAGAATTATAAAAACACATGTAACTTCGGAGATAATTAAACCTTTTGACAAACAGACGCTTGGCAAATGTTATAGACAATCCTACCAACCTAGGAAAAAAATATAATTTATCTACCTTCCTAATGCCCAGGAGTTTTAATGACAATTTCACATTTCACATTACTTTTTGATCACAATCCCATAATAATTATATAAAACTATCAATAAAATTATTATTGATATATTAAATATGTATTATGTATTATTATTTTTAACAGGATTCGAATTGTATTATCATTATTATTATTCATATTAAAAATATTTTATGATTTGAATGTTTTCGAAGTGTTTGAGTTGGTAACAAGTAGTCGGTTCATATAATAAAAATAAAAATGGCTAAAAGGTCAAAACAAACATAACTTTTTTACGTGTTAATTGTATAAATATTATTTTTATGACTTTCAGATTTCTATCAAAATCGATAATTGGATTCATTCAATGAAAAATCGTCGTTATATAAAAGCAAATATTAGTTGTTTTTTTTTTCAATATAAATATTCACATAGAATTATGATAGACTTAGATATAAATAGAAAAAGTATAAAATGAAATATATCAATATATTTTTAAGAATATATCAATTTTTATTTATTTAAATAATTTAGAATTAAAATTAAATAAATTAAGTTCTATAAAGTGTTATTTTTTATTTTTCACATTGTCGAGTCGTTAGCACTATGTTGAACCTTCTATCTAATAATTTCGAAAAATAAATAATGTCATCTGTCGTCAATATTCATAATTATTATATATATTTTTAGAAATAATTAGATAGAATGCATAAAAATTATAATTCTATAAGAAAACAATATCTTTCATAAAACAAATCAATATTGAATTTTCATTTTTATTTTAATCATATTATAATATGATCAATATGTATTAAAAAAAATAAAAATATTTTAAAAATCGTATTAGTTTTAAAATAAAATGATATTTTATAACTTTTACTGATACATTGCTAGTTTTATATTTGAAAAATAATTAGTCATTTGAATTATACGGTTTATTACATCTGCTTTACAAGAAAAGGTCACAATTATTCGGCTCTCGTCTCGTCTTTGCTTGAATTTTTATTTTTTATTTTTTGAATATTATTTTGTCACAAATGTTGGCATATGCCGAGTTTGTGTCACATTTTTATAGAATAATTTATGATAATTTTTGTAATCTGTTGAGTAACCGAACGTCTCTTATTAACATTTTTTTCATATTGAATTGATCAGCTAGTCGATGGCTTATCATATGAATTATAAACCGCTTGTTGTTTTTAATTTAATATCGTATTCTTTTAATATTAAAATAGCGAAAAAAAATATATATATATATATATATATATATATATATATATATATTTTAACTATAATAAAAGATTTACTGGCTTCCGTATTGTAGTGTTTTTTCTTTTGAACAATAGAAAAATTTGTCGTATTTTTTTTGTATGAATTTGCATTTTTTTTCTTTTCAATTTATTGTCATCTTTTGAAGAGCGATTAGAGTTTGAACGATATAAATGTTTGATTCATAAAATGAACGGTGTTATCAATGTAATCATTTTTATAAAAAGTAAAAAAAAAAATATATATTTTAAATAATTGAATATGAAATCAAAAATTTGTTAAATAAATTTTTAAAGTAATATATTTTTCTATTAAATTTAAAATTGAATTTTAATTTTTATGTATCAATTTTGAATATTAAATTTTATAATAAAATTATATTTTTTACTAAATAAAATTTAAAAAAGCTGTACTCTAAAATTTATATCACATTGAAAATATTTTATTTATATATATTAAAAAATTATTTTTTTTCGAAAATATATCAATACTAATTTATAAAATTTACAATTATTAAGTGAAAAGAAAATTTAGAGTACTTTTAAAATGCGTTCGATCTTATCAAATTTAATTATCATATAAAAATTCTGGATTTGAGTAATTGAATAAGAGGCCAAGGCCTCGTAAACCATATAAAAAATTAATAATATAAATTTATATTAATTTGTACACTATAATCATCGATTAATGTGTCAATACCGGTTATTTCTCAACGTAACTTCTATCATATATATAAATATAATTTTCAATAAATAATTCCTACTTAATTCAACGTTATCATAAAATTATCAAAAGTTCAAACGTCATAAAAATGTCCAAAAAAAATAAATAAAAATGTGACCTTAATAAAAATACACAAATACGAATAAAATATGATCACTTTAAATTATCACGCATGATGTATGAATTAATGAAAAATCGCGTAAAATGCGAAAGGTTACAAATAATTTACAATCATTTATAATTAGTATGGAAAATAAATCCTTGAATTAAGGCATTGTTTATTGATATGATCGTTAATATTGTATTATTTTAATTTTCTTGGAAAATCATTTGAATAAATATTATTCCATCTGAATGAGCGAACATTTTCGTTCTGATTTATTATATCATGTAAAAATGTTCGATTGTCGCGTTAAATAAATAAATATTTTATATATATATATATAAACAATAATAATAATAATCTTTTATTCGTTTGATTAGTGTGAATAATTTGAATATTAATGAAGTAATAAAAATTCCATATAACATCTACCGATTGAACTTTTGCAAGATTTATACACGCACGTGCTTTTTACATGTATCCCAAGATGGCGATCATTTAATTATTAAATATTATCATTTAAAATATTCAACAATAATATTTATTATTTTTTAATATATTAAGAAAAAAATAGCGTCGATATTTTTCATTGAAATATGCAATAGTATAATATATGAATTATATATATAAAAAAATGATTTACGATTTTCTAAATGCATTATTAATATATATTGTAAATTAGGAAATACTTTGATTTATATGACGAATATTAAGAAATGTATTTTCATAATATTTTAATATTTGAAAAAATAAAGTAATTTGTTATAATTCTGTTCATTCGTGTGATGATATTAATAAAAAAAATATGTGGTAATAATTGTTTAATTTATTATTTATCACTCTTTTCATAGATATATATATATATATATATATATATATATATATATATATATATATATAATATGAAGAAACAATGCACATAATAAAATTTAAATACAGAGTGTATATTTATAAATACTATGGCGCTATCTGTTGACGATTTTCAATAATAAATAAATGATCTCACGTGGTGATTTACTGGTATAAACAATTTAATTTAAGCAATTAAAGCTTTTAATTTATCAAAAAATTTTATATTATTATAAAACAAATAATATTATAGAATAATGAAATATTTTTTTTTCATTTTTATAAAATCCAAAATAATGAATGTCTCACAAATTTAAAAAAAAACAAAATTATATATTATTAATATATTAAAAAAAATACTCATCAATAAATTATATTGCAAAAATAATAATAAAGAAAATTAGTTGAAAACTGAAAATTAACAATAAATTTAACAAATAGGTGATAATATAGTCAACAATTAAATTATTGTAAAATGCATATTTAAATTAAAAGATTTTTTGTAAACATTATTAAATTCAATTTTATTTTTTTCTAAAACATAATTTATGTGTCATTTAAACGATAATATTTTTTTCGTTGAATATATTTTAATTTCATAGTTATTTCGCAATAAATTAACACTGCAAACTGCATATCTACAAAGAAAAATATTCATAATATTATATTACAATAATAATATAATATTGTTTTTTTTAATGAAATTTGACATTGATTTATAACTATATTATATTATATATATATATATATATATATATATATATATATATATATATATATATATATATATATATATATATATATATATATATATATATATTGTGTATTTAGTTTCGAATCTCGTGGTAAATGTATATTTTTTTAAAAATAATATTAAATTTTCAATAATAATATATAACGATTATGTTTTAATAAAACATAAATCAAAATATTACATTCATGAGATCAAAAGATCAAATTCTTAAGGATTTTAAAGGTTTTTTTTAAATATATATTAAAAAAAAAATTAGCAACATAATCAAAATTTAGAAATAAATTTCCTCTCTAAGACATTTGCTTTCTTTCGTATAAAATTGTCATTTTTATCGTATTTTAGCATATATTATATTAAAATTTAATTTTAAAATCGGAAACATCGTAAGAAATGCTAAAAAAAAAGTAATGCAATTTAACTATTTCGTGCCGTAAATATATGCTAATAAACGACATTTTTTTTCTCACATTACATATATATATTTTTACACTTTTAATATATAAAATATTTTATATTAAACTGAAAAAATATAATTATATAAAATTCAAACTGTTAAATATGCAATTATCCTATTGGATATTTTTTCGATTAAAAAAAATACAATAATTTTATTTTTTTTATATGAAAAAAAATATATAATTATTCTATTTTTATATTAGCAATGTATTCAACACACGGTACAACTTTAAATTAGTTTTTGCTTAAAAATATGGTTTATAAATTTTATTTAAAATAATTCAGATATTTTATAATCATCCTATACATTCTTAGGAAAGTTCAACTGATATAAATATCTTAGAAAAATACATATATATATATATATATATATATATATATATATATATATACAATATAAATATGATTTATACACATCGAAAACAATAGTGGGCGAACTTTGGCTATATATCAATAAAAAAAAATATTAAATTTATATATATATTTATATAAATAACGATATGTTATCATTGACATTTTGTCACAATTTTTCACATCGTCAGCTTCGTAACCCGTTCGTGACTATTAAGCAATAACGTTAAAGATTATTAATAATGAATGCGTTATCTAACACGCAACATCCAAAATGTCTGAACTTAGGAGATCAAAGGCCAAACGGTTGCAAAACGTCGACCGGATCGCCGTTTTATATTATATTTATTATATACGTACATACACACGTCGAAAATGAAAATAAAAAAAAAATAAATAAAAATATCCAATAATAATCGACCGGATCGTAAATAATGAAAAATAATTGTCGATCCGTCAAAACGTGAAAATATCAAATGCGAAGTGACGAAAAGAAATATTGTATTGCAAAATGATGAAACGCCTCTAAAAATTGCCTATGTTGATTTTTATCACCGATCATGTCTTATTTTTTTATAAATATATATATATATATATATATATATATATATATATATGTATTTATATATTTCATTTCGACGTGATATAATAAAAAAATATATAATTTCTATGAGAAATATAACCTTTTCGTTATTATTATATATAATATATAAAAATATTTTAGTTGTAAAATTTTATAAACGATGTTTGAAAGGGATATTATAATATGTTATAATATATGAAAAAAAATACGAAATAATAATTGTGGCGTAATTTTTACAGATCCTTGGCCTCTTGTTTCGATTTCAAATCGTCGATTCTTCGTGTCAATTTTATTTTACAATTTTCGCATACCGATTAAAATTATCGAACATTTATATTCTGATAGTAAATATTTGCTAATTTATTTATTTATCAAATGTATCTATGATGAAGATTGCATATATATATATATTTTTTTTTTCATAAAATAAAAATATAAATTAGCGTATGTTGCATTTAACAGAACGTAAATTTTTAATTTATATATTGAATAATCCTTAAAAATATTATATAAATATTTCTTTTATTCTTCATTAAAGATATTTGAATAAAACTAATTCAATAATCTCTCAGTTGTATATTGCTTTATTTATTTACAAAATTGTTTTTACATAAATTATACAATACATTAGTATCATTTAATAATAAAACATTAAATTCACATACACATACACTTTTTTTTTATCTTTATATTATCATCGTGAATGAAAACGTTATTTTTTTTTAAATTTGATTTTTTTTCAATTTATATGAAAAGATTTAATTATCGGGTTGGGGGGGTGCCGTGGCCAAATAAGCCAACGCCCTTTGGATAGCTTCAGGAATTGGGGGTGGAGTTGGTAAATGATCACCCTGAGGTTGGAAACCATTTTCATCAGCTATATATGTCACACGGAATACCTATAATTGAAAAAAAAATACATATATATATATATTAAAATTATTACATATTCATTATAAACGTGTTGAGGTCAACTTCGACATTATTGTTTTCTCGTTAGTTTTTTGTGTTGCAATTTTATGAAATCTAATATTGTACAATATATTTAACGATTTGATAAATTAAGAAGAAAATATTTATTAAAATAAAATAATAATATTTTTTACGTTATTTTAAATAGCGTTATGATGTGAAAAATATTTTTTTTTATTTTAATAAAAAATAATGTCGTTTATAAACGTTGCAAAATAAAGTGAAATATTTTTATTGCAAAAAAAAACAATATATATATATATATATATATATATATATATATATATAATTTCAATAACATTGTAAATGAATAAATAAACGATTAAATAAATATAAACAAGATTATTATTGTTTGTGTATAAATATAATAAAAAGAAGTTCATCGTAATGAATTTTTAATTACGATCATTATAGAAAATCTTAGAATTTATTTTACGTCAAAATAGAAAAATACCGAATGAAGCTAGAAGGTTAAACACGTTTTAACGTTGATGAAGTTTATTATTATTTTTTTTACTATTATTATTTACGATCGTTATTTTTTACGAGATTGAAAAAAAAATATATATAGTAAAATAAATGGCTTGTTAATATTTTTGTGATTAATAGATATATTAAAATGCGATATTTCATCTTGATTAATTTATTTGTTAATTAATTATAAAAAATATATTATTTACGACTCACATTGCCTTCCAAATCTGTATATTGATATTGTCCTTGTGCTACTTGAGCCTCTTTTTCAGGATCGCCGGCGTTTTTCAGGAATCCTTGTTCTTCAGCGATGATTCCGTTTCCGGTTTCATAACTGTAATTCGGTTTAAAATTTTATATCATTATTATAAAATAGAAATCTATGGGAATTATCATATATCAACATGTGATCTATCATTATCATTTTATTGCCTATGAATGTAAAAAATAATAGGCAAGGCGGATAATTTTACAAAATTTCTGGTGAAATTGACCTTTTGCATTTCATCTATCGTAGAATTTTTTTTTTTTTTGATCCGTTGTCAAATTGCGAAATAGATCACAAAGCGTTTAACGCACAAAATTGCCGTTTCATAAATGTAATAATAATAATAAAAAATGTGAACATGTGCAATAACACGCATGCAAGCGTTTACAAATATCGATTATACATATAGGGAGAGGTCAGAGGTAATATATAATAAAAATTGTAATTTCTTATATTTTTGATGAAAAATATATGAAATTCGTATATTTTTCAAATTGTATATTATTTTATATGTAAAAAAGATGTTTTTTTAATTATAATTTTGAATAATTTATTCATCAAAAAAATACAATAATATCTATAGAAAACATTGACAAGTAGGAAACAATATAAAATATAATACTTTTTAAATTGAATTATCAACAATAAAGTGTGTCGTTTCATTGCGACGATATAAATCATCTGTCAAAGGGAATATAAGCCGTTTCGATTAAGAATCATTACGAAACTCTAACAATGAACCGTCGAAGATGATAAAGATGAATATATATATATATATATATATATATATATATATATATATATATATATATTATATAAATAAAGCTTAAAACGAACATTTCTTCGTGCTCATAAATCATGCGTTGAACAAAGGCGAAAAGTAATATATATATATATATATATATATATATATATATATATATATATATATATATATATAATATATTAACAATGTAGATATGAACTTTCTCGTTATTCATTGATAACGATATTGATGCGAAAAATGTTGCGAAATTTATCTATTGTCGATCTTTGGATTCTGTTGCGGATATTGTTATTACATAATTCGAATCGTGCATTTGTACCCGTTGTACGATCGCTTTGTCGCATTGTCAAGTAAAGCTACGAAGACATATATATATATATATATATATATATATATATATATACACATATATATATGAACGTCTGCGATTCAACGCAAAGGTCAAACCGTTGTAACTTTATATGGCAGATGTGTGCAATGAGAAGAGGTCAGAGGCCGTTAGATAAAAGTGCATACTGTTTACTTATTACGGAATATTATAATGGTTTTACGTTATGAATTTATTTTCATATATTTCAAAATATATTTTCATATTTTTTCTTTAGAAAATTGTTAATATACAAATTTTATAAAATCAGCTTCATATAATATAATTTAAATTGAAAAAAAAATTGTTTTATTTAACGATAATTAAAATATAATTTTCATATATAACAAATATTTTATTTTTTCTTAATAAAATATATTTTTATGATCGAAAATTTTTGAAAGAAATGACATTATATTTTGAAGAAATATCTATATAAGATAAATTTAGTGCAGATGTTTTAAAAAGTTTAGTTCATAAAATACTAAAAAAATACATCTTTAAAAAATATTTCATTAGTATTAGTAATTTTAAAATCATAATATAAAATCATAAAATATTAATGAATTAAAAATGAGAAAATATAAAAAAATCATCGTTTCTCAAATTCATAAAAAAAAATCAAATCAATTTAATATTTCAAATATTCAAAAACTTCTAATAATCGTTTATATCGTTTTTTTAGATATCGTATCTTAAAGAAATATATTAAAAATCATAATTTTTTTAAAATAAAATGATGAATAAATTTTTATTACGATTATATTAGAAAAATTATCACAATATTTCACAAAAATCATATATGTGCGATTTTATTATAAATACATTTTAATTGTAATTCATTGCAATTTTTTTTAAAGATCAATTTGAAAATATTTTCAAAATAATATTTATATGTATTTTAATAAAAAAAATATATATTCAAAGATCACATATATCACACGATTTCATCTCAGCGCCCGCATTCTGCGAAGCGTTCTTTTGAACGTCAATTTCACAGGAATTTTCCGACGAAAGTTACAAAGTAAAATAATGAAAAAAAAAGATGTGATAAAAAAAAAGAAGCCTTGAAAAGATAACTCGTCGGTTTAAATGTTGACATTACATATGTAAATAGCTTTCGGTCGAAAGTTCTTATGAAATATGAACACAATCGAGATGCACTTTCTTCGTTGTACGTTTTAACGAGAATGCATTACGTAAAAGTTTACTACACTTCAAAGACGTCTTCGATGCTATTATAATACGGTGTTGTTATTCAACGTTTTTCCGCTTAATGGAATCGTTAAAATCGAGCACGTGCTATTTAGGAATGTCTATTATCTTAATTTCACTTATAATATATTGACGCTATATTATTATTATTTCACGTTAAAGCTATTGCATTGTTAATAGTTTTCATTTTTATGACTCAATATTTTATTAATGTTTTCTTTTTTGTAATATTTTTTTTATTATTATTATTTGCGAATGGATTTGATTTGTGATGAACAATCTGCAATATCCGATATAGAATTTCTTAACATTCACCATATGGTCTTCCATAATACAACGAGAAGATGGCACTATTGCAATTTTTATTTTATTTATAATATTTATATATTATATAAAACGGTCAAAGGTTAAAATAATTATTATCGCTTTTATAACGAGGCATTGTTTTCGAATCGTTCGAATTTTCAATTTGCACCTTTTGATCTTTGACTGTATAAATTACCATAAAAAATATCTCAAGTAGAACTTGAGATATTTTTTTTTGCCTACAATTGAAAATAATTATATAATAATTGAAAAGAAATTAGAATCTTTTTATTTTTAGATTAAGCAACGGCGTCCCAGTTTATCGACAGATTATAAAGAACGTCGATGTTTGAAACGTGTAAAAAAAAATCTAAAGCACATTCCCATAATTATCATACATTTACGATTGCTCATACCGTTATATGTGTGTGTATTATATTGTGAAATATTATACGAGTTCGCGGTACAACACTTTAAATGCCCTGAACAAAGAGATTCGTGAAATTACATTAATAAAAATATCTTTCGCGCATTATTTTGCAATACGGTGGCATTTATTATAACGATTCACATATTGATGTGCGAAACGAAATAATATATATATATATATATATATATATATATATATCAAAAAAGTATATAGAAAAATGAGTAATGGTTGTGAAAAAATATTGCATAATAATAATTCACAATCGATTAAATGTGAATAATGAAAATTGTTACTTGTATTTGTAGGAGCCATCAGGATTGATTTCTTGTTCTTGTTTTATAATTGGAATCGGTTCTGTTGACGGATGATTTTGTGGTGCTGATAATGCTAAGGCGATTAGGGCAAAAAAAACCACCTAATAAATAGAGAAAAAAAAATATAATAAATTATGATTATTTATCAATTTTTATTTTAACGTTAAATATATAACGTAGTACAATAGAAATTAATTGATCATTTTTTCTTTTATAAATATTTAAAGTTTTCAACAATTATGTATATATATATATATATATATATATATATATATATATATATATATATATATATATATATATATACATACACAATATAAAAGTGTTTATAAATATATAGAGTTGAAAATAATTTTTCTTTATAATATATTTTATAATAAATTTACATAACCAAACTTTGTTTTATGTATTCAAAATTTTAATCTAAATATCGGTTATCAAAAAATTGCATTTTATATATGAAGGATTATTATTTACATAAAAAAATATATAAAAAATGATATAAATATATAACGAATAATGTGAATAATTAAAAAATATATTAATTTTATATATTTGTGACAAATTAGGATTTTAATCGGTTATATATCAGTTTAAAAACTCGCAATTCAAAATTAACGTATTTTTTTTCATATTTAAATAAATAAATTGAAAAAATAAAAAAATATATATAATATAAATTTTAATAATAATAATAAAATTAATATTATATGTAAATCTAGTTAAACATTGACAATGTATACGAAAAATTAATTTAAAATAAAAATATGAACGGAAATTCGTTGAAAAATTATGTCGTCAATAGATTATAAATTATGTTAATTTTGATATTTTTAATTATATATAAAATGTAAAAAATGATTATTTATTTTATAATTAGATATTGATTAAATTTATTTAATCTTCACGATTAACATCGATAATGTATATGAAATATTAACATGAAAAAAAAAACCGCGTGAAAATGGAAATTCGTCGGAAAATCATTTTCATCGATAGAGACACACTGTTGACAAATTATCACAGAGAAAAAAAATTCGACGCGAATTTTTCACACTCGACACTAGAAAAACGAGTTTTTCCAACGACGCCAAGAGTACAGATCGTCATTTGAAAGCGTGCGAGCTTTCAAAAGCGCGCTTAAAAAAAAATTTTTTTTTCAATTATATACATATATAAAAAAAAGTAATAATCACTTACGATGAATTTCATTTTTATTTAAATATATAATAGTTTGTATTTATGTATTTAATAAATCCGTTGACGGCGAGCGTCTTTTGTGCACAATTGTCGACTTATGATGCTAGTTTCGGTGTCATCCTCGGTATTTATACAAAACAGTGACCGCCGTGGGCAGACCCTGGCCAAAGAGGCCGTTGTCGATGACGATATTCAATTCTTGGATTATAATGTATGGTGGTTATGTCGATGAGGAGGTGGAAGAGATGATGTTCACGACGACGACGACGACGATGATGATGATGGTAGTGGTGGCTATGGGTCCAAAGGAACGACACCATTCTTCTCTGCAGTTTTTCAAAAGGTCACCACGCACGCATCAACTACCAAAAAAAAAAAAAAAAATCGTGCTTCTTGCATAAAACGCTCGCAAAATTTAATAAGTGTTTTATTTTTTTTATATTCAAAAATTTAATTGAGAAAACATGTATCAAAAAAAAAAAAATTTTTTTTCATAGGAAAATTCGTGAAAATCGAATTCGATCAATTCGCTATTTTTTTTTGTTCAATTTTACATCTTAAAAAATGTATTAAATAAATATTTGTGTAATATAAATATCATTTTTAATATTGTTCAACGCTAAAAGTACATAACTATAAAATAAAAATAATTATTTAAATAGACTAAAATTCATGTTTTATTTCGAACAAAATATTACTAATTATTTTTTTAATTTAATATTATACATATATAGACAAATTCGTTAAAAAATGTTTATATATATATATATATATATATATATATATATATATATATATATATATATTTATTTTCAAAAAAATGTGACAGTTCAAAAAAGCCATAAATTTCGAGCGCTTTATTTTATATGAACGATTTTGAATGTGATTTTATTTCATTTTTAATGCAGACAAATCTGCATATAAATATTTAAAATCGTGACTGGACATCGCTTAGAATTTAGCTATTTTTTTCTTAGATTTAGATAAATACAACTCATAATTAAAACGTATTGTTTTTTTTTGTATTCAACATTTGGAATTGCATTAAAAGTGAATTATTGTCAATGAAATTTTATTGATAATTCATACATTAAAAATCAAAATATTATATATCATTGTATTTATTATATAAGATTTATAAAATTGTTTATAAATATTTCCCGTATTTTTATCGTGAAATAGTTTAATAAATTTAGTTAAATAATAACGATTTGTAAAAAATGTGATTACACAAATGATTTATTTGAAGCAAATTGAGCAACACACACACACAAAAAAAAAATCCACAAAAAAGCCTTTCTCTTCGACGTCGTAATTTGCCGTATTTTTTTGTTTGCAAAGAAAGTCAATGTTAAAAATTTCGTAAGACATTTTATAAAATTTAAAATTATTTTATATTTATATATACAATTATGTGCCATTGTCAATGAAAATATATATTTATATATATATATATATATATATTAAATGAAGATTGCATATTGAAAACGGTTCAATGTTAAATATTTTCAGATTGTTACTTTAATACACTCGAAACTATATAAAAAAATATATTTTCAATATAAAAATTTGTTCAAAAGTAGTTATATATTGTAAAACATTGAAATATAGGTCAAATATTCATTTTAGATATTAGAATATATATATTTGATTATTTTGTTAAAATTAAATAATAATAATACAAATATCAATTTATATGTAATATTTATAAATAAAGACGATCGATAAAATAATGCACAAAATTTTAATACACTATAAATATGATGCATTTAGACAAAATTATCGATATGCAAATACGATTAGTCGTAATACATAAATAACCGTCGCGGTTACATTTAACTCGTTCATTTTTAACCTTGATTTCAATTTCAAATGTCAATTCGCCACGGTTCTTCTTTGAACGTCGTACAATTTATATTACAATATTTTATTACCACGTTCACAATAAACCGAAAACAATTAACATTTCACATTCACATACAAACACACACACACACACACACACATTGACATTTTACATTTAAACCGTTTATAATTTAACTATCCGATATAAACTCTAATATTTCGTCGGTTTTGATTGATTGATTGATGTCTTCTTTTTTAAATATATATATATATATATATATATATATATATATATATATAGATATATATATATATATATATATATATATATATATATATATATATATATATATATATATATATATTGTATTCTAAGATGGGATTATTTTTATTATGTATTATTATATAAATTGTTAAATTTAAATATCGACATATTTATTTGATATTAGTAGAAAATCATGAATTATTTAAAATTTATATAACATAGTAAATGGGATAGTTGTTTGTTATATGTATTAATATTTTAATAAAAGGTTAAAAAAATATTTATGAAAACATATTTTTATTATTATTTATTTTATTTTAATTTTGATAGCATTTTTCAATCGTACCTTAATTGTAATGAAATATATTAATTATTTTATAAATTAAGAATATTATAAAATAAAGGCGAAATTATATTAATATGTTAAAAATATATATAAATGTACAAATATTTTAATAATTAATAATGTATTCTCATGATTTTTTTCTTGAAATATCTGACATGTCACCGCGTTAATCGTGAATAATTAATTCGAACCGGAACAGGATTTGAACCCGAATAATTCACATTGTAAAGTCAAAAATAAACAAGAGTCTTAATAAGCTACAAAATCGCTTACATCTTTCGTCTTCTAATGACAAAATATAAGAGATAATATATAATATACAACAACTTGAAGATCGACGATCGAGATCTTGATTTTCACGACATTGAAACATCGTATCAAATTATCAAACGACCCAATTTATCAGTTTACATATTATACCCGTATAAATATTTATTTATTATTATATATATTAATAAAAATAAATTTATTATACTTACATTACGTTCGTTCGCATAATAATAACCCTTAACATTTGTTTAGCGCTTCTATATAATTAGTATAAATAATACGGGTATAATAATATTTTTTGGTTATCATTGTTAATCGTGATCATATTGTTTAAAATAATAATAATAATAATAATAATAAAAACAAGAAAATTTTGCCATTTTTACCATACTACGATTTTTTTTCATTTTATTTGCGATATCCTTATTTTTAACATTAAAAAGAACAAAATGTATGTTCGCAATATTTCATAAATCCTGTTCATGTTGCATATATTTTTATGTACTTAGAAAAGGTTAATATCGTATTTAATTTTTATGTTTTCTTTGTTTTTATAATATGATAATATTTATTAATTATTAATTATTATTTTAGACGTTCGTAATTTGTCGATTTTTTTTGCGTAACGCTATTATTGCTACTTTTAATCACATAATAGACATTTTTCTATGATATATTTAGTAAATGCAATAACACATATCAAAAAAAAAATATTAAATCAAATACAGATATCGTTTAAATAATAAATATAATATATATATATATATATATATATATATATATATATATATATATATATATATATATTAGAAAGTTAAATGTAGAGCTGATTATTAATCAAAATGCACATACATCACGCAACTTTTATCGTCTAAAATATCAATTATTATAAATAAACAGCGTATAAATTTTAATAAACGATGTCGTTTTTTTTACACGGGGTCATATATATATTATATTACATATAATTGCGCAAAATATTGTACTTGCATAAGTTTCCAAAAAAAAAAAAAATTCTAATGTCATAAGGTCTTCGGGTCGTTAATTGTCATTAACAATTGTTAAATTATTAACGGATAAAAAAAAGAGAGAGGATGTTGATATTTGATTTTTTTTTCAATTATGCATTCTCGAGTGACCCTTAAAATTGTGATGATTACGTTTAAGCGTCGATGTTAAAATTAAGCGATCGTCGTGTGGACGAGGCTTTACGAAACAAAAAAAAAATATATATATTTATATTTTTTTTTTGGGTCACAGTGTTAAAGTTTAATGCGATCGCATGATCCTTAACCGTATTTTTGTTTTTGTTTTCACCGCATTATAATAACGCGTGAGACAGAAATATTCAACCTTTTATGATATTTAAATAATACATTTTTTTCAAATGATAATTAGAATCTATAAAAATAATGAAAAAAAATCAGTTGTATGAAATTTAATAGATTGTCAATTTTACGTTCAAGCTTTAGATTCATATTCACAAAAAAAAAATATTAAAAAAAAATTATAATACATCCGTGAATTGAGAATAAAACTGCCGATTCGATCTTGTAAAAAAATTGAATTAATATTTCATTTAATTACTCTTAACTATTATGATATCATAATGATGAATTGTAATAATTTATGATTAAAATTTAAATATCAATTATTGATATTATAAATATTTGAACGACGACTTTATATGTTGAGGCGTCGTCCGCGAACCGTTGCTTTGGCGCGTCTGATACAATAAAATGCGTTGTGTAGTTGAAACCGTATAATTTTCCGTTCTACAATGCAATATAATGTTATTTTTATAATTATATTGTTTATCATTCGGTTTATACGACCGAATAATACGTGTATTTTTCGCTTTTTAAAGGTTAAAAATAAGCCATATAAGTGTGCAAATGTTAGTAAAAAAATATATATATATATATAAATAAATACAGTAAAATATCAATTAAATTATGCGAGTATCTCGAACTATAATAATTCCAAGTAATTTTGTTGAAAATCCATTTCCTGGGTTGTAAACGTGTTGATAATTCGTTTTACAATAGCGATTTTTGTGGAAAAAAAATTGCGCATCGTCAATAAAGCCGCGTTCAGACGTGTTTATTTTGTACATATATTTAATTTTTTCATCGAATTAATCGATTCAAATTTCCGAGAATGTTTCTAAAATGATGTTTGTTCGTCGTAATATATGCGAATTTATAATAATAATAATACATATAAAAAATATAAATTATTCTTATTTTTAAAGTATATTAAATATTGGAAAATTTAAACATTATTACACGGTTTTCAAAATTAATATACAGAAGTAAATTGCTGGAAAATTTTTCATGACATTTAAAATTTTCTTTTTAATAAAATTTATATTACATATCATTTTTTTTAATATATTAATATTAATAATAATTAAATTATTTATTCTATTCCGTGATTTTATTATGAATTAATTTTTTTATTTTAATTTTATTTTCAACAAAACTTTTAAAATTTCATTGTGTTTAAAATATATTGTAACTAAATATTCAATATATTAATATATGATAATATTTAAATAAGGGGTGAATGAATTATATATATTTATACGAAAAAAAATGTGAAAATATATTGAAGAAAATTAGTGATGTATAATCTTTTAAATTTTAATGTACATTATAAATATTGTTGATTATAGATTTTGCAAAATTATCTCATTTAATTAAAATTCACATATTTATAGACATTTTAACGTTATAAAACTTTATTCAATATTATAATATAAAAAGAGAAAAAATCGTCGTAAAATTAAAATTATGCTCGGCATTAAAAGTCGCGCCGTACAAAATGCAATATTAACAATATTTTCTCTACGCGGCTTATAAATAAAATTATTTAATAAATAATAATTCTTAATAAAAAAAAATGATTTAATTTTTCACGAGTCGCACAATGTGTTAGATTTCATAAACGCGTGTCAGAGAAATTAATTTTAATTTATTGTGCGCATTTTCATCTCGAAAGGTCGAATCGTCATAAAAAAAAATATCGACAAAGAATTGGGAAATTTTGTCTTTTTTAAACTGTCGATAATTCGACAATGTTTAAATATTTTTTTTAATATTATTTTATTGTTAATATTGCTAAAAAGAAAATTTTCTTATTTACATACATTTTCCGATTGTCTTCTTTATAATGATTAATAATGAAAATCGTTGTAAATAATTCGTCAATATTATTTTAACGTGTAAATATTACGCAAAATCCTTTTGAAAATAACACATTTTAATATATAAAAAAATATCTAAAAGATAGACGTTTATTTATTGATTACTTATTTATAGATTGCTATCATTGACTTATTCAAGAATATAACGATATTTTTTAATATTAAAATTGATTATTTTATTTTAATTTTCATATGGTAATATTAATGTGAAAATTTATAAGATATTTCAATTTATAAATTAAATATCATTTAGATTTAAGAAGGTGATTAATTATGATTGTTTTTCGCAAAATAATTATTGTGCATCATTATTTAATTTTTAAATAAAGATTAATATTATATATAGATATATATATATATATATATATATATATATATATATATATATATATATATTAAAATCGAATTTATATTTTAACTACTATATTTTTTTATAATTTATTAAAATGTGCAAAAACTGTTGAATCCAATTAAAATCAAATGATTTGTATAATTGCTTTCGTTTTCAAGGAAAATATATTCTATCAAATAAATTGAAAAAGAAAAATCTTCCCGTTGACATTTATTTCTGAATTTTATTATAATTTTTTAATATAACAATATATTTTTTTTCGCAAATTAACAATTAAATTATGCTTCGAAAGACGTGTTATGTTTGTTTGTTTGTTTTTTTTTAATTTGAATAAACATAATAATGTGCATAACGTTTGATTTATAAGAGCCTTGTCCCCTTTTAAGGAAACGATTTTTTTTTAAATCATAATTTATTTTTATTTACGCGTATAATTTGCGTTTTACGAAACGATTTTTTATTATTATAAATATATATATATATATATATATATATATATATATATATATATTTAATTTAATTTTTGGAAAAATATATCATAGTTTTTTTTTTTTGGAAAACATAATACAGAGGATGTTTCAAAATGGCGCTGTCGATAAATTTAATCGGTTCTAATGTCGTGCGATCGAGTTCACATTTTAGAAATGTCGATTCATTTTAATTAATTATGAAAGTAAGAAGAATAGAAAAAAATATATATAATTTATTATATTTAATAAATAAATTGTCGATGTTTTTTTTTCATAAAGAAAAAGATTTTTTTTTATTTCATATTTCGAATCGTTAATATTTTTCTTTATATATTTGGATATTATGGAATATTTCTAATCTCTTACTGACACTTAAATTGAGATCGTAATTTATTTTATTTTTTTAAATATATATATATATATATATATATATATATATATATATATAATTATTCAATGTTTTATATGTTTATATTTTTATATGAAAATTCCGTGATGTTCTAATAATAATTTTAAACACTTTATAAAATTTTAAAATATATTAAAGTCAAATTTCGTATGTTAATTAAAAAATGAAAAAAAATATAAAAATAATATAAATAAAATTTGAACCCGAGATCTACTTTTTTTACAAATATTTATTATAAAAAATTTAATAAAACACAAAATATGACTTAAACACTATATTTTCTATTTGTAAGAAAAAATATTCTTAAAATCCATTTAAATCAATAGAAAAATCAATTCGTAAAAATTGTTTAAACGTAATAAATTTCTACATTAATTTTAAAAACGAGTCAATCTCTTGAAAAAAAAAATTGAAACAATTACAAGAAATTATCAAAATTAAATTATTATTAATTAATATTTATTATTCGTTTACAATTTATAATATAATAGTCAAAAATCAATTTTAACATATAAAGAGCACCTTTTTTTTTTCTAAACTAGTTTATTGAAATTTTATCCATTGATCACAAATAAATAACACATTATTATATTTTTATCATAGATAAAAATTATATTCGATAATTCTTCGATTAACACACTTAAATGACCCAATGATGCTTCCAACAATCGCAAAACCTTGCCCGAAGTCATAAAATACCTTGAAATTGATTAATACGATCGTATAAAATTTAACAGTGTCGTATTTCGTCAACCCTATCAAATTATTATTAATTATAAATTAAAAAATATATATATATATATATATATATAATCTTTTATGTTTTATATCTATTATTAAAATAATATATATTTATTTTACACAATCATATATATATATATATATATATATATATATATATATATATATATATATATATATATATATATATTCACTTGTGAAATATATCGATAGACCTCAGACGTGTCATTTAATCAATCGATTAAGTCATCCGTTTTTTTTTTATTATTATATTATTATTTTAATTTTAACAAATTGATCCGAAGTTTCAATTAAAATCCAATAATTTATTTCGTTCGGCTTGATTTATCGACTATATATACAATAGCGGTGACATATTAAACTGTCAATCGGTAAATTTTATATTAAAATTCTTAACCGATTTACGACAACGTTTAAATTTCAATTTTAATCAAAACGACTTCACTAAATCAATACGCGATTGTCTTGTAATTAACTGATTATGTATATAAATATATCTTTTTTTGTTGTTGTTGTTGTTGTTGTTGAATAAAATATAGTATTATGTTGCTAAATGACGTGCGAATGTTTCTAAATATATATTTTTTTAAATCAAATTTATGCAATATATTATAATACAATGATATCTGAATAATGGACTAAAAATCATTATTTTGATATTTTTTATTTAATTTTCATTTATATATGTTAATTACATTTTTATTTGATTGATGATCGATAAATAAAATATGTGCATATAAAAATAGGGAATTACTTAATTTACACGTGCGTAATAGACGATTGAAAATTTTTGAATATATATAATATATGTGTTTAAATATATTATTTTGACATAAATATGATATTTCGACGCGTAATAATAATAAACAAAGATCGAAAGATGAAATTGAGTAATAATTAACAAAGCTCGTGATGAATATCGTTAGTCGAGAATTTTAATTCGTTTTCGCGTTCAATACTATTCTTATGAAATACGGTTCTAAAAGTCGTTTACAAAATCTGATAAAAATAATTAAAATATATAAAAATTTTTACGATAAAATATAAAATCTAGCATTTATGAATTATTAATATTTTAAATGTAATATTATGATATTTCTTTCTGAAGAATTTTAAAACACTGCCGCATTTTTGTAACGCTATTCAAATTGAAACATAAAAATAGAACGATTAAAAAATATAAAGCAAAAAAAAATCAATTACATTACAAAAATAATAATCAATAGGTCAAAATTTTGCATATTTTTCCTTTTTGTTTTAAGTGGCTCTTCGTGTTCGAAGGTTAGCAATCTTCATTCCTATTTTAATTTTTTAATGTCGTGGCCCTAAAAAGAGACCTCGAACTCTATCCGAACAACTCGCGCAGATTACTGAAACATCTTATTTTATATAAATAAATAAATGTTTTAACCAATATTTTGTAATACTAAATTTTCATCATTGTAATTTTTATATGTAGCTACATTTCATATGCATTTATTTTTCATATCAATTTATTTTACATTATATATAAATCAAAATTGAAAATACAATATATTTGAAATATGATATAATTCTTCTGGATAATCTGATTTTTTTTTAAATATATTTTATTATTTATTTATTTTATTTATTATCGTTGTACTTTCATCGATACGTCGTATATAAATGAAACGCGACAAAAAATTCGATAAATCGACGACAATAAAGGCGAATTTTGACGTTTGTATTTTCAAAAAAAAAAAAAAAAAGTTATCGAAAGCACATAATAAATACACAAAGGCCAACAACAAAAAAACAAAACAAATATTAATAATAATAATAATGGAAAATGACGCTTCTCAACAATGCAGTCGCGTCAAATCCCACGTATTGCGTTATCGAAACTCAAGAGAGATGACCGCTGTTTTTTTTTTTTTTTGGATTTTTAACTGCGTGAGGTCATCGGGGGTAGGCCGTGTATTCGATTGCTTAACGTCTCATTTCTTTCTATATATATATATATTTTTTTTTTTTTCATTATACTCTGTTCTTCATAATCTCATTCTTCTCGCGCTCGTAACTAACTAAAGATCGTGAATCTCGTTACTTTTTTTTTTTTATTTTAGTATTCTTCTAAACTCCTTTCGCCACTTTTGTGTATCATTTTATGTAACGCAAGTAATCTACATAGTGTAATGAATATGGTTATAATGTCAAAATTATAATTTTAAAATTCAATAGGAAGTGTCGTAACATTTCTATACAAATAATACGTGATCATTCAATATGTATTAACATTACAAAAAAAAAAAAATAATATAAAATTTCAACTTGAACATATAATATAAAATGACTTAATTAAAGATCTGTATTAAAATATTTTTAATAATTAAATTAGAAATGACATTGCATATATAAAAAAAATACTTTTCAATGTATTTTTAATTTATACGTTAAAAATTTGCTATATTATTGACAATAAATTAAATGCATAACAATTATAATATTTTAATATAATTTATGAAAAAATATAAATATGCAATTTCAGTTAAATTAAATCGTTATTTCTAATAAAAAACACATTTTTTTCCATGCATAGAAAAAAATTGATTGCAGATAATAAATTATTTATTGAAGTTATATATATATATATATATATATATATATATATATATATATATATATATATATCAATTAAGATTAATATTACATTTAAAATTTTAAATATTAAAATAATATATTTTTAGTATTGTAAATTTTAAAATATTTATTTATTATTTAATATTGAATATGTATAAATAAATTAATATATTTTTATCATAAATATTAAGACTTGTCATCGGTATTTGGATAAGTATGTATTTTATTAACTTTTTTAAATTATCGTGTATGTTTTTGTGTTTAAATATTGTATTAAAAAATAAAACTATATATATAAGTATATTTTGAAAGTCTTTTTATTTTTATAAATATATTTTTTTTTCATACAAACAATTGCACATGATTCATATAAAAATATATCTCTGTATTCATGTCACACTATTATTTTCATTTTATTAATTTAATATTATATATATATTTATAAGATATTTTCTTTACACGCTCTAAAGTTTGATCTTAATGTGAGATCACAACTCGAAAACATAAAATATTTACAATAGACAAAAGATATATGCGACGGCGACATCGTAAAATATTTTTATTATGACATATTACGAAACGTCTTTGTCGACACTGTGACTTTTACACGATACGGTCAGAGGCCAAAGGATACAAGTGTTATTTAGAAAAAAGAAATTATCTTCTCGCCGCACAAATTCATCATGAAATTGTAAATTTCGTCAAGTCGATTTCGTTAAAGATAGAAAACAGATAAATTATTTGAATAAAATAAAAATCGACGTTTATATCGTTTCAGATAAAAACATCTCGAAGAATAGAAACGTATAGTTAAAAAAAATGATACGGTTTAAGTCTTGTATTAACCGTTTCGTATGACGTTTATAAATTTTGACTTGTGACCTTTTGCCATCTGACCGGCTCTTCATTGGTGCAGAGTTGAATATTTAACCGACGAAAAGTGAAATGGTAATAGTAATAATAATAGAACAAAAATAATTATTGCTTTGAATTATGTGTGTCGTATTCGGAAACACATATTTCACGACTATCTATCGTTTAAAAAATGAGAAACGTGCAACGAAAGAGGAAAGATTTAACCTATAGTTAATTATCTCTTGGTATAAATAAGTCATTTGGAAAGTTCGAATGCCAGTTGAGTTCGCCTTATTATTTTATAATGTTTATATATATATATATATATATATTTTTTAATATCTATATCCTCCGTTTCCTGATGGTTTAGGTGGAACGTAACCGTTTGATGGTCCTGAAGGATAACCGTTTCCGGCTGAAAAATATAATAGAATTAGATAAATTATATATAATAAAATATATTTCGTAATGTAATTAAAAATAAACTAATTATTCAATAACTCGTCAAAAATTGTTAATATTAAATATTAAAAATACATATTTAAATAAATAGATATTTGTATAAGCATATTTTTTTTTTATAAAAATCTATACAAAAAATTCAAATGTTAAATGAATATATTTTATATTTTACCTGCTGCCGCTTCTTCAGCGGCATTTTGTTGAAGAGATTGCAAAATTTCTTCAGGAATTGGTGGTGGAGTTGGAAGATGATCACCTTTTGCTTGGAAACCGTTTTCGTCGGCAACATAAGTTATGGTGTAAATTTTTCCATCGGGTCCAGGATACGAGAAAGAACCTTGTATTTTAAACAAAATATTAGTAATTTAATAATTATATAAAAATATATATATATTATTAAAATTATTACAACGTTTTTTCTTTGCAAAATCGTGCACGAAAACAAGAAGAAAGATTAAACAATCAGATTATGCACGTATTTTTTTTTTGAAATTAAGCAATTTAAAATGAAATCGACATAAATTATACTTTAAAACGACTGATGTAATTTGAAATATTATTTTTCTTGTATTATTTATTAAAAATTAATGTATTTACCGGTTGCGATTTGTGCTTCAGTTTCAGGATTTCCCTTGTTTTTCAGTTCGCCTTCTTCTTGCACTTTGATTCCGTTCGCCGATTCATAACTGTAAATATAATATAAATTAAATAAAAATAACGAAATATTAATTTTGAATTTTACTATATAAAAAAAAAATATTCATTTGAAAATGATGTTATATATTAAAAATAAAAATAAAATAATAATATAATATTTTATTTTAAAATAATTTTTAAGTAGACTTATAGAATAAATTTTTCTCATATTTAATCGTATAATAGTAATAATAATATTTAAGGAAGCCTTAAAAGGAATTAAAAATATTAAGTAAATCCATTAAATGCGGTTTTATATTGTGCAATAATTGATAAAATGCGAAGACGATACACGTTAAACGATTCATACGAATGCGTAATTTACGCAATCGTACTTATTTTTATTATAAATAAATCATAGTGGGGCTACGCTTTGTTATATAAATTAATTTTAAAATTATTTTTTATATTAAAAATAATAATAATAATTACCTGTATTTGTATGATCCGTCACCGTTATTTTCATTAGTTTGCGATATGATTTCAATTGGAGGCTGTTTTGGTCCACCGGCAGGTGGATAAAGTCCTGAACCACCGGAAGTGGAAGCTCCCGGTGGCGGTAAATATGTATTTTCTAATCTGGCACAGAGGCTCGAAGCGATCAAACAGGTGAACACGAACTGAAATAACAAATTTACATATTTTTTTTTTCATTATGAGATGTGTTAGAAAAGCGATTATTCTAGTTTAATATTGAATTTTTGAAGACTCGTATATAGTTTTTATAATGTCGTACCGTATAATATTAGATGATAAAATTGTTGCAAAATCGAAATAAGATAGACGAGATCGAACATGTGGATTATATATAAATATTTATAAATGAAATCGTGATGTTGTAAAATAGTATGTATTCCATATTTAAATCATTGAATAATCGTTTCGCGGTTTGTATCAATGTTAATTTCGAATATTTTGAACTAGTTTTATATATATATATATATATATATATATATATATATATATATATATAGAAATTATTGTAAAAATATGGAATTAAATTTGTGTAACGATTTTTTTCCATAATTATTAAATAAAATGAATTTATTTATTATATTTCAAATCGTAGTCGCATTACTATTAAGAATCTAGTACGACTAAAAAAATATGACATTAAAAATTGATATATATTCATATTTTTTTATATAAAATATAATATGTTTTTTACAATTTATATATATATATATATATATATATATATATATATATATATATATATATATATATATATATATATATATATATATATATATATATAAATTTCAGTTTTAAAATAATATAATCTGAAAATTTAAGCATATATCAAAATATTAATTCTTAACTATCAAAATATTAATTATTATAAAATATCACAAAAAAATAATATCTATTATATTTATGGGTGTATTATCAGTATTGACATCATAAAATTGTTTTATAAAAAAAAAATTAAAAAAATATATTAAATCAATAATAAGATATAAGACAACAATTATTATAATACATTTATATATAAAGCTCAACATATATTCGTGCAAACTCACCAATTTCATGATGATATAATAATATATATTTATTATTTATATATATATTATTTTTTCAGCGGATCAACCCCTTCGAAAATTTTATGTAGAGCAGTTGAAAACTGTATCGGCCGAAGCTCAATGATCATCGTTTAAAGATGCTCCAGTATTTATACTGTTCAAGATGTTCTTCACTTGTCTCTGTAAATATATTGAACTTACATGTACTCACTTATAAATACACTCGTACACCAGTTTAATTTAATAAAAGTAATGTAAAAGCGAGCGCAAATACTAGCATTCATTACCTGTACACACACACATACATATATAATATATCGGACTTATCCATATTAAATGTACGTTTTTATGTCGTTGATGATATCGATCGTAAAATTTTCATAGTGTAAAAAAATATGATTTTTAAAATTTTGTCGTATATAATTCGTATATATAAAAGATTTAAATTCTAATTAAAAAAAAATCATTATATTTTTAGTACATTTGTATCATTTTAATATTTGTCTAAATATTGTAAATATTTTTTATTATAAATAATGCAAAATTGAATATCTAATATTTAATAAAAAATGTCCCATAATAAAATTTAATTAGAAATAATATATAAAATTATACAAATATTCTGTATTTTTATTGAAAATAAAATAAATTAATAATTATTTATTTTATTTGAAATTTTCAAATAAATTCACTTTTATATATAATACTATAAAAATATATTATATTTTTGCAATCGATTCGATCAAATATTAAAAAGTTAATTTAAATATCTTTGATATAATTACATAAATTATTAGTTAAAATCGTGTTTGTATACATAAAATCGGTATTAATATTTATATTTGCATAATTATTGCAATATAATCAACAATGTTTGCTGTAAACTCATAAAATTGTTAGCAAAACAGAAATAATAATTAAATATTTTAATAAAATTTCAAAATTTATAGTTCAGTGAAATGTTTTTAAACTTATATTTATTTCAAAAATTAAATTTTGTTACAATTTAATTTTTTTATTTTCTTATTCTTTGTATTAAAATTTTTATTTAATTTTCAATTTTTCTTAATTTAAATTATGCATTTATTAAAACACATTCACATAAATAAAATTTGGAAATTCGGCATCAAAAAAAAAAAATAATGTTTTAAATCTTATTATATTTTTTAATTCTAAAAGGACGACATCCAAACTTTCGCTCGTCAATCAATAAAATTTATCGATTAATTAATACTTATTTCAACATAATTGCACTCGTTTGCATTTTTATCGATATTATTTATTAAAATAATATTAATTTTGAATTAAAAATTCGCTATTATCAATGTACATATTTTTATTTATATACCCAAAAAAAAAAAATCAAAACATTTTAAGGTCGAATAGTTATATACATTGTAAAAGTTTGATGTACGTGTTTAAAGATGTTCCATATTATTTACAGTTTCAAAATCGCTAATTATCTGATATATCTTAAAAAATATATATATTAAAAAATAGTAAACGTCTTCTGCTTAAAGATTTTTTTAACATTATTGGTTTATTTATTTATTTTTTAATGAAGACCATTAGCTTATTGCGTATATTGATGATGATATTGAACTACTTAGTGAATGTAATCATGTTTTTGTATGTTTATTTAAACTGTTGCATTGAAAAAAAAATGTGTGCTTAATAAATCAATTTAATAATTGTTGATAACTAAACCCATGATGTCACTGCATATATATACATGTAAAATATATCTCAATTTTATATCTGTTTCTTCTTGTCGTATTCAGTTCGTTTTATTTCAATCGGTCTTCTATATATATATATATATATATATATATATATATATATATATATATATATATATATATATATATCTATATATATTAATATTTCCTGAATGTCCTATTCTGGGTTGATACATTAAAATTCCTTTTCTTCCTTTTGTATTGCTTTCACGGACATTCTTAATGTGCTATCCTTAGATAATAGATACTTATCAATATTTTTTTTCATAATTATATATTGTTGACATCTACAATATAAAGTTTATAATTTTTTTTCAAACGAAAGAATATATTATATTCAAAATTTCAACATATATTACTACGTGTCCAATTAAATATATAACATTCCAACAATGTCACAAATCATCACGTGTCATTTCAACATAATTTCATATGAATTCACATTTATAATATTTTATCATTGCACATATTTTATAATAAGAAAAATATATTTAAAAAAATATTCTAATTATATATAAGAATTGTTTCAATATTATTGATTAAAATAAATTCAAACATAATTTCAATACACATTTAATAATAGTATTAAGCGTTGGCGTTTTTTCATGATACCATATATTTTCAATAATAATAGTTTTCTGAAGAACAATAAAATAAATATTAACTTTTAAAACGTTATCGATGTAATTTCCTTAGAATATCATCCCACGTTTTCGCTGAAAAAGCTAAATAAAAATAACTGATATCTATTTAATATGATGATGGTAAAAAAAAAATTTTACATGATTAAATTTCTCGCTTATATAATATATATTTTATATAATATAAAATAACGTGTTCGTTAAATAGATCGAAAGCTTATTTCAAATTATAAAACTGTTGATGTATTATATATATATTATATCACGGTTTTAAACACTTAAATTGAATGCATTTACTTGCATTGTCTGCAATGAAAATAGCGCAATAGAAACTTGCAAAGACCGTGCAATCGATTTATTCTCACGCTTTTAAAATTTATTTTATACGATATAATTCTGATAAATGCGAATTTTATTGCTTCAAAAAAAAAAATATATATATATACTCCGAATTATATTCTTCAAAACTTTTTTTATAAATTTTATATAATTTAGCTTATTATTAATTTTATGATATAAATAAGCACAAAAATCGATCGTAATATTTATTTATAATGTCGATAAATTATCGATTCGTAATTTTTCCATTGATAATATAGAAAATTTTAATTGTAAACAATATGTCGACCATAAAACTGAACATATGTTTGTATTATAAAATTCATATATTATACGATTTATAAAACGATTGTGCAAACTCATTTTCAATTTCTCGAAAAACGTGACGTGCATTTGAAAATGTCATATTATATATTATATGCAAGTAATGAATGCAGTTATATTTCTACATTGTGTGATATTTTCTCTTTATAGTATTGATTTTATATAGAAAAATCAGATTAAAAATATAGATTTTTTTTAAAAAAACATCGTTTTTTTATTTAGATTATTACCAAACATCAATAAAATAATTTTACACCATATAAATAATTTTAATGATTTACATTTCATTCAATATCTAAAGGATAAGATTTTGATATAATAACTAGAATCTAGAATATCTGATTTAATAATATAATAAAATATTATTTATTAAAATATATATTTTCGTTTAAAATAAATTAATGTAATTTTAAAAACCGGTCTTAATTTTATTTTTCTGTTCAAACCACCACCGTTTTATTTTTTTTTAAATTACACCGAGAATCCGTCGAAAACAATTGTTGTAATTGAACGGCGTCAAGAATTCGCATCGATAAATTACCCTTCCTTAACATTTAACCTTTTCGCTGCCTCGGCCTAAGGATATGAGCGGTTCAAAATAAAAATAAAAAAAACAGTGACAAAATCCAGTTTCAAAGATTAATAACGTATAATAATAATAATAATAATAATAAAATGCAAAGAAAAATAAAATAAACGCAAAATTCGTTACATATCTTGATCGCCCTTGATCTAGTAACTCAATTCGCATCCTTCGTTGTCCAGTTTTGTAACTTCTTGTGAACTTTAAGCTACATTTACTATATTTATTTTTAACTACGAATCAATTATATTATTTTATTTAATATATCGCCTATGAAAAAAAAAGTCGTAATGATTTATTTATATATAATATGATTAACAATATGTGTTTAATGTCTTTTTTGACACAATTTTCAAACAGAGGTCATCCGCGAATCGCGTGACTTTTAAAATATTTTCGTGATAAAAGGACTGGTTCTTTCTTCTTCCTCTTTTTTCTTCAGCGTCCAAAATATAGAATGAAAATGTGATATTTTAGAGCTTTTTTTGTTGTTTGCAAAACCTTGTCTAATTTAATTTATAGCCACTTTGTGACTTTTAGGTCTTCGTGTTCATTTATAAATCTCGTAGATTTTATTTTTTAAAGTTTATAAATCTTAACATATCATGATCGGATTGTTGAAAAAAATGTTTATTTATTTATTCAAATATAGTTTTTAAAATATTTTTTTTATTAATTATATATCGTTTATTTGCTTTTTTAATTAAAAACAAAAAAGATAATACTTATGCGGTATAAACTAAAAAAAATATTCCATTTCAACTTTTATTGCTAATTAATACAATAAATTATTTTAAGATAATGTATACTTATAACATGAATTTATTCTTTCATTATTACTATGTGAATATATTAATAATAGTTGCATTATTTTTTTCTTATATATGGCAAATAAAGATTTGTTTCACATAATGAGTTTAATTATTGCTAATTAATACTTCAATGAATTTCAAATAAAAATCGACTATATTTGGTAATTTATTGGATCTATTTTTTTTCATATATGGTATAAGGATATGAATTAAGTATTGAAGTTAATATTGATAGTATTTCATTTGATTTAATTAGCATGTATCGTTAATAAGATTATATTCAAACGATTAATTATGAGAATTAAGTGGAATTTGTCATGATGAGTAAAGGAAGAGTTGATGCTTTAGCGGTGATCGTAAAGATTATCCAGTTAACCTTGCTACCTGTAATCGATATATATATATATATATATATATATATATATATATATATATATATATATATATATATATATATATATATATATAGATCTGCTAAATGGTAATAAATGGGCTCAACATAATTTCATATAGATTATCGTTAAATTTTATTCTAATGCGCATTGACGTGGTGTGAAATGCGGTATTTAAAATAAAAATTATAAAATAAATCAACCGTGATGTAATTTTATGTGAAATACTTTATTTTATGTAAAATGGAATCTCGTTCAAATATATATATATATATATATATATATATATATATATATATATATATATATATATAAAGTTAAAATATTTGTATTTAGATACATATATAGTAAATATTTTAAGGAGTTGAAATGTGTCATGGCAAACTTTTAGGTTTAAGGACATTTTTTTCTTGAAATTTCGGAACATTAATTCATTACTTATCTTAATATTTTATAGGATTATGATGTTTAATTTCTTTTAAAATGAAATATAGATGTCTTATTTTATATTAAAAATCATAAATAAATACTATTATGATAAATTACTTATAGCAAATTTTCAAATTTTACGATTCGCATCAGACATTTTAAATTTAAAGAAAATAATTTAAAACAAGTTATTTAACATTTTTCTTTTATATTTTTACATTCCTAATGGTTGAATAATTATTTATTCATATTAGACTTTTATTTTGTTAATTTTATAATGCAACAATGCATCAAATTATTAATAAAAAATAAATACATAATAATCAAAAATTAAGAAGAAATCTGTTAACTCGATTCTACATATTTAATAGCTATCATGCGATCTATGTAAAGAAAAACTATCGATTTAAAAATTTTATTTTAACAAATATTAAATAAAATTATTATTATTATATTAAAAATTCTTTGACATGTTGAAATTGCCGTAATTATAAATATATATACATAGCAAAATATGTAAAATAAATCACGAGCTGCCTCCGCAACGATTACATTGGTCAACCGTGAATGGAGTACGTGGAGCATCACTGGACATCTTCGACCTGATCGAATATTCTACTTTTACTTTTCAATGAAATATATAGAATATAAAATGAAGGACAAAAGTGCGAAATGTAAAATAAACATTATGAAAGAAAAGGGCAACGGTGAAATTCAAAGGATACCCAGTGTGATCTGACGGGAACATATGCTTTAAAATTAATTGCCAATTTTCGACGGTTTTTTTTAAATTTATTTTTTCATATTAAAAATATTTTATATCATTAAATATCGATTTATTTAAATATAATATTTCTATATATTTTTTTTCAAACTAAAATATCTTTTAATAACTAATATCATATATGACTTTAGTTATATTATGAGCAAGAAATAAAACAAAAATAATAATATTTATCTTTTCTTGTTATCTATAATTAATTCTAAAAGAAAAAATACAAATTTCATAGTATAAACATAATCATAAAATATATAAAATAATATGTACAAAATAAAATACAAATTACTCTTGCATGAAAATGTTTAAATTAATATAATAATTGACAATATCAAAAATATTCTGTTATTAATGTCAAATCGTCCATTTCTATTAGCATAAAAATTATTAAAAAAATATAATTTGCATTAATATTAATCTTTTTATAACGATAATCTGCAGTGATATGCAAAAATGCATAAACAGAAACGGTCAAATATTTCCTTATCGATAGTCGACTATTAATTTTGATTTTCGTACAGCCAGAGGCAATATTTTCGATAATTAATAATCTTGTTAAAAACCTTATAATTATAAACTAAACAATCAAGTCTCCACCTATTAAGATTAAATAGGAAAAAAAATATTCTTATATTCGATCGATGAGAACAAAATGCACTTCGGAATTCAGAATTGTTGAAAAAAAAATCGTGACTCGTTTTTTCTTTTTAATACACTTTAATATATCATTCGCAATATACAATATATATGTATATTAATAAATGCAAATATCTAATTCTAAATATCCGGTTATACTGTATATTAAAATATTATTTATTTATTACATACGAACAGTAATATATTTTAAGATTCATCAAAGATGAAAGTGAACGTTCGGAATTGTGATTTATTATTATTTATTCATGCAAATCGATATTCATTGGCGCTTTTAAAAGGCTTTATCAAGATCTAGCGTCAATTAACATTGAATATTAAGATGCTCCATATAGATTTTTTCACATAATACTTGAATATTTAACGATACCGACGGCGACATCTGTACTCGATCGGTAACAGTTCTATGCGCTAATAAATTACATTTTATATTTTTATGACGCGTCTAAATACACTTTTATATCTTAATAATAATTATATTCATTGCAATATGTACTCTTTTTTTTTTAAAAAAAATCAATTTTACTTTTAAAGATTCGATCGAAATTTTACATGCTTGAATAAATTCAATAACAAATTACTCATATAACGTCGTTTCTCGTATCTTCTTGACCTCAATTGACGCGTATCAAATTCTTCGCATCATACCATAAATGACGATTTCATTAATGGATTATAATATATATATATATATATATATATATATATATATATATATATATATATATATGTTTTAAAATATTTTTAATTTTTAAGTTAAATATTTTTATGAAAAATCTGTATTTGATATTTTTTTCATAATTTTATATTAAAAGATTAATGTTTGACCGCTCGTTGATATCTCCTTCAAAAAATTTTGGTAATATTAATGAACGTTAATTTTTCAAACCCGTTCTAATCTATAATAAAATATTAATAATATAATATATCTCTAATATAATATTATTATTACATTATATTAATAGATATTTAATTTCATATATTTTATAATACGTTTGAAATAATTATAACAAATATTTAAAGATATTTTGAAATTATAAAAAAATATATCTTCTAATAAATACATTTATATTTTCATCAGTTGATTCGTTTTATTACTTAAATTAATCAATTATTAATTAAAAATATATTTATATAAATTAAATATTAATTTTATAAAAATGTTAATGTATATATGATAAATTATAAGAATTCATTTTTACAGTATTTTCATTATATTTTATAATCATTTTTAATTTACAATATAATCAATGATTAATTGATAAAAATCACTTAATATACAACAAAATTCATATATTCTCAATCAACACATAATGAATATATAACGATATTTCCAATAAGGACATGTCTATAAAAATAAAATACAAGCTAGCGGGATTTTACCAAACGCGCTCAATCGACTCAACATAATCGCTATGCTAATTATTAATCATTAAATCGTATCAACGAAAATAATAATAATAATAAAAAACGAAACACAGCAGAAGATGTAATAAATGCGTCGGATCGGACATCAATTTTAATGCCCTTTTAGGAGATGGTCCAGACCGAGTTATCGGAGCCCGAGAGCGAAGGTTGATCATCAGACGAAGACGACGACGATGACCTTCGTTCACTTTTATTCGCTGAACCGAATAAACGACGAGCATGCCTTCTCAAGATGAGCCTCCTCATCTTCTCTTGACCGATCCGTGAGAGAACACGCGAAGGTTTTCCTGGTCATTAACTCGTTAAATGCTCAGACTGTCCTCTCTATTGGCATACTTTTGTGTTATGTTACATTTTTTTTTAGACAAATAGATTTATACTTCCTGAAATATGCGGGTCATTTGAATATTACGTTAAAATCATAAATTATATAATATGTGCGATGGTCTATTATATTTTTTTTTTTCATTTTCGTTAAAAATATTATTTTTAAATAAAATTTATAATCTTTTAATGTAATAATAATTATATTTTAAACACTATGTATACTTTGCGTCAATCGTATTATTTTTAGTATTATAATGAAAATTTTTCTATATAAAACAAACGACACGCATGAGGAAGTCATTAATATGAAAAAAAAACAAAAAATCGCATATTTTCAAATAATAATACTTCGTTAACATTTTTAATGAATACATTTATTGACAATAAATAAAAAAAATTAGTCTTTTTCTTTAATAAAAAAAAACAAGAAAAAATACAAGTTTTCCTCAGAATATTTTTAAGTAGCCTTCGTTCTTGGTTCGCTGTGAATTTTCGTCGATATTACATAAGGCACTTGAATATGCAACGGTTTCAAGGCAATATCAGGAATCGACTCTTTATATTCGATCGAATAAGCCTGCGATAATGGATTATTATTTTTATTAACGGCTTCTATCAAAACCGGAACATTCGAGAAAGAAATTTATTTGTCAATAAACCGGGTAGTTGTTGTTCTTTTATATATAAAATTGATGATTTATCATTTTGTTCAATCTTGGGAAGTCCTTGAATATTAATGCCCTCTTGATGTGTTTTGGGTTCTTCTTTTATTACGATGGAAAATCCGTTTTTATCGTCATTGATCGACGATAATTTTTCATTTCGTAAATTTTCATTTATTGTATACGACTGTGAAAACGCTGGAGCTATTCTATTATCGAACGTGTGAAAAATTGTTCTTATCACAGGATTTTCATTTTCTTTAATATTTATCGTATAACCTCCGGTTGCTTCTTTAGTTTCAATCGTCGATATTGAAACTAGTAATACGAAAAGGATCACAGGAAACCGACGCTATATCGAATGAACAAGGAATCATGTCGTGTAATTGAAATTTACAATCGCAATTAAATCGTAAAATTCTAGTAAAAAAAAAAAAAATTCTTACCCTCGTAAATGTCGAAGCCATCGTCGTTGGCCTTGTGCTTGCGTTATTTCAAAACTATTGAAAAATTCAATGTCGTAATATCTTTTTATACATTCGTTTCTTCCCGTTTAACGCGTGAATTTTGCAACGATGCGCCTTATCGTAATTTCAACGCATCGTTTTTAATTATTAAAGCAATCAGAGGGTTTAATTGAACCTGATATATGACGTACGAAAATATAATTATTAAAACTCGAATACTACAAAGTGTTTACCATAATTTATAATGCATGCATATTATGAAAGCAAAATTTTATATGTATTAAAATTTCATATTAGGATTGTACGATTGCGATTGATTTTTTTTAATAATATTAATTATTGTTATGATTCTATAATTTATATGTTATATTAATATATTATTAATATTATAAATTATCGGTGCTACAACCTCCCTGGATTCGCATCCGTTTTTATGTTTCATTTTTATTTTTGACAAGGTCAGTTTACCAATTTTATATACAACCTTCAGATATTGCTGAAGATATTTAAACATTGCTTTATTTCTCTTTTTTTAATGAAATATTAAAAATATATATTATAATATGCTAGCAAATTATCAGAGATTTTAACATTAAAAATATATTCATATAAATATGTATTATATTTAATCGAAACTTAATCCATTTACAATACTGATAATATTATTTTGTTAAAAGTGGTACCATAAAATTAAACAATTTTGCTTTTAGCAAAAAAAAATACATAAAATTTACAATTTAGATAATTAAATGTTTTTTAATAGAATATAAATAATATTTATTTCAAACAAGTTTGTTATACATAATTATAATTATTGATATAAAAAAGTATCTCAATTATTTTTGGAGAAAACAATGATATTTTGGATAATTTATCATTAAAAATTAAAAAATAATCAATGCTCTAAAACATAAAAATATTAAGTCTAAAATATTCGAATTTGCAAATATATATATAATATTCGAAACGCTTTGTAAAAATTAATTACGTTGATTTTTCCGCATTTTTATCAACACTCACATCATATAATAATACATTTAATTAATGCAAAATATCATCACATTACAAATCAGAAATATTTATCTAAAATATATATCAATATTAAAAATCGCCGATAATTAATTATAAATTACTTCGTTATGCCCATAATTTGATATTTGGAAATTTTTACATCCAAAATTACTTTTAAAACAAATCGATCTGACATTATATTAATCATAATTAGATGTTGTTAAATTTATATATATATATTTCTAGAAAATATATATTGGTTTTTCACACGACCGCATTCTAATTCATACCTTCCATTTTACATTTAGTAACCATTTACGGTTCAGTGATGCACAACCGGTTATGGTGATTTCCTTTTATATTTATTTTATTATTTTTTTACAGTATAATATCCTCATAGCGTGTTGCAACAAAAATGTTACAAAGCCGTCTTCAAAAGGATTTCGGTTTATGATATTTCGTAATTATTTTCGTTTTAACCTATCTTTAATTTCAATTATTCCCATAAGTTATTAATATAAAGGATTGTTTTATTTCATATGAATTGCTCAATATTGATAAATTGAACTTAGAATGATTATCAAGGTTCAAAATTGTTATATTGTGATAAATTATCGATCGACAATCGATTGAATTAAACATTGTTCTACGAATAAACGAGGTCATTATTGTTTAATTTAGTGAAAAATATTATTTATTATACGTCTAAAATGGAAAATTGATATTTCTGTTTTGATGTATTTGAATCAATTATTGATGATTTGTTATTTATATGTTAGTTAATATATATATATATATATATATATATATATATATATATATATATATATATATATATATATATAATTTTTTCTTCACCATCGACATCTGTTCATAGTGTTTTAAACTATTTTTGTGATTTATAATTGTAAATATAAATTTAAATTGAATGAATTATAACTTTAAATACAATGTTGAAGATGTCTCCGAAAATAGAAATAAAATAGATAGCATCTTTATTAAATGGACTAATTCAATGTTTTTTTTTGTTATATCTTAAAAATATTAGGTATATATTAAAATGAAAATTTTAAAATATATTCTTTTTGAAAATAAATATGAAATTAAATATTGATATATTAAAAAATTCAATGAGAAAAGTATACTTTTATTAAAACGGTTTATTTACCATTTTATCAATGCTAAATCATACATAATATAAATAGTTTTGATTTTTGAAAATTATATAATAATAATAATAATAATAATAGTAAATCTAGATATTTTACAATACATTTCGTCACCGGTGCTCGAATCGGGTACAATTAAACACGTAACAATTAATTGCCGGAGGCTGCTACTGGTTTATTGTAATTATTGACAAATGGCGAATTGTATCTTCCAAATGAAGGATTCGCACCATAAGGATTTCTGAATTGAGATGGAAACACGTTTTGCCTTGGAATCAAAGGATTTCCGCCGATTCTTCCATCGGACGATATGCGAACGTTAGTCGGCTGGAAACCTGTAATTAAAACGGTACAAATTAATGTCTGATTTTTTTTCTTTAGTCCAAAAAAAAAATATATAATAATAATAATAATAGTAATTGTCGATTGTGTTTCGAGGAAAATTACCATTTTCATCGGCGATATATGAGACTTGAACTGGTGTACCATCTGGAGCTGTATATGAATAACTTCCTTGTACTACCTAATAAAGAAAAAAAAATATTATATAAATTTCAATATAAAAAAATTGTATTAAACATATTTTGAATTTATTCATGTCTTTTGAATATTTAAAGACAATACGGAAAATTATTAATATGAAAATTCATCGCATTGTTCGTGACAAATGTTGATTTATATCTAACTTTAACCTTTGTCTGTCATCGTTTAATTAATCTGAATCATAAATTATAAAAGGTGAGAATATTATTACATTTATCATAATCAACCCGATTAAAATAAATTTATAAATATACCTTGACATTAAATCGCATACCTTTATATTTTTTCAATATAATATAAAAATATACAAATTTTTCATTTTATTTGCATGTAAGTATATTATATTTTTTTAAATTGAAAAACGTTGAATATATCCTTTACTTATTATAATATATAAATAAACATTATAAAATAATGAAATACATAATGATTTAATAGTTTAACCCTAGGAAAACTGTTATTTCTACGTCGCCCGAGGATCTAACAAATTGAAAATCATGTAATATATGCGCCGTTTCGTTTTTCTTTTTCGCAAATGTAAAATTGTTTAAAGTGTTATAAAATATAATAAATGCGCTCTATTGCATAATATTCATGAGAAAGACAAGACTTTTACTATAGCAAAAGATTCACAGTTAAATATTTTAAACATCACGAACAGAATGAAATTGCTTTGTTTCACGCAAAAAATAATTTTCTATCATTTAAAAAAAAATCTTACAAAAGATAGTCGTAAATAAATAAATAAAAAATAATATTTTTTTATATTAAATCAATACTTATTATATATATATATATATATATATATATATATATATATATATATATATATATATATATATTAAAAAATACATTATATTAAACCTGTATTCCAATTGGTTCACCGTCATTGTTTATAGTAATATCTTTCAAATATCCGCTTTCTTCAGCAATTTTTCCATCGGCAGTCGCAAAACTAAAAACGTAACATAATTATTAATTGTATTATAATCAAAACGATTAATGCATTTTTTTATGATCTTATCGCAAAAAGAAAACAAATAATAATAATAATACAATATGAATTTTTATAGCGTCGATCGAACGAAAGGTTATTTTTAATGTTTCATGTAACCTTAGCGGATCGCATTTTTTTTTCAAGTATTATTACACGCAAATGAACAATCGAAAGATGATGTAAAAATGAGAATAATATGAGATTTATCCAAGGCTTCCGATATATATATATATATATTTTTTTTTTTGAACACATTTTTCGGTTAACACAATGCACAACGTTTAAAAGGCGTCTCATCCTATCCGGCATTCGAAAACAATCAGACCGTACCGCATAATTTCCTCGAGAGCCTTTGTTGCATTTGTATTATTATGATGAAGCATCCTGAGAAAAGACGATTTTTTCTATGATATTTGTTTTCTATTCCTATTATTCGTCCTTGTATGAAAAATAAATGTTCAATATACAATTATATACATGTTCAATCAATTATAAACGTACATGAATATTATCACTAGACTTTTATGTCATCGCCTAGATTAATGCAAAAATTCTATCTATATTTATATATATTTTTTTGTAACAGATTTCATACTCTTTTTATATAATATTATGAAGTATAAAATAACACCTTTAAATAGAGATATAATTTTGCATAACTGCATTTTTTGAAACTTTTTTCAATTTAAACTTGATAAATTTAGCATTTTTCATTATAAACATGGAATGATAAAACAATTGTGTGGATCAGTATATTTCAATATACTGTTTTTTTTAAGAATATTTTTAAAATGATGACGAAAATCGTTTTTTTTTTAGATTTAGATTTTTTTTCTATAAATCCATATATTTTATATCATCGTTTCTTAAACTGTATTCCTCTTTTTTTCTCTTTATCCTGTATTTTGATACTAAAAAAACAACTACCGCTTTTATATATATGGTATATATATATATATATATATACTGTATAAAAAAATTAAGACAATATACTCCGCATGGGTTCCACATTAAAAATGACCATTAAAAAGGATTCCGCTTATCGAAAATTTAAGAAACACTGTTTTATAAAAAACCATTAAATTAATTTAAATATTTTTTTATTATTTATTATTATCGAATAAAAATAATTTAACTTACTTATATCTGTATGATCCGTCGATATTTATTTCATTTGAATAATCGATAATCGGCACATAAGGGGTGTTAATTTGTCGATTGAAAGCGCCGTTGAAAATATCCTGTCTTGTTCCGAAGGGTTGTTGAGCAAAAATAGAAACAATTCCAAAAAGGACGACATACAAAATCTATTTAAATATAAAATAATATAAATATATACGCCATTATTTTGTAATTTTTTTTTTAATTTAATACCGATTTATTTGCTTACCGATGGGAACATTTTTTTTTTTTTTTTGAATTGAGATCGACTTCGAAGGGTTGAAATGACGTCTCGAGACTACTTCGATGGTTATCAAAGTACTGATGTTTCTCGTGTACTTTTCGATGTTTATATACACAATATCTAGGATATGTAGACGCGTTAAGACGTAACTATAGTGTTATAGGTCTATTTGAATATATTATTAACCGTCATGAAGTCGGCTCATCATTCGTAATCGTTGAAAAGCGACGTCTTGGCACATCAGTCAATTTTGTTGAAAAAACAAAAATAAATAAAAAATCAAGCTCCGGTGCCGCAAAATTCCGAAATAGTTAAACGGTTAAAAATATTGTTTCTGGTCATGTTTGACGTGTGTGAGCGCATGTACGCATAACACCTCGCTATTATTGTAATGCATCTAATTGCATATTTTGCGAAATGAACTATTATAATTGTTTTTAAAATGAGACGTAAGTGTCGATGTGCCCTGAAACCTCTCAATTTTCATACACGATTCGTATATTTTATTTTATTGTTTATTCTTTAAATGTGAAAATACCGTTATAATTCCCATTTCAATAATATTATATTAATGTATTATTTTGCTGATTCAAATATATATATATATATATATATATTTTTTTTTTTTTTCATATTATTAAGAATCGTAATCATGCATTTTTCAAGAGATAATATTTTTTTTATATGCGTTTTTATTTGATCAATTATTATATTTCATATTAATTATGTTTATGATTTATTAATATTAATTTAAAATTAAAAAAAAAATATTGAAATGTAATTTTAATTATATAGTACACTAAAAAAATATTTTAAAATACATTCCAGTCTTATAAAATTATTTTATTTATAATATTTATTAATTAAAAATACATTTTCTATACTAACAAAACTGAAATTAAGTTTAATTTTTAAAAGCTACTTCGTTTTACTCTATCTAAAGCTCAATATGATTATGCAATTTACGACCTTTTCATTTAATATTAATTATTATTATTATTATTATGAATACATTGTATTTTATTTTCATCAATTATGAACATGTCTCAAAACCGCAAATATGATATATAAATAAATAATGTGTAATTAACTACGTGAATCGTGAGAGAGCTTTAATCTTTCGGCATATATCGAACGTGCTTTGCATTATTATTTTAAATTACAACCTGACACATTCAACCAAATGGAAAAACGTCAAATGCGTTTTTCTCGAACGAAAAACATTTTCATTTTCTTTTTTTTTTTTTTTATTAGTATCGTTGAACGTTCGTCGCTCGGCGAATAAATGGACATTTTAAGCGAAAACGCGTTAAGTGCACGGAAAATATGTACGCAATTCTCGTTTGCAGGATGTTGTTTGTCGATAATAATAATAAACGTTGTTTATTATGTAAGTGAAGTTAATAATCTAATTGGTTTTGGACCGTGAACCGTTGCAAAATAGAAATGACGGAAAACATAGAATGAAAACGTGTGTGTCTATGATATAAGACTTATTATTGTCATTTTATACACATAATCGTATTATATGCAAAAATATACAATATATATATATATATATATATATATATACGAAAATATTTTTTTTCACAAAAAAAATTATTGATAAGCACAGTGAAATATGGATTAATATTTTGAACGCGAAAAAAATAAAATAAAAATTAACTGAATTTAATTTCATAATCGGTATATTAATCAATCTTTAACCTACTATAAATTATCTTTCATTTTCCAACACCAATCAATCATTGGAAATTGCATGTTTTCGGTTTCGTTTAAAATTTTAATATGCGTTTAACTCAGGATCGGATTTTATGTAAATAATACGATTGCCGCATATGATATAAATTAAAAACAAATATCGTACATTGAAATATTTATTTTAATTATATAAATCTCATTAGTCAATTACAAATTTCAATAATCATATATAATTTAACATGTTTTACATGATAACAAAAAATATATAAAAATCAATAAAAAAATTTATAATATATGAAAAAGCGATATAAATATCATAATATATAATATAAATTATTAATATACACTAGAGTCATATACTGTAAAATAATTTATAATGAATTTTATATTTTATTTGGAATTCCATATACTAAAGCTGGAACAGGGTAGACGTGAGGAATTTTGTTTACATCTACAACTGGTACATTAGGGACTAATTTATTTTGATCTAAACCTGTATTAAATACAAAATTGCCTTCAAAATTTGGTGTACCGGTTGTTATAATGTTAGCGTGAACAATACCATTAAATTCAGTTGTACCCTTATCTTCTTCTTGTAAGTTTATTTCATGCTCTTGAGAAGCGTGAGAGCCTTCATCGTTTATAATATTAACATTGTTTAATTTTGGTAAAACAATGTCAATCAATTTCGAATTCTTTTCGTTTATAGTGTCTTTGGTTTCCAATAATGTTGATAACGTATCTTCCTGGTTACCAGAATGATACTGATTTATTTCAAAAGCCTGAGATAATTTCGTACCGTGTTCAGAATTTTCATGATCACTTATCAATAAACCGGACGATAGGCTTTCATGGATGTCATCATCGTGTTGAATGATTTCAAAAGCTTGAGACAATGGTGCGCTATTTTCGATATGTTCTTCCTCAGTTATGAATACTTTGGCTGGTAATTCTTGATGGATTCCAGAGTCAGTTTGATGAATTTCGAAAGCCTGAGATAATTTAGAACCGTGATTGAATTGTTCATTATCACTTATCAATAAACCGGACGATAAGCTTTCATGTGTGTCATCATCATGTTGAATTATCTCAAAAGCTTGAGACAATGGTGCGCTATTTTCGATATGTTCTTCCTCAGTTATGAATACTTTGGCTGGTAATTCTTGATGGATTCCAGAGTCAGTTTGATGAATTTCGAAAGCCTGAGATAATTTAGAACCGTGATTGAATTGTTCATTATCACTTATCAATAAACCGGACGATAGGCTTTCATGGATGTCATCATCGTGTTGAATGATTTCAAAAGCTTGAGACAATGGTGCACCATTTTCGATATGTCCTTCTTCAGTAATAAATACTTTGGATGGTAATTCTTGATGGATTCCAGAATCAGTTTGATGAATTTCAAAAGCCTGAGACAATTTAGAACCGTGATTGAATTGTTCATTATCACTTATCAATAAACCGGACGATAAGCTTTCATGTGTGTCATCATCGTGTTGAATGATTTCAAAAGCTTGAGACAACGGTGTACCATTTTCGATATGTCCTTCTTCAGTAATAAATACTTTGGATGGTAATTCTTGATGGATTCTAGAATCGGTTTGATGAATTTCGAATGCCTGAGACAATTTAGAACCGTGTTTAAATTGTTCATTATCACTTATCAATAAACCTGACGATAGGCTTTCATGGGTATTATCATCATGTTGAATTATTTCAAAAGCTTGAGACAATGGTGCACCATTTTCGATATGTCCTTCTTCAGTTATGAATACTTTGGATGGTAACTCTTGATGGATTCCAGAATCGGTTTGATGAATTTCAAATGCCTGAGACAATTTAGAACCGTGTTCAGAATGTTTATCATCGCTTATCAATAAACCGGACGATAGGCTTTCATGGGTATCATCATCGTGTTGAATTATCTCAAAAGCTTGAGACAATGGTGTTCCATTTTCGATATGTTCTTCCTCAGTTATGAATACTTTGGATGGTAATTCTTGATGGATTTCAGAATCATGTTGATTTATTTCAAAAGCTTGAGATAGTTTTAAATCATCGTTAATATGAATATTATGAATTCCCGAATCTTCAGCATGACTTTGTGTAATATCAAGATTACCATTTAATCCAGATGTAGCTAATATTCCGGCATCACTTTGTTCAATTGTATAAGCTTGAGAATTAACAATTCCGTTTGTAAACTGTTCATCATTTGAAAATTGATTAGACAAATGTTCCTCTGGAAGAGTAATTGCAGAATTATCATTTTCTGTATTGAAATTATCTTCATTGGTGCTTTCGTTTTCAAATCTAATATCAATAGAATAAGATTGTGAGTTTATTGGTACAATATTTGAGGTGAATTTTTTATTTTCAATTTCTAGAGGATGTTCAGGCTGTCTGATTCCTGGTAAAAAATCTGGTATGTGTGATGTTTTCGGTGGAAGTCCATATTCATCTCCTTGTACAACGAAGATTGTACCGATCAAAATACACAAGAATTTTAACTGAAAATCAAAAATTTTATATTAAATTATTATTAAAAGTCTTATTTATTATTTAAAAAAAAAACTCACCGAAATCATGATGTTGATACTATATTAACAAACGAAACTGAAATAAATAAAATTAACATTTTAAAGTCTTATATATGTCCAATATATGACAATATAATTACCTAGTTAGGATTTTCACAATATATTAATTACGAATGTGTGTCAAATTATTTCCGGATTATTTAAAATTTTAAAACTGCATCATATTAAGACCCGCACACGTTTACAATGGAATAATTTTGTTGTTGATATTTCGCAAAAAAAAAAAAATCACTCAGAATTGATAATCGATTAGGGAATGGCGCAAAATGATACGTAATCAATGCACCGCTAATAAACGTCAATTCACCAAAAAATAAAATAAAAAAATCGTGATTCGACACAATAGCAATATAATAAAATGTTGAACATAATGAAGATCTATTTAACTGTTTGCCCTTTTAATATCGAGCGTTGTTCTCGTTGGTGAAAAACGATGAAATTATTGAGCATCGGATGGTGCTTAAAATTTACGATCTGAATATTACAGAAATGGTACTTAAAAATTTCAAAACATCGATCTTATTATTTATACCATATACGAGGCTTTGTTCAGTTTTGTGGATTATTTTTTTTTTTAAAGATTCATCTTTCTTTTACGTCAATTATTTATTATTATAAATCATCGATTTATTATAGAAATTATATTTTAAATCTGTATTACGTTAAAATTGTATGCACATATATATTTTTATCAAAAATCTGAGAAATCTTTTTCTGATAAAAGAATTCTAAAAAAAAAAAAGTTTTTTATTTCAAGAAAAATAATATAAAATATATTTTATCTTTTATATTTATACTGTACTTTCATATTTGAAAGTTTTACCGTAATTTATAATTAATTGTATAACGACTATATAATTAATACTAGAATATAAATATTATATTACTTCACACGAAAGAATTTTAATATTACCAATTAGTCATTTTTATTTTTGCATAGATTCTATTTTATATTTTTAGAAGACGATTGTTGTCGTTTTTTCTAACAATAGATCTTTAAACTTATATAATACATCAATGAAAATAATTTCAATAACATATAAAAAAATATTTACAACCCGTTAAATCCGTCCCTGTGAATCATCATACTTTATCATATTACATTTATATAGTTTTATATAATAATTATTATATAAAACTATTCATTATTATAATCGGACGCTTACAAATTGCTCGTATAAATCCGAGACATTTGAATGCGTCTCTTTTGCAGAAATATTTCGAATCGATTCGCACAAAATATGATGATTTATTATGGCTGAAGAATTTAAAAAAAAAATGTATATATATATATATATATATATATATATATATATATATATATATATATTCTACAACGAAGTCGTCGTTGAGAAAATTCGAATTGAATCCGACGTGTAATTTTAGAAAACGTTACACAAGACGAATAATTAAACCCACACGTTATACTTTGAAAATGTCGATTTGTGAATTAATGTTAAAGGTAACCCGGAATGAAGGGTGGACTCTGTGAACTTAAAAGATTTAAATAATTCGACGATATATAGTTTTATCTTTTTCTAGGTTATTATTATTATTATTATTACTTTCAAAAGATATCATCTCTATATAATATTTGAAAACGCGTATCAATAAATTTCCAGAATTTTCAGTTCTTTCTAAATAAATTTGTATTAAATATCAAATTTTGATTAAAAAAAATTATATATATATATATACATATATTTTAATGTTAAATTATATCAACTTGAAATTTTTAAAAATTGTTCATTTCTACTATCGAATATTATAAAAAAAAAATCGTACAACATTTTCACCGAACAACGAAACGACACTCCCTCATTATACAACCTTCGTATTCGTTCGTAAAAATCGAAAAATTTCGACCTTAAACACGAATGGCAACACAACGATTCGTTTTGTTAATATTTTGATTGATGTCGAAATGGTACAGTTAAGTTCACGGATCTCATGTGCAAAGATATCGAGGTGTGGTGCCGAAACTATGCAATGCAACATCTTCAACAGACCGTATCCATTCACTATATAAATAACAATGTAATTCAAACCATCGTCTTCGTACACCATTTATTGTTCATTGAGATACGATATAAAGACAAAGTCGTTCCAGATCTCATTTATTGAACGTCGATCATCAGCACCCGAAGCATCTCTGGACAGCGTCGAAAAATTTATCGTTCAATATGAAATTGGTGAGATTCATCATTACAATTTACACAATCTTAAATTTGATTTTTTTATATACATATATATTTATATATAAATTATAATCGATTTTTTTTTTAGTTATCGATAATAGTTTTCATCGGAATCGTCGCCGTTAACAGTCAAAGGATTCCGCAATACAGTTCATTGAAAAACGTGCCTATTTTGAAATATAATAACGAAAGAAACGCCGATGGTTCTTATCGTTACAGGTATATTAAATTTATATATATATATATTAATAATAAATAAATATTTTAATACTTTCTATTTAAAATATTTCTAGTTACGAGACTGGCAATGGAATAAGGGCTCAAGAAGACGGTTTCCTGAAAAATCGTGGCTCACAACTAGAAGCTCAAGTAATATATATTTTTTTTAAATATTAAATATATATATAAAAAATTGTATAAATTTTGATTTTATTTTTCAGGTAATGCAAGGTTCTTATTCTTATGTTGGTCCCGATGGTGTTACATATACAATAACTTATATAGCTGATGAAAATGGATTTAGGGCAGAAGGTGCCCATATTCCAACACCTCCGCCAATTCCTAAGGCAATTAGGGATTCTTTAATTTATAATGCGGCTCATCCAGAACCAAAAGGGAGAAATTATAAAAAATAGCGCCAAGAATTTCTAACTAAAAAATCAACATTCAAAGACCCAGTGATATTTTGCAAAGTGTGATATATGCAATAAATATGTGCGTTATCATATTTTAAATTATTATTTTTAATATATCATTATATTCAATATTGATATATTATTCTATTTAATTTTATATACATATATATATATATATATATATATATATATATATATATATTATTTAATTTTTTATCAAATTTTATCTTAATTAGTCGCGTTAAATAACAACGACAAGGCGTTGAAAACGGTTATGATATTTTGTATAATGTTTTATAAAAACGATAATATTTAATTTAAAATAAATAAAGCAAGAATTTTTTAAACTATTTTTAATTTTATAATTTAAAAAAATTTTAATTACAGATTTTATCAATTTATATATATTTTTAACAAAAAATAAAAGCAATTAAAATAGATTAATATAAAATTCATCAATTGTCGATTATAATTTTTCGTTTAATATAATATCATATACAATTTTTAAATATATATAAACATGTTAAGTATTAATATTTCTTTATTGTAATAATATACACATATTAATATCGCATTAATAATTATCATCGGAAATAAAGAGTTATTTCCCAATATTGTGAAAATTTTTAATCGACATCGATTATCACTCAATGCCAATTCATAAAATATATGATAATTGTATTTGTAATTATGGAAATAAAAATTATGTTTCTCATTTAATCTGAACCAGTTTATTTTGTAACTTTAAATATGAATTGCGACATTAAAAACAATTGGATATATATATATATATATATATATATATATAAACTTAATAAAGTACATAGTTTCACATATAATCAATTTTTATTTCCATATAAATAATATTAATAATTTATTCTGAATATTCAATATTTTTTCTTATAAAATTTTATAGAACCAAGATAAAAACAATAACTCAACTCAATCTCAAATCTAGATAATAAACTTTGTACTACTATAAAGATGTCTCTTATATGTAATATATTATAATTATTTATAAAATAATCATTTAAAATGCTTCTTAAAACTTATATATTATATAAATTAAATATTAAAAAATTCAAATTTATTTTAATTTAATAGTATTCAATTGCTTATACAAAAAAAAAATAGATGGTTCTGGGATTCATTTTTCAACAAATTTTTGATTTCCCTGTAATGATTTAATTTTAACAATTCATTATTATATTTATATATATATATATATATATATATATATAGATGTGATATATTAATATATATTTATTTATTTATTATAAATTATGGATAGTATTCAACCTAAAATCGAAAAACCGATCGATGCCAAGTTGCGAATTGGATTCGTCAAAACGTTTCCCAATGATTGTACATTTGAAAATAATCTTGTGGGTCCAAAATTAGGCTGTGAAATAAATGTAGATGCATAAGGAGTGCTTATATAATTCATCGAATATCTGTGAAAGACATTATTGTTGTGATTAAAACCATTAGACGGACCTGAAATTACATTAAACACGGGAGAACCGCTGAATATTGGATTTATTGTAGAAATTCTATTGGTCTGAAAGCAAAATATTTTTTATCATATTATAAATATAAATATTTAATTTTAATTTAAGTATATATTTTATTATTACATAAAAATTATCGTTCGTTACGTAATGAACTGATGGTGATATTATTTCGTTCGAAGTTATAGAGAAACGGTTTTTCATAATCTAAAAGAAAAATGTAGTTGAAATCATTGTATAAAATGTTTAAAAAAAATTAATTAATATATACTGCATATTTTTTACCGGAAAATTGTTAATTTCAAAATTATTTTCCCTATCGTTTAGAGTTGAAGTGATATTATGGACCTGAAAAATATATGAAATGGTAAAAAACGTATAAAATATTAGAGATTGAAAATTTGGAAATGTTATAAATTTTAAATTAAAGATAAATTTTCAATTTTTCAACATCTGCGTGTATCGAATTTCCGTTTAAAATATTCGTAACATAATTTAACTATGAACAAAAAATATCTAATTATTTTACCTTACACAATCAAATATATGACGATTATAATAATAACAAATAATTTTATATTAATAACAATAAAATGAAATTTCTCACTAAATTGTTGCTGTTTTGCGACGCGTTTCTAGAATTAACCGGAATCACTTTATTTGAAACTACGGCGTCTGGATTTTTCGGTTTGTAATCTTCGAAAAAATCATCGACAAAATATACATATTGTTGGTAAACACTTACAAATATGCAAATTAATTTTAACATTGTAACACGTTGCCGTTCCGTTGAAGACTATTCCTGATTTCAAACTGGTTTTTTTTTATATTTAGTACCTTTACTAGTTTTTTTTATAATGTCTAAAATAAATTTAAAAAACCTTCTCAAAGGTTATCATCATCATCAGATTTTTATATATTATATAAATGTATATTAGAAATTAATATAGTGAAATGATTACGAAATTTTTTCTTAATTTTTTTCATACTAATATTTTAGGAATATTTTTTTATTAGAATTATTAGCAATATCGTGTGAACTTTTTATAATAAATATTATTTTTTTTTATCTTTAGAGACATGCGTGCCATTTGTTAAAAACCACTGATGTATTGAATTTCAAATTCTTTCTAAAAAGTATTATACTTCGCTAAAAAGATGTCACTTCAATGAATAAAACTATACATTTCGTTTAGTTTTTGATAAAATAATTTAATAATATTAAATATTTTTCTCCATATTCTAAGATATATTAAAATTATTATTATCTCAATAATGCCAAAGATTAATTTCAAATTATATAAAACAAAAAAGTCCTCTTTTCAACTTAAAAACTTTTCAAATATTTTGAAAAAATATTTTCATGAAATTTAATATTTTTCAGTGTCAATTTAATTATTTTTTTTATTTATAAATTGTTTAGATATATATATATATATATATATATATATATATATATATATATATATATATATATCTTAAATTTGTATTATTTTTTTGTTGAATAAATCTGTTTTTAAATTTGTTGAAATAATTTTATTAAAAATATCATCAAAATATATTATAAAAAAATACATATTTCTTTTATCACTGTATATATTATAATAATATGTTAAATAATATATTACATAAATACGCGATTTATTTCTAACGAAGTATTCATTTCAATAAAACAGGTTTTTATTATTCATTCTTTAATGAAATTTATATTTTTAAAACTAATAATTGCAAATAAAATACTTTTGAATCTTTTTATTACATAAGTTTTACAAATAATAAAAATATATATTATTAAACATATCTTTGGATTATTTTTGATCAACAAAAATTTTTAATAATATAAATAATAAATAAATAAATTTACTCACATATAATAAAATACACATCACTTCAACTTTTGATATAATAAAATATAATTAAAATTATTCGATATTATTTTATCGTCGACAATTAAAAAAATATTCAACGTGTTTCAAATTTTATTATTAAATAAAAATAAATAATTTAATGTATAATTTCGAATTTTTCTTCGATATAAGCTCAACATATATTAAAAATTATACATATAACATATATTCATCAAACGAAAATTTCCCGAAAATATCAGTTTTTAAATATATAATATGACATATTTTATACAAAAATAAATAAATAAATAAAATATCAACCATTTATCATATTGAATGTCCAATTTTTTATATATTTAAATTCTATTTATCACAGATCATTTTCAGTTTCATTGAAAAAATTATATATATATATATATATATATTTATATATATATATATATATATATATATATATATATATATATATAAGATTAATATTATATTAATATTATACTTGTTGCACTTCTTTTGTAGTGGGAATCTTGTATGTTTCCTGATATCCGAAATTACTTCCGGCCACGAGCGGTTGATTACCATAATTTACAGGATATTGAAAATATCCTACGGCTCCTGGTGAATAGAATGGAAAACCTGGATCCAAGAAATATCCGATCTGATGAAAAAATCTACTGAACACTCTGTTAGGAACCCTGTTTACATCCGCCCATAATGCGAAAGTTCTGCCTTCGCCGTTAGAATCCAAAGTTTTTACCGGTAATTCATTATCGATCGGCGCCATTTCGGTAAATTGCACCAGCGACAACTGAACAATTACGATCATCGAAAGGTGAAGGACGTTAGAGCATCTCATCTTTCTAAATATCTATAAATCACGTATATAATTTATCAGTAAAAAAAAATATTTATTAATATATAATATGTATACATATATAAGAGAACATGTAATAAATAAATAAATAAATAAAAAAAACTCACACAAATATCAAAATGAATGAAATGAAAAAAAATAAATTAATTAATAATGTCAAACGACCGATACGACGACGACAGTTGATAAACTTAGATAATGCTATAACACATTTTCGCTTATATAATTAATGAATGAACAGAAATGCTTTCACTTTGCGAAATTTATAAATTTTCGATTTTATAAAGAAAACGAGAAAATATTCGGAACGCGAACGACCCGTTTTACGTTTTGTAACGTCGTATACCGGAATCGATTGATAACGCGACATCTTTTCTACGCATATATTGTAAATGAAATAAATACATCGTTAATAATACGCGAAAAAATAAATAAATAAAAATAAAAATATGTGTAACGCGGTCAAACGAACGATTGACTATATTTATACAATTGTAATCGATTATATTGTATATTTTTATAATTATGAAAATTTATTTTCTATGAATTCGTTGTGTACATTAATATATATATATATATATATATATATATATATATATATATATATATATATATATATATATATATATATATATATATATATATATATATATATATATAATAATAATTCGCAAACGACAAAATTTTCTAGGTTACCTAATAATATTTTTAAAATAATTGATTACATGAATTTCTCATTAATTAAATGAAGAAATATTACAAAAATAAATAAAAGTTTTTTTTTCATAAAATAAATAAAATGTTGATAATTCCTAATTAATGATCGATTTTATTTTTTTGAAATTCATTGGAATTATATTTGGTAATAAAAATTATATATCCGCATATAAATCAATTACAACAATTTGCAAGCGATTATTTATTACTCATCGATATCGTAAATTATTTATATAATTGACAAATTTGCTTTTATTATTTTCATATAATATAAAAATAAAATATAATAATATTAGATTGTATTCGCGATTTTTTCTTCTAAATGTTTAATGATTTTATGTCAAAAGTTTAAAGGATAAAACGACGTGTTTACATTGAGGAAGACAAAAAGAGCCAGAATTGAAAGTGAATCTTCAAAAAAAAAAAAAATCACCAAAATCAACGAAGGTCATTGAAGAATTTTGATGTAGTAAATTTTTTTTTTAATAATCAAAATGTTGCAACTGATTCGCTGATGATAGCGATCATAAATCTGATTAAATTTATTAGCGATTTGATAATAAATATACATTTATAATGACGTCATTTCGTGATAAAATGTCGAATGATATTTTTGAAAGTTTCGGAAGACGGTTTTATATTAAAAAAAAAAACAGTTTGTAATTGCAATTTTTTTTTATTTATTTTTTTCTTATGAGTATTATACGCTTAAATGCATTAAAAAATTAATACATTTTTTTTTTGCATATAACACTCGTCATTCTTACAGGATATTTCAATCGATATAAAGTCAAAAATTATATCATCAATCGACTGCCGTTGCACACCAATTATTGATAGATAGACAACAATAAATGCGTATTAAAATAAAATAAACAAAAAAAAATAATATTAATAAATACAACAATGGCACAAATCAAAATTACGACAGATAAAACGAAACAATAATTATTATTATAATAATTATAATAATAAAAAAGGTAGAAAATAATAAGGACTATATACAATTAAAATAATAATAATAATAATAATACGAAAACATTTCACATATACGTAATCGTTAAACCGAAATCGAAATTCTTTACAATTGAACACACATAGTTGACGATGAAATAAAAAAACGAATTGGGGTTGATAGTGGGGGGGGGGGGGCGGCTCTTGATTTAATTTGATTAAATTAATTAAACGCGAGCGCGTCTAATTAATTTATGCGGTGCTTGGAATGTGAGCTCCTTCGGCGTGGAATCCTGTTTCGTCAGCGTAATACGTGACCTGAATGGTTTTTCCTTCGGGATCCACGTAAGAATAGGATCCTCTCATGACGACGACTTGTTCATCTTTGCCTTCCTCGTTTTTGACCACTTTCAATTCGCCGACTTCGTCGCGTGCGATGGCATTGTCTGTTTCGAAGCTAAATTTTACAACAAATATATATATATATATATATATATTACAATTTTAAAAATAAATATTAATTATATATTATATATATATATATATATTATTTTAAATTACTTGAATTGGTAAGGTCCTGCTGGTTCTTGATTGTATGCGGATCTGACGATTTGTGCCAATTTTGGATCAGTTGGTCCGGCATAAGCCAAAGCGAGGGCTACCAAGAATACGAATACCTATAAAATAAATATATATATATTATATAATATTTATTCAATAATAAATCGATTTTATATATGTCAACTAAATACATTTTATATAATTTATAATTAATATTTTTTTAATATATGCGATTGATATATATATATATATATATATATATATATATATATATATATATATAATGTGAAATTAATGAAAATTATATTATTTAACTAATAAATAAAATTAAAAATATATTATTGTATATGAAAAGTGGAAATTTTAAGTGATATTTTAAAATTTTATAAAATCAACCTAAAACGTTTCAAATCGTTGTTAATAATATTTTATATTAGTTTTAGTCAAAAAAAAATAATTTAATGTATTTCTTAATATTAATATAATATATTAGTAAAAAATCTTTTATAATATATATAATTTTAAATATATATGTATATAGAAATAAATTATACTTAAAATATATATATATTAATAACTAAAATACAATTTTGATATTTTTAATACAATATAAATATATTAAAAATATCATAAATATATTTTAGTATTAATATGAAAATAGACATAAATATATCAATGTTAATAAAAATACAATTAAAAATAACTATAATATTATTAATATATAATATATAGAATATAAAAAAAAATATTTATATATAAAAAAATGATCGAAAAGAAATAAACAGATATAGAAAAAAAAATATGGAAAATATTTACGATTTTCATGGTTGTTTAGTTTGTTTTTTTTCGCTACAACTGAAACGTTATATAGAAGATGAGCAGAAGCACTGATTGTTTTTCACATGCGACGCCTCCTTTTTATACCTTTTTGCCAAATTGCCGAATTAATTGTGTTCCGATAGATGAAATAAAAAAAAAATAAATAAATAAATAAATAAAAAACTGGTATTATGCAACATTTACCAGACGACTTTTATTTTACACTTGAACCCCGTGTCGATCTTCGTATTCGAACGGTGAAAATGTCGTTTGAACCATAATTATTCATCGATTTTTTTTTCTATTTATTTATTCTATCTTTTCGTTTCCGCCATTAGTATATCGTCTATTTTATATGCACATTATTTTTAATATAAAAAATTTTTTTTTTCTAATATAATTTTACCCTTAAAATTTTTTTCATACCTTTCACTTCTCACAAGAAAAAAAATATTATAATAATTAGTATTATTATTTTTTGAAATAATAATATTGGTCATAAAATATGATATATGCGATATGAAATTGAATCGTTTTTCACTTTAACCCCAAAACTATTCACATTTATTGAGGTCGTTATAACAGATTCACAAGTTGCACGATGCAATAAAATGTCATAGATCAATATGCATATGTCCGCGTATATAATGTTTAATTATGTATAAAATATTATATATATATATATATATATATATATATATATATATATATATATAATTTAATTTATGACGAAATTGATTTTTAATTATTCAATTATTTTTACGATGAAAAACGTGTTGAATTGCGAAAATTGAAATTTTAAAAATTGAAAAAAAATCCATAAAAATATTTAACGTAATTTGGTAATTTAAAAAGAATATATATATATATATATATATATATATATATATATATATATATATATATATATATATAATATTTATATATTTATAATAAATCTTATTTTTAACAATTATACAACATATATATATTAACACATTTCAATTTAATTTCAATTTAATGTTTCTATATATTGTAATTTTAAATATTTATTAAAAATTGTAATCTTCACTTATATATTTATATACGAATTTTTAATTTATTTTTATGAAATATAACTTTTATACAGTTATTATATAAATTTATTCACTACATCAATCAGTAAAAAAGAATACGAAAATTTTCAATAATACTAATATATTTTTTTGTGTATTATTCGTTTTTTTTTAATCCTAAATATGTGTAATATTTAAAAAAAATCCTTACGGATACCGAATATATTTTTCGACTATATTTTTTTTCTCTAAATATGCGGCACAAGAAGAAGCACAAGGATTGTCTTTTGTATGGCAAGCTAAAGGTTAATTATTATTCGTGTATATATTAGCAATTTTAATTTCTAAAAATAAATATTAAATCCTTTTATAATATAATACATTTTAGAAATAAATTTGAATTCGCAAAATAGTCTAGAACCAAATTTATAATAATTATTATATTCATCTCATAGATTACGTAAATATATATATACATATATATATATATATATATATATATATATATATATATATATATATATCAATAGATATTGTTAAAAAATAATACATATCTTCATTTTTAAACGAGCTGTTAACATGATAATGATTCAACAATCAACATGTAAAATCTATAAAGGCACCCACGCATATCTGTTTTTTTTTTTCGTGTAATTTATATCTTTTAAATATTATATTTATATTATTCTATTAAAAAATCAAATTTTTTCGCATAGTTTAATATAGATATAAAAAACAAAATCATACAAAACGAACGCGTTAAATGTTAAAATTTCACAATTAATTCGAACACATTAAAAGGTCGACATTTGTGCAATTATCAAAAGTTTACTAATAATAATTAGCCAGTGAAAAAGAAAAAAAAAAATATATATATATATATATATAATAACATTTAAAGTCACACAAAAGATCAATTACCGTTACGATATTTATCAATTAATTGGAAAATGTAGGAAAAAAAAATAGTAAAAAAAAATAATAATAATGAATTGAAATAATCACAATACGAATTATAAAAAGTATGCATTCTTTCATAGTCGAATTTATAAAGAATACTAATTGACTGATTAATCGAATAATGCGAAATTTATAAATAATAATTGCGTCAAAAACAACTTGGAACGTGGTTGAAAAAAAAAATATGTAAATTACCTGTGACGATGATAAAAATCTTTCATTATTTATCTTATAAATATTTAATTACGAACTGTGTCACATATCGTTATCATAATAATACTTATGTCATTTTAAAATAATAGCATTATACTATTTATAAAACCGTATTCGTTTAAATATTCGCAAAATTCTACACGTTATTTATAATCAAATATATTTTATATAATTTATAATATATATATATATATATATATATATATATATATATATATATATATATATATATATATAAATATATTCTAATTTAAAGATCAATTACAATTTATTTTCATAGTGTTTAATAATTTTTCTTACATAAATATTAATAAATCATAATTTATACGTATAAATATTTATATTTAGAATCGTTTGAAAGGGCTTTTAAATTAAAGGTCATTTGAGATTTATTTGTTTGAATATTTTCTATATATATATATATATATATATATATATATATATATATATATTTATATTGAAGTTTTTTTTTATTAATCGATTCTATAAAATTTTCACAAATATTTAAGACCTTTCTACGTGACATTAACATGTTATATATTATATATTTAAAAATATCTAAATAACAATAATATAATTTATAAATATAATATCGGTTACTCTATCGAGCAATAAATCATGGTCGTTTTTTTTTTTACTTTCAGAAAGAAACCTTTCCGTTTGTCTTTCACAGACGTAAAAATCAGAAGGCATTGAAATCGAACGTTATTATTATATTTTTTTTTCGACACACACTGTACAACGAAATATTACGTACTTATATTATTGTTCGATATTGACCTCGCATCCTCGTATTGTTTTCGTTTTAATTTTATTTATATATATATATATATATATATATATATATATATATATATATATATATATATATTTTAAGAAAAAAAAATAATAGTAATGGTGTAATGGTCTGAAAATTGTTCATCATCGTCCTTTTTTTTCTATTATTTATTTCATTTATTATCATCGATCGGAATTACAAAAAAAAGAAAAAACGACGTACTCCGGATTTGACCTACTCGAAAAAATCCAATGTCATATCATTATAGTTTATTTTATAATAAAACGCGATAAATTCACAGAAGCGAAGTTTTCTTTTTCTTTCATAATTCGATTACCATTTTGAGAACAGTGATTTTTTTTTCTGTTTTAAATTTCCGGCAATTCATTAAATATGTTAAATAATGATCAAATATGCATGTGCTTCATAATTATATTACGCCATGTTTGAAGTATCGTTATTTGAGTGATTAATTGATATATTAAAAAAAAAATTTTTTTCTTATACAAATGTCAAAATAGCATCATCAGCGTTAATTATTATCCTTTATATATGATTATTATATATTAAAACATAATAATATATACGGTATGTTCCTGTAAAAATGTGATTAATGTTTAGCATTCGTCAACATTATTATTTATTTTTAATGATTAAATTTCAATTTTCTTCATCAAATTTTAAATATTGACGATTAAACTATTCTATATACATACAAATAATATTCGTTGTTTATAATATAAAATTAGATATATATATATATATATATATATATATATATATATATATTTAGAATTTATACATTTATACGTCCATCGGTTTAATAATAACATAATTAAAATATTAACCTATAATCATTCGCCTTTTATTCGATTTAATGTATGAACTTTCACATAATATATTTGTTTTTAATTGAGCCTTTCTTGATAACCTCTGACATCGATATTATGAAATATCTCTTCTCGTATATTTGCACAACACTTCTTTACAACCTATAAAATGAACCATTAAACATTTCCATTGATTCAATCATTAATAAAAAATAAATAAATATATTGATATTTATCAAACAGCTTTCATATATAATCGATATTTTTACATTTATTTATTTCATACTTTAATAATAAAAAAAATTGTATTATATATACATATATATATATATATATATATGGTATATTTATAATTATAATATATGAATCTTGTATATTTTTCATTTCAAAGTTAATCCGAAAATCGGCACAAAGCATTTGTCGATTGAAGAATTGGAAATAATACGATGTTTGGTCGTCTTCAAAAAAGTGGTCGTCCTAGACGATTGCGTCAAAAGACCATTGTATAGTGGGTCATCTGGTGGAATATTCGTCTTCTGCTTTGTGCATCATCGTCTAACTTCCACTATTTAAACGCTGTGACATTTGTACTGTTCACACAATTACACCATAAAATTCCAAAACTGTTCGGTAAATGAATATTCGTTCCAAATACGATATTCTAGACTTTCTCGAATTGCGTCTATATATATATATATATATATATATATATATATTGAAAAATGAAAATTATTCCGAATCAAATGTTACGTTGCTCAATCGTTATTCAAGAACGTTGTAATTTTTTAAAACTCTACAATAAAATTAAAACTTTCAAATGCATTTCATTCTTTTTTTTTTTTGGCTTTTCTTTTCACGAGCCTTCGACACTTTCTCCGATAAATTTCGATGATCTATACGATACACGACAAAAGTGAAATTTATTATTATATCATTGGTGTGCTAATTGAAATGTAATTTCACGTAATCGACATAAAGGGTTCTTTTAATATTGCGCAATATATATTGTTTTGCAATTCAAATGAACTTTCCCATGTGTCAGTTTCTACGAATACATTAATCGTTTCTATATTATAATTTATATTCAAAGTTTAAACATAAATTCTGAAATCAAATATTTATTTATATATATATATATATATATATATATATATATATATATATATATATCTTATCATGAATTGATTATTTCAGTAATGCTTTATAAAAATCACGATACGATGATCTCATCGTTGAATTAAAAATTTTTGATGAAAACATCATCGTTTCAAAATTATAATTAAAAAACATTCAAATAATAACTTAAAATTTTTATTTTTTTTTATAATTAAAAAAATATATAAAATAAAACTTGCAGAATACGTTCAGTATTTCTTTATTCGGTATATTTTTTATAATTTTTTAGATCTTTTCATTGCATTCATCAAGCTTTTATGAACGTAACGTACACAAAAAAAAAAATAATAATAATTACAATAATAAAATTAAATAATAATATACAAAATGGCAGTATCATTTTGGAACAGTCAAAAAACGACCGTTTCCTATTAAAATATAAGAAACGCGCCATTTTTCAAAGTTCCACATTTAATATTATCATTATATTAATATATTATATTTATATATATATATATATATAATGATAATAATAAAATAATACATATCGAATTAAAAAAAAATAATAATTATATTAAATCTCAACAAGCATCACTTTGATAGGTAAATCGTAGATCATTTTTTTTAATATACGTATATATATATATATATATATATATATATATATATATATATATATTAATATATTATTAGGTCACGTTGGGATGTCGTCGATTTATGGCGCCTGTGGAATGTGAGCACCTTCGGCATGGAAACCAGTTTCATCAGCGTAGAATGTGACGGTTATTGGATTACCGTCGGGATCCTTGTACGAGTATGATCCTCTTACGACGATGACATCTTCGTCTTTGCCCTCCTCGTTTTTGATCCTCTTCAATTCGCCTACTTCGTCGCGCGTAATTTCATTCTCCGTTTCGAATCTGCAATTTTAATTATTTATATATTATTATTTTCATTATATTATATATATATATATATATATATATATATATATATATATATATATATATATATATATATATATATATATTTACCCAAATTGATAAGGTCCAGCTGGTTCTTGATCGAAGGTAGATTTTAAAATTTTGAAAAAGGGTGCCAAATCTCTTTCAGCTGGCGCTGCGTAGGCCAAAGCCAAAGCTACGAGAAAAATGAATACCTGAAAAATATATATAATTTATTTTAATTGTATTATTTTATATTATAAAGAGGATTGATTTATATAATGTTTTTTTTTTAAACACTAAAAATCCGAATCAAACGATTCTATTTACGGTTGCGTTCTTTATAGATATATATATATATAAATATACCCTTAACGATCGTTAACCCTTCACTTACCACTTTCATGATTCGTTTTTATTTTTGTCGGTACGTTGTGACAGACACAAACCGAGTACTGATGCCATAAACGACGTGCTATCCTCTTTTATACGATTTCAAAAACCGTCTAAAAACGAGTATGACGCCTCCTCTACTCATCCCATTGAGGCTCTTTTTATTTTTAATTTGTTTATTTATTTATTATTATTTTTTATTTTATTTTATTTTTATTATTGTTCGTCTTCGTTGTATGAACTGGCCGCTGATACGACGGATTCGTCGTCTCTTTCGTGTTTATTTTATTTTTTTCAATATTATATTACTATTCGTTGTTGTATATAATAATAGTACATGCGTTTACTTTGGCATTTATCTATGTGAAATCGGTAATTCATACCATAGTCTTTAAACATTTATAAATATATCAATATATTATAAATAATCAATCATATATATATATATATATATATATTATTTATATTTAAATTTTTATCTCGTTTTTACAACTTTTATTATAAATATATATATGTATAAACAAACAAACGTGAAAAATAAAAATTCTAGTCTGATTTATAATAATTTTATTCGTGAAAAAAAATAAATCTGGAAATTCTTGAGTATACTTTTATATATTTATATATATATATATATATATATATATATATATATATATATATATATATATATATGATATGATATACATATAAAAAGGCTACTCGATTTATTTATATAATATAATAAAATAAATATAATAAAAAAAAATTAATACCATTAGCGTTCTAATGAAATAATGGCGTTAAGTGCTTATATTCGGAATAAATTTGTATAAATATACATTTGAATTAAAGTTATTGAATTATTTTAGTGGTTAAAATATCGAAATTGAAAATTTTTAAAAATTAAATACAGAATTTATATAGTATAAATTATATTGTTATATTGACTATTGTAATTATTTCTTGTATCTTTCAAAATTTTCAAATATTATCATCAATTTATCGTCGAATTCGCACACTTAACAGTAATATAGACTGAAAATGTGTTAAATATTTTTCAGTATTTAGTAATAAAAAAAAAAATGCTGAAAATATATTTTATGATGAAATATTAAATATTTTTCAGTACTGCGTTAAAATTCACACTCGATGTCAACATTTAAAAATTGCGCATGAAAATATAATTTAGATACGATGAAAAAAATTGAAATTGTGCTCGTTTTGAAAATCGAAAACGATTAAAGCAATCTTTTATATAATTTATTTATTTATTTTGAAAATAATTAAAATTTAGTACGAACAGGTTAATAAATTTTGAACAAGTCTCTTTATATTTTTCCTTATAGTTGTAAACACTTAAAAGATGGGTATCATAAAAACGATATCTTTCGAATGTTTTTTATCTATATATATTTATATATATGTGTGTGTGTGTGTGTGTGTTTTAATATAATATAGTAAACGTGGATTATTCACAAAACATAATTTTGTAGTAATTTAAGAGTCGTTCACGTTTCGTCTTTTTAACATATACACTATAAAATTTATATTTTAATATATCAGCCAATAAACGCTTTTAAGTTTAAATGGAAGCTTACTTACGTTATAAAACCCAATTAAGTATTCATTTTTAAATATATAAAAAATAAAAATTATTAAAAATTGTGTCTTATACGAATTTCATGATGATTGTTTAAATTTTATATTTTTACTGTGATTTCTCATATTTTTTTATTAGAATTTTAAATTTTTTTTATCATTTTTCACAATTTATAAATTATATTTTAATTGACATATTATAATAAAATTAAAATTTATTATAATATGTAAAAAAAAATGTTGTCAACGACCAAATATAATAGTTAAATATTTTTTTTCCACATTTAATTAACAGACATTAAAGTCGAGTCCACATATTATTTAATAAATTATAATATTAATTTAATAAAATTATTAATTCTAAATAAGATATTCAATATTAAATTTTAAATATATAAAAATGTGTAAAAATTTTAAAAGTCTAAAAAATAAATTAGTACAAAAAGAACACAAGGTCGCAAGAAAAACAAAGGTCTTCAAGATAGAACGATGAAAAATACTGAAAAAATGCTGAAACAGTAGAAAAAGATATAGGCAAAAATCGTATTAACTTTAATTTAATAATTTATAATTATATTTTTGCTACCAGATTATTAAAATATATCAGAAAGTCATTAAATTTGGTATTTGTTAAGTGAGTCAATTAATATTCAAATATATATCACGAATTTTCTATGAAAAACGATTATTAAAATTAGATTTTTAAAATGAATATTATATGATAATCAAATATATAAATATAAAAGAATGAATCAAAATTGAAATATATATTATTTATAATGCCTTTATCTTTTAAATTAAGGTAAAAAACAATATTTCATTGTGAAGGACAATCCTTCATTGGTAAATCATGTCCTCCTAAATATTCTTCCTATTGATATTTGTCCTTAATTTTAATTTATAAAATTATTAAAAATAGACTTTCTTGTTATAAATACGACCGTGGAGCGGAACCGATTCAAAACGTTCACTTTATCATAGAAAATGTTAACGAGATGATAACCGTTTCGTAATAATAAACATAAACCGATTGAACATCTTCAATGTCGCATATTTATTTAATTGATAAATGTTAATTGTGGAAACCGTTCTAAAAAAATAAAATAAAATAAAAGATAGAAGGGCGAACATGCGGACAATAAACGAGTCGCTCTCGTTGATGGCGACCTTCGAAAATTATCGATTACGAGTCAAGTTCCTTTTTCATTTTTTTTTCTTTATTTATATTTTTTTATTAACTCGTTTAATATGTAATACTTATCGCTTGTAATGCGTTTAAATATCGCATGATATACATGTAAATTTAACGGTTAATATTTATTCATATTAAGTTTTATATATCGTTAAATGCTGATTGGTGTATATTTTATCTTATTATATTATTAGATATTTCAATTAGACGTTTATAATAAGTTTTAATTATATAAAAAAAAAATATAAATAAATTAATGAACACATAATTTTTTTTCTCGATATGAGAGAACAAAAAGGATTCAATAAATTCAAATTTTATCATCATTTTATTAAATAATTTAATTGTGCTATTAATTATTATTTTTTTAGTTTTAATTATGAATCGTTTATTTTTTGTAATGTAAAATTGTCATTTAAAACTCCCGGATTAAGTAACAATTTAACTACCGGGAAAGCAGTTAAACTGTAATTTTTTTCCTAGGACTGTTTATAATGTTTATATGCCAAGAGTCTGTTTGTCAAATGGTTTAATTATAACTCTCGGTTCCTTCATCATGATAATGCACCATGTCATACTGCATTGGTTCTTCGCGATTTTTTTTGCCAAAAACTCGACTCATATCGTTTCGCAACCACCGTATTCGTATGATTTGGCTCCGTGCGACTTCTGCTATTCGGCAAACTCAAAAGGTCAATGCGAAGACGCCGTTTTGTCACGATTGAAGAGATAAAAACCAAATCGAATAAGGTCTTGAAATCGAATAAGTTCTTTATAATATATATATACGTATCAATGTTTAAAATAAAATATTAGAAACGTTATTTTTAAAGAAAGCTTTGCTCATTTATTTCCTTCACATTCTAGAAATCGAAATTTTAAAACACAACGAGCTCGTACATCTTTGAACTTTGAATGAAAATAACGATGATTTTTGTATTGCGATGAATAAATATATTGTCAAACGGTGAATGTTAGGTCATATTTGACCTCAAAGATCACATATCCATTTTTGACCAGTCGTCGTCACGAATGATGTCATTAGAAAAAATCTATCAATAAAATTTCCACCGAATTCGTCTTTCATTGATTTACGTTTTTTCCATCGAGTTCAATATTCAATTATAGACATATTCTATTTTTTTAATAAATCAAATTTTTAGACCAGTTGATTAAAATATTATAATTATGCAGTCGTGACAGTTGAATGTCGCAATTATTATTATATTAATTCGAGTATTATTAAAAATATTTTAATTATATTTCGCATTTTATACGAACGACGTTTTTATTGGAAAATTAAATGTGAAAGGTTATATTTTTCTGGCATTGATATTTTCAAAATATAAATTCTAGAAATAAAAATATCGGAAAATATGCGATCATTTAGTATGAAATAAAATTTTCCTGCTACTTCATTGTGAACTCATAGTTAATTTTATTTTTAAAAACGATGATTAAAAATAATCGAGAAATATTTTTTTTAATATCCGATTTACATAATTTAAATCTACAGAATAAATTCCAATATAATTTATTGTATTCATAACCGCAAACGTTCACTTTGTATGCTTTAAAAGAGTATTTTATTTAAATATTTTCCTCTTATTAACCGATTAAACTCTAATAGTTTTACTTATTATAAAGAAAATTTATTAAATATATTTATTTTTTTCTAATCTTATATATATATATATGAAATTATTACTACATATTTATTATAAAACACAAGCATTGAATAAAAGCAAATTTTATTTATTATTAATATATTTTATTATCGATAATAGTTGTAATTTATCGATTATATAATAATTAATCTTAGGTTCGATGCGGCAATCGTGTCAAATAAAAAGAAAGTGATTAATTGCGATCGCTTCAATGAAAAGTCACTAAGGACAATATTTATATGATTCTATTAAAAATCGTGACATTTTCATTTATGTAAAGCCGAATCCACACGACCAAATTTATAGTATTATATTTCACGAATGTGAATCAATCGTTAAGATCTAAATTAATTGTAAAAATACGCAATTATTAGAAAAAAATGTATTAAAAATATTTTTTTTTAATTTAAAAAAAAATAAAATGTAGGCTTTTAAAACATATTCATTATCAAAAAATTAATAAAATATACTCTATAAAGTAAAAAAAATATTCTAATTTATTTTTATATTAAATATAATTGTGAATATATTGCAAATTTGAGATTATGAATTTAAATAGATGCCAAAATTGCAACGTCGTATAATAAAAATCAAATTAATTATAATTTTATATACAAAAATATTATAAATATCAACACCATTTACGTTAATTTTATAGTTTTTTTTTGTGCTCTGTCGTAAAATTTGACGCATTTTCAATACAAAATATAAAATTGATTTAATGCAAAATTACGAAAAACAAACTGCAATATTACGCAATATTCATTAAATTTCCTTATAAATATTTATTATTAAATTTAACGTTTGCATATGCATTTATATAGAACGACTCTTCGACTTTTCGAAAAAAAAAACTCATAAATTAATGTAAATTATATTTAGCGTCAGATGCGCGTAAAAATAAAATTTCAATAAAAAACATTTTTTTTTTAAATATTTATATAAAAACATATATTTTTATTTGTGCACAGTTTTTTTTCTCTTTCGGGAATAAAATTGCGACTATATATATATATATATATATATATATATATATATATATATATATATATTTTTTTTTTTTTTTTTTTTTAATTCATAAGAACACTTATTTAAAATAATTTGGCATATATATATATATATAATTGCTTTAAATCGTGGGAAGATGAGCACCCTGAGGTTGGAATCCGTTTTCGTCTGCGACGTATGTCAAAACTACGACGTTTCCATGTGGATCATGATAAGAATAGGATCCTTTGGCTACGACGACGAGCTCGTCTTTTCCTTTTTCATTCTTGATCGATTTCAATGCACCGATTTCATCTTTGGCGATGCCGTCTTCGGTTTCATATCTATAAATAAAAATATTTTTATTATAAATTTATATATATATATATAATAATATTATGATAATTCATTTTTATTTACGCATAAGCATAAGCACCCGCAGGATCTAAATCGAAATCGGATTTTAAAATCCTCGGTGGCGGATGATTAGGCGGCGAAGGATAAGCAATCGCTAAACATACGATTGTTAAAACAACAAATAATAATGCCTGAAAAAATAATAATAATAAAAAATATAATATATTTTTTTCAAGGTCGTAAACAATATTTTAAAATTTTGGTTTAATAAACTTAACTGTTTTTTAATTTATTTTCCTTTTTTTTCATACAATAAATATTAGAATTATTTTGTGAAAATTTTGTAATTATTATTTTTATATGAAATCATTTATATATCAAGGAATACCTATTCTAAATTAACATTATATATCTATATATAAATATCGATGTAAATATAATTTTTTATTATAAATTTTAATTTCATAATGATCATATAAAAATATTACGTTCTATGTTCATATATATATATATATATATATATATATATATATATATATATATATATATATATATATATATATATATATATACATATATATATATATATATATATACATATATATATATACACACACATATATATATATATATATATATATATATATATACATATATATATATACACACACATATATATATATATATATATATATATATATATATATATATATATATATATATATATTTGTCAATTATCATATATTTTATTCGTTATAAATAAAGAACAATACGCTTTTCAAATCAATCGACAAACGGAGCGATATTGTAAAATTTTTCCGCCGTCGGTTTTTCCTCGTGAAAATTCTACAAAAAAAAAAACGCCCCTCGATTACTCACCAACAGTCTCATGATGATGAAAATTTAAAATTCAATCCCTGGACCACACTTCAATATGGACTGATTGAAATATTCGTTATCGTCGTCTTTTATACTCGTTATTAATATCCGAAACGAATCGAAATTCGCATTATGATGATTAAAGGAATACATTTAACTTGAATAAATTAAATTTTGTCACCCATCGTCGAGACGATTTTCATAGAAAAAAATAATCGTAATTGACGTTCATTAATATGACAAATGTGTATATGTGAACGTATGTGTGTGTGTGTGTGTGTGTGTATGTGCATGAGTGTCATTGAAAGTAAAAAATATTAAAATATTCATTAGTCTTCCTGAATTAATTTTTATAATTTATTATGAGAATATAGCATAATTTGATATACAATTTTAATAATCATAAACGATTTTTTTTTATTATATAAATTTATTTTGGTAATAAATTAATATAATAGCCGTTTATTAAATTATTATTTTTTTGCAGCTGGTTTCTCTAATAAAAAATATACATTTTATTGTTTAAATATTTTCAAATAAATTCCTGATCAAATTCTAAGGATTAAATTATTTGAATCCGATTTTAATCTTTAAAAATTCATTTTTCACATCAATAATATTCATAATTTTATGAATATGTATTTTTTTTGTAAAACGTAAATAAAAATACGTTTAACGCTATTACATTATTGTAAAAAATATTTAATACAACATTTATATAATAATTTAAAAAAAAAGTATTAATACACAATCGATATCTATGATATAAAAATTTTAGTGATCTTTAAAGCCAAGTTTAATAATTAGTTTGACATTTTCTAGGGTCAAAAGTGCACATTTATAATTCATTCAATTTATTGACTTTTATATAAACGCATATAAATTTATTAAACTTTAGTAAAAATGACAGAATGTAATAAAACAGCGGTCGATCGATATTATATTATATTATATTATTATATATACAATCAATAGTTTAATTATATACGAATATTAAAAATATGTTTTATTTGATATATATATTTTTAACGATAAATAAATATATATATATATATATATATATATATATATATATTGATATTTATTTGTTTTTGTACGTTAAAAATAAAAAATTCGATTACAAAATGGAGTTGCTTAATTCACGCGTTTATTTTTATATTGTAATATTCTGTGATTTTTCACAATATATTTGAATAGTTTAATTGCACTTCATCATAATAAAGCCTCCGTAAAAAAAATGGTTTTAGTAATAGATATGCGTATATTTAATATTTAACTATACAAATAACTTATTTTAAAGTGGACACTCAAAATATTTTTTATTTTTAAATTCAAATGCAATATCGAAATATTTCAATGAAACGATGAAAATTTTATTGATTTAGAGTGTCAAGGTTCACATAAGTTTAAAAATAAAATTTTATCAATGAATCAATAGTTGAAAACTTCTTTAAAATATATTACTAATTTATTCATTTTTAATAAATATTTATAATACATATATATATATATATATATATATATATATATAAATTTAATCAATTAATAACAAAGATAATTTTTTTATATGATTTTTTTCCGTTGATTTTATATATAATAATAGAATTTTACTCATTACTATTGATCGACACTATAAATAATCTTAACGGTTTTTTTCATATTTTTACAAGTGGATATTTAATGAAACACTTTTTTTCACGCATTCGTAAACAATTCGTTTCAGTCTCTAATTAAAAAAAAAACACACACACACATCCATTAAAAGTGTAATTATTGACGCTAAAAAAAAATTGCGTTGGTCTTAACGGTGATACGTCGCGACCTTGACTCGTTAACTTTCTATATTTTACGGATAACACATTTTAAAATCTAAATAGAATTCCAAAAAAAAAATAAAAAAAAATAAAAATAAAAATAAAAAAACAACCCCCCCGAGCTTTTAAGGTGAAGGTCGGTCGAAAGTGATGATGCTTAAAAATTAGCCCGGATGCTCAAATATTATAGATAATAAATTTATTTTTGATTTACTAATCTTAATGTCGAATATGCATTAATAGTTAATTCTGTTAAGATTGTACTATTATTTTTTTTTTACTTTAGTAAAAAAAATATCGTTACTGAGATCATAATGGCGGATAATTATTCAACGGACACGTTTGTTATAATATTATGCTAAATAGTTTAACATTTTATTATAAATTATGACGCATCTTCATATGAATTATTGCGTGTAAAATGTCTTCTTAGTTCTTTTTAAATGTCTCGATAATAACTTATGAAGCCATTTTATAACTTATTTTTAGTATTCATAATCAATTTTTTAAGCCAAATAAATGATTAAAAATATTCATTAATTATATTCGTTGTACATATTTTCTTTTTTAGTTTTTATAATGTTTTTTTTTTAATATGAAAAATGAAATTGTAATAAATTGACTATAAGTTAATGAATTTATATCGGATGAATTAATTATGAAAAAGCTTTTATATGTTTGCAAATATATTTTCAATTGATAACACGTGTTAAGACTATAAAATTATTTTAAAATTATAAATGTTTTAATATATATTAAATAAAGCATAAAATAATATAAATTGACAATGTATTATTTTAAAAAATATTTTTGAAAAAAAAATTACTTGAAAATGATTATTATTTTTTTAAAATATTTCATTGAAGATAAAACACATTTAAGTTTTTTAGATTTAAATTTTTAAACATTATTTTTTTAACCTACTAGGTAAATGAAATTCGTTGATTATATCGTATATATTTAATATTCAAACCTGTTATGATGATATTTCGATACTAATAAAATTTACCTAGTTTTCTACATAATAATGGCAATAAATATTTAATTACGACAGTCACATAAGAAAATCTTATTATTTCAATAATTCTTTATATTCTTCAAAGAACTATTTTTATTTTTTTCCACCATTTTATTTATAAAAATAAAATTAAAATCGAAAAAAAATGTATAACTTATTTAATGTGATTTATTTTTTATATTGTCTAGTCGTCAGCTGTAACACGCTCAATTTTTAAATATGTATTATATTTAAATTATAACGAAATTTTTTTAATAATCTTATAAATTATTTATTATAATTTATATACGTACGACAAATTCAACATATATAATTATCAGGCACGTTCACATTATAAACGTTCGGTGATAATTAAAAAAAAAAATACATTTCCGGAATTTTAAAATACAACTTCAGGGTCTTCATCATACGAATTCCAACGGAATGCAATTGTCGCAATTGATGTTACGATTTTTGTAGGACGACCACTTTCTCGGTCATTGCGACAATATTAACATCGTGATGCAACAGACGTTTCCATCGTCAATTTACCAATAGATTGCCCGAGGCGCAAACTTATCGTTTAACAAACGCCATTTCTTCTTCTGTGAACAGTCATTTTGAGCATCCGAAGCACGCTAGAGAAAAAAAAATCTATTTATGTCTTATTATTAATATTATTATTTTATTTTATTTTTCTACAAATGAATCGAATACATGCCGACTGTGACCTCTGGTCTTCGCAAACGTAAGACATTTAACACAATGGTTAAACGAATTGGCCGTTCCACATTCGACGTTAAGTAATGAAATCAGAAGTTAAATAATCGCACTTTGAATTGTTTAAATCTAATACAGAAAAAAAATAGTTAACTTTTAATTTTATCTTTTAAAATTGCGGTCTAAATCGAACGAATAGTACGATAGATTGATATGGCGATTTTCAATTTTTATTTGCATATTTTCAACATGATCTATTATATTATAATATTGTATTTTTTATAATATTGTATTTTTTATAAATTAAACTAATTTTAATTCTTAATTCTGGCGAAAAAATAATTATTATTTTTAATAATATAAAATTGTCCACTTTTTTAATATATATAAATTAAACACGATTTTTCGCCATTTTTGAAAAAAAAACTACAATTGTTGCATAAATTAAAATTAACTTAATTTATATATTTTTTAAATATTAATCGTTTTATTTTAAAAGAAGAGAATGAATATAAAAAAATACATACAAAAATACAAAACATCGATAACATTAAATTAATTCCAAAAAAAATAATAATATTAATCTTTATTTATTTTTAAAAATCCTTTTCAGCAAAATTTTTGTAATAATTTATAAACTCAAAAAAAAAACTTTATTTTTATACAAATAACACACATGTAATTATCGATGACATTATCATTTTTTTTTCTTCAATATTCAAATGTCACATACATATAATTCTATTATGTGTTTATTTAAATACACGGTGTTCTTAATATCATCATCCATTTCAAATCACGACTTTTCATTTCTATTTTAATTACAACATATAATTTTCACATAAATTTATATTATTATTCGACTGTGCTTTCACAAACGTCTTGTACATAATTTATTTAAAATTTTCTAAAGTCGCCGAAGATTTTTACCATTGCGACTATAAAAAAAAATAACGAGTTAATTTTAATAGTTAATTTTTATATTTTTACATTATTATTCTTATACACGTGTCCGTATAAAATTAACAGGATTAATTATATATTTCAAACGGTGACAAAAGGTCAAAGTGTGACCATAAATTTTTTTATGTGTTCGCATGTGAAATTAAAAAATGCAAAATAATGGCATAATTTAATTCCATTTACGATCATCTGTTAATGAATAAAAATATATTAAATTACGTATATATATATATATATGTGTGTGTGTTTGTGTGTGTGTGTGTGTGTTTGTGCGTGTTTTTGTATTGTTTTATACGATTTAAATTCGGTTTTCAGTTCAATGTTAACATATTCCAAGGTATTGTAATCGTGAGAATTTCGATCGCAAACTATTTATTTAATTACTATTGCATGTTTTTTTACAAAAAAAAATTATTCATTAAAGATTTTTGATAATATTTTTTTTATACATATTTCGTGATTTTTTTTATCTCATATAAAAATATTTCGTTTTATATGTTTGAAATACGGAAAAGAGTCAAATTTTGTAAACGTTCGCGATTTTCTTATTTCTTTATATAGATATATATATTTTTTTTAATAAATATTTTCAGACTATCAAATATCGACATCTTTAAAGCATCATTGCCGAATATATAAAATAAAGTTTAAAATTTTATGTTAAAATAATAATCGAAGGTCGAACGCAAAAATGACGAATAAACATCGTATTGAAAATATATATATATTTTTAATATTAACTCAGATGCACAAAAATTTCAATACTATTGATTGTTATCAATCAATCATATACTATTTTTTTAATAATATCAATTAATTTAATTATGTAATTATCGAAGATTCCTGTCAACAGTAATCCGATATTCTAATATGAACTTGATTAAATTATCGTTAGAAATTTTAAGACAACTCAACGAATTTTTTTTTCATCACACAAGCCATCTTATAATAGACATGTGAAAGCCATTAAAAATGTTAATTGGATATAAAACCGATGACACGAAGCTGTAATAAAATCTAAAAAAAAAAGAGATTAAGTCATTGACTTCAGAGGAACAATGCTGATTTTTAAATATGTAAATCGATGTTTGTTTATCAAATGGTCATTCATTGAAAGACGGGGTTCAAATTTTGACCTAATTTTTACTATGCGTGACTAATTTTTTATTCAGAAAATTCAACGACATTGAATGAAAAAAAAATTAAACGAATAAATCACGTTACAATAGTAAGCTTATTAATAATTTTTTAAACGCTTTTATAGAATTAAAAAGTCGATTATATAAATCGATATATAAAAATCTTATTTTTTTTATTATAGAATTCAATATTAATCTTTGATTTATTAAAAGGATAAAAATTTAGAACGTAGTTTTGATTATACTTACATTTGCTTAAATATTTATTTATAATTTTTCATTCATTTTCATGATAAAATAAGATTAATTTCAACTAAAAAATCAATCGAACTGTCGTTAAATTCGATGGATGAAAATAAAATTAAATTAAAAATAATATAAAATATATATATATAAATGGAAAAGTCAACGTTATCGATTTTTATAACCGAAAATATCGGTTGGCAACCTTGACATTTTTCATATAATATTTGACATGCATAGAAATTGAAAAGATGCTACGGTGACCTTGACTCTAGTGAATTTTTGCGGTAATAAAAAATAATTTTTATTTGATTATTCAACAATTTACTATGCGTCAATTAGTGTCTTATCTGCGGAATTTTTGCCAATAACCAATATTTGCTAATGTTTATTTATAGGAAAAAAAAAACGCATAGCGACGACAAAATATTTCCTGTTCACAATTAAACGATTAATTTTCAATGCAACGCGTATTTTATTTTCTATATTTTAATTTTATATTTTAATATTGAATGCAATTTGTAATTATGTATTATGAAATTGAAGTTTATTCTCCATTACAATGGTCATAGTGATTTAATAAATTATATATTTGCAATAATAACATTATATATATATATATATATATATATATATATATATATATATATATATATGCATTCAAATGTTAATTAAATATTAATCAACAACATTTTGATTCGTGAAATTGAATTGATCTTTATTAATTTATTAGTCAACTGTCTAAAACCCATTAAAATTTGTTTAACTGTTTAAAAAAAATCATAGAACAATAGTTAAATATATTTAGTAAAAAATACTTATATATACATATTTAGATTAAAAAAAATCAAATTAAAATTTAAAAAAAACCTTTGATCTTATTAATGACATAGTTAATATTAATATATAATAGAGATCGTGATATCAAGGTGGACATCATATTGTCATCTTTTATCCAAATAATCCTTCATAAAATATATTAAATCTCCATAGAATGAAATGAATCAAACGAAGGGCAAACATAAAAAAAACTTGTTTTTCTAGATTTTTTTTAAAATTAATTTTATACATTATAATTGTGATATAATGCTATAAAGTTAATAGTGACACTTTTGATATAATAAATAAATTGATAAAATCAATAAAAAATTATAAAAACTTGAACGCACGGTCACCCTGCTTACGTTTTAACACGTTCAACGTCGCTAACGTGTGTCAATTTCTTCTGAATCGAAAGCGATAGTCGTTCATAACGGAGATTGATTCACGATTTAATCGATGCGAAGCAACAACCTGTCCATTCGCAAATGTCTAGGTCATTTTTTTTTCTAAATTTTATAATCATAACGTTAATTAATGTACAAGTTTAATCGTTCATTTGAGAAATTTAAATTTACTCCACTAATTCTTATCTGATAATGTTAAATTTCAATAAACATTCTGCTAAGCTTTTAAAATATTTTTTCAATTTATTATCAATATTTTCTAATATCATTAAGAATTATTTCTTAGATATTTATTGGCATTGAATATTTACGATTTCTTTATTTCTTCAATATTTATCATCTTTCAAATTTTATCATATCATTTGAATATTTTAATTATGAATATTTCATTATTCAAATATACTCATTATACAGAAAAAAAAATTAAAAATATTTTTTTTTTAATCATTAAATTTGGTCAATATTCATTAAACTTTTAAATTAATGTCATTTATTATATAATATTAAAATGACCAAAATTAACTTTTAACGTAACATATATGACCATATTATTATATTATATTACAATTATATAAGGAACAATTCTATAATTTTATAAAATTTCTTAACATACAAATTAACCATTGACGTCATTAATTTTTATTTATACACAAAATTTTCAGACATTTACCACAAAAATTATATTCATTTCTGTTTATATAAATGGTCAATGACCGAATTGCCATGTAAAAAATAATTTAATGACGAAACCAAGCAACGTGAACTATGCCCTGAATGTGTCAATAAACATTATAATATTATATTAATATTACATTTAAAATTAGAAAAAAATAAAAATATATATTTTTAACCATAATATAACGAAACACTTCATTATTCTATATATTCGATCGCTACATATGAATATTTAATTTATTTTATTTTAGATCAATTTAATTTTGATTAAATATTATGTCATTTCAAAACATACTAATCCTTGAAAATATAAAATTTACCGTTTTTTTCTTTAATTTTCACAGTCATTAATTTAATTAATCGAAATCGAATTCAAAGTACGAAACGTTAGATTTTATTATTATCATATTTTTGCTATGATTAATGAAGTTGTCCTCGATTATAAAAATTGTAATGCGACCGAAGATTTAAAGAATACTCAGAATTTTCAAAGGGCATTATTATTTATAATTTTTTATAATATTAGATTACAATAATCGTGATTATATTTCATGTTTTTTTTTATATTAAGTAATAAAAATTTTATTTAAAATATTGCACAATTTTAATCTTGCTATATATGAAATTTTATTTATATTAAAAAAAATAATTATATAATTATTTTCAATCATAAATTTAATAAAATCAAAATTCTAATCTATAAATATATTATACTTTAAAACTCTTTTATATAATTCGAAAAACTTCGATCATCTAATATATATTATAGTAAATACATAATTCATATATATATATATATAAAACAATAAAATAAATTTATACTAGAAAGTCTCTATACGAGATTTATATGAAATTCCTCTGTGAAATTACTAATTATACTTTTATTAAATTTCAATAGATCCGATCTATCACATTTGACCCGATGTCTAAAAAAAAAATAGGAAAAAAAAAGAAACATTTAATAAGTAATAACGAGGCAAATTACATGACATGTCGATTGTGTCATTCATCCATTACATTCACAATACTCATGAATATATAATATTATGCAATTGCTAATGTTGTTATAATAGCATAAATACAATGTAATAATAATAAATAGTAATATCCTGATGAATCTTCAGACATTCGTTCAACTACTATTTAGTTCTCACGATGATTGCGGATTTTAAAGCGATAACCTTTCAACTATCGACGAAAAATATTTTTTTTTTGTATTATTATTATTGTTATTATTATACTTTATATCCTATAAAATATGTTTACGACGGGACATTGTCGAAATAAATATTGTTAATTTAGTATTAAAATTACGCTAGAAAACGTTGTAAATCAGACTTAAAATAAACAATAGCTAACATCGAGATCTATTGATGTGTTTTATTTTTGGTACATTTTTTTTTTCGTTAAATTATTACATTGTAATGTTAAAGATTAATTTGAAAGATTTATTATATGATATGTTTAAATTTAAATTTTATATATAAATATATTAAATTATACTTATTTTTTCATAGAGATACATATCAAGAATTTGTATTACGATTAACATATTATAAAAAAGATTATTATATTATAAATTCATCTCTTTAATTTGTTTTTTTTTTAATTTCAAACGTCGTTAAAAAAAATTTTATGATCAGATTAATTACAAAATTATTTTTAACTCAATCCAAAAATAATTAATATTATTTTTATTATAAATAACGTTATTGTTATCACTGAATCACCAATTGTAAAAAAAAACTAACGCCATATTTATTACTTAAATTATCAATATTTTACTACGAACTTAAAAAAACCATGTAATTTTACTGAATCTCATTTTTGCATATATTAAATATAATAATATTTTTAAAATATAAAACAATCATGTCGTTCAAAGTAAACTTGTCGATTAATAAAAATTGCTTTAAATTAATAATTAAAACGTCTTCACAAACACACACACACACACACACACACATACACACAGAAGTCGCAAAATGTACAAAAAAAAATAAAATAAATTAACATAGAACCATCATAAAGACAAACATCTACTAACGTTCGATTTCTATGTAAATTTTATATTCCAAAACGTGAAAAAAAAATCGCACAATACCAAAATAATAAAAACGATCAAATAAAATAATGTACAGACGAATATGAGTAAAAAAAAAATATATTCGCGTATAATAATATAAAATAAACTTTTCCGGCGAGCTTTTTATAATTTAGAAAAAAAAGGAAACCACTTATGCAAATTATCGAGCACGTAATACGTCGACATTCTTGATTTGGTTTACTTCAAGGATAAGATTTTCAATTCGTAGGTCAAAAGTTGAAATGAAGACGAACCCGGATATTAAATCGAAATGTCACACTGTTTCATAATTCGCACACACACACACACACATTTATAAATATATATATATATATATATATTTATGAAAATATACATATTTATTTTTAAGTGTTTGCGTATAGGAAACGGCCATTTTGTAAAGTGTGATCCGCGCTTAATAATTTAGAAAATTTTCACTATATATATAAATTACATCTACGTTTGATATGAATATTTTTAATATTTTAACACAATAGTTATGCAAAATATTCAATAGGTGTTTTAGATTCTATCTTTTTTTAATCATACAAAATTTTAAATATATATTAAATTTTATTTTGTTTTTTACCTTTCTATATTTTAATATAAAATGATTAATTAATAATATCTATTTACAGAAAAATATATGCAAATTAAAAAAAAAACATTTACAATATTGAGAAACTTAAATTTCATTTTATTTGTAATAAATTAAAATAAAACGGATTTGAAACCGTCAAATAGTCATTAATAAAGTAATATTTTTTTTGTATATATATATATTAAAAATATTGATTAAATTATATGTGATAATTAAAAAAAAATATTCGCGATTGTTTCCATTTTATACACTTTTTTTTTTATACAGCGTGCTCTAATTTTCAAAATTTAAAATCATTATCTCATATGATTATTTTCAAACATTATTTTTCATATATCATAATATAATTTAAATTTAATCGAAAATTGATAAATTTTAATTAAATATAATTTGTTAATTAATTAATTATCGTCCGTTGATGTCGACATACGTACGGCGCGCGCGCTCGAACAACAAACAACATGTCGAATAATTGAACCGATCGTTTATTCGTTTTGTTCGTGGTGAATAGGTCGTCGATTGTCCGAGTTGCTACGGGACCTTCCACATCCACGTACACGGACCGGACCACGGGTCACACGGCGACCTCGTGACATTTGAGAACCTCGGGAATTCGTATAGTGAAAGTGAATGACTGACTGACTGACTCGTCCGTCGTATAAAACATTCAAATGGCAATCAACAATCGTCTAAATCTGACGAATTCACAATTGCCACGATTTTATCGACTTTATATATATATATATATATGTGTGTGTGTTTTTTTTTCATCTTTTCTATTTTCAGTTATAAAGGCGCGTTCATATCATAAGACGCGTTTGAAGACGATCTGATATATTTTCTTGTATTTTATCGATATGTTTTATCGCAATATAAAGTATAATCGAATTCATTTTATAAAAAAAAATTATATAACCTTAAAAAATTACTATACTTTACTATATTAATAAATGCTTAATTTCACGTTAAATAATCAAAGGTCAAAGGGTACAAATTCAATGAATTTAAAATTGATATATTTTTTAATAACATGAATTTGTTATTTAATTCAATAATGCACATTTTTTTATGTATATATTTCAATTTATAGATATTTTTTCAATGTAATTACATTATGAATTATGCTTTACATGTCATGAGAAATATATATCTATATATATATAAATATATATATATATATATATATATATATATATATATATATATATATATATAAAATCAATAATTATATTTTTTCGTTTCTTTTTAATTTAAATAAAAGAAATTTTCCCTATTGTTGTCATTATATTATATAATAAAATGACAAAATTCTAAGATTAATTCATAGTAAAACGTCCAACAAAAACCATTCACATTCACCTAACAGCTTGTTCTCAATCTGCATAAATTCATTATTTATATTTATTATTTCTAAATATGCAAATAAACAAAAAAAAAAAGAATTATTATAAATATTCAAGAAAACATCAAAAATTTATGTGATGTTTAAAAATACAATCGATTAAATTAAATCGACAATATTTTGCAAGGCGAATATTTTTTTTATTATTATTTATAAGAAAAAAAACGAATATTCAACTTTACACGCGTTACACACAAACAGACAAGTGTGCTAAACTAAAATTGGGTTTTAAGCTATGAACTTTGGACTGAAATCGATTAAATTCATAAATTGAAATATCACTAGATAAATAAATCGATTAAAAGTTGATATGTTTTTAATATTTAAATTATGAACATCTGTTGGAAAAAAAACTATTAAATAAACATATAATATGATATTTTTGGAAAGTATTTAAAATAAATAATTTACGATTAAATTTCAATATATATATTAATAATTTTTTACTGTACAGTACAATATAGAAAAACTATATATTTTTAACACACTTTTATATATGTTTCACTTGTCTGTTTATCCAAATGGAATATTGTAATCGATTTTTTAAACACTTTCAGATATCAGATTGAGCTGAAACTTTGCATACTTGTTGAATCTCAATGACAATAAAATAATCAATTAATAGTTTTACAAAATAATTAACCATTTAATGGTAATTAATTTTATCGCCTTTTCTATATAATTGCCACTAATGCAATAATAATGTTATATGACAACAATACAATGATAATAATAATACAACGGTATATTTATCGATAAATTATTATTATTGGTAATACAGTAATACAGTGTGTGTGTGTGTTTTTTTTTTAGAAAAAAAAATATACAGTTACATTTTTTATAGTTTTATTCATGCACTTTGCCGCACACTTTGAAAAACACGTCTTATATATAAACATGAAAATATGAATTAAAAAAATATTTTTTAACATTTTTAAAATGATTTAATAAAAATTATATATATATATATATATATATATATATATAAAGTTGACGCAATAATAAAAATTGCCTCATTTGAAATGGCTCATGCGCGAATTGCATCACAAAAAAAAATCACATTTTGCACTATCGTCTTCTTGATTATTTTTGTGACCACGTGACGCAATCGGTTGCAACGATCCGGTCATATCGATAAAAAAAACTAAAATAAATAAACATTATGAGCGAATGCACGAAATGACGTTAATCAAAAAAGAATAAAAGTAAAATTAGAATCGAAAACGGCGCGAAATTTTCATTGCGAAACTTGCAAACAATGCGTTCGAATTGCGACACTTAAAATATTTATTTTACATTAGAAATGATTATATTTTTTTATAATAAATGATTCTGGCTTTTAACGGTTAGACTACTGACGATCGTTTAGTAGTATAAATAAAAATATCCGTGAGATATATTATATAATGATTTTTGATAAAATATATATAATAATTTGGCCAAGATTATATTCTTGATATGCATCATTCATTATGTTATACTCTAAACCGTGATTCAATAACAACTAGAATTAATTCTTCAAATAGATTTTAATATAATTATGTAGGATCAAAAAGAATCGAATGAATTGAAGAATTTATAATTTTTTAAAAAGGTTGTATTTGTCAATAGAATTCATTCTCGTTCAACATTCAGTTTTCTATTATATATTAAAAGAAATAATTACAATATTTCGGTGAACAGTAATGTCAAAAATAAAATGTATTTTATGAAAGTGATAATGATAATGTCATTGCCAAATTACAAAAAATAATTTGTTATATTTAAAAAAAAAATCAAGGTTCGCGTCTCGAAATTAAGTCTATATTTAATGACTAGAAATGTGAAAATAAAATGTAAGTACAGAAATATTCATACAAAAAAATCACTGTGAAAATTGAACTCTAAATTTACATTTTTCATTTCACAAATAACTCTAAATTTATTTTACGTAGCCTTAATTTAGAAATAAACCGTAAAAAATTTTCTTTTTAAAAAAAATCTTTATCATTCGAAATTGTAGTTGTAATAATTCATAGAAATCTTCGTTGTGTGAAAATTAGCAACTTTTTTTCATCAATCAAAATATATGACATATTCGATGACACAACATTACATTAATAAAAATTCCAAAATATAAAAAAAAATGCAATTAAATGTCCTCGATAACGAATTTCAAAAACACTCCAATATGCACATTTAATTAAGTTTATAATGTGCGAAAAAAATTAAATAAACTTCCTATATGCATTATATACACTTTGATCAAAAAGTAAGGTGAATTTGTTTATAAAACGCAAATTCTTTATTTATTCTTTCAAATTAATTTCATCCCCTTCAAAGTAATCCCCGTCCGATAAAACGCATTTTTGCCAACGTTTTTTCCAGTCCTCAAAGTAGTCGGAATTGTCTTTTTCTCGGTATAGCCTTTGAGACCTTCTTTTATTCGGTTTTTATCTCTTCAATCGTGACAAAACGGCATCCTCACATTGATCTTGCCGAATAGCCAGAAGTCACACGGAGCCAAATCAGGCGAATATGATGGTTGCGGAACGATATGAGTCGAGTGTTTGTTTGACAAAAACTCGACTTTGATGTCTTCAATTTAAATTTTACTATGTTTAATATTACAAAAAAATATGTTTCAATTTACTGATTTGAGAACTAAAATATATTTTTAAGGACACGAAGATTTTATTTTACTTTCATGTTATAATTTTGATATATAAACCTATATCAGATTAAGAATTATAACTGATTGTATCTTTTAGTCATTTGTGGCGCCATCTATAAATAATATTTTGTATTTCATTTTAACGCGGTTCATTTTTAGATTGAAACGCGTTATACGTGTTTAATATTATATTAAATAAAATTCCCAAACAAGGTTAGATAATAAAAATTGTAATAAAATTTTATTACACGTTTATCAGACATTTTTTTTTTTTTTTTTTTTTGGTTAATGTCAAAAACTAAACTCGAAACGTTAAAATTGCATACGTTTTAAATAATTAAATGCATTTCGCTTGAAGCCAATTAAGAAAAGAAAAATACACGCTTTTTCTTTCGTCACATTATCACTTTTCAAGAACGTGGACAAAAAAAAAGCCACTTGCCATTTTACGATATTTATTATTTTTTTCCATTTCCCCCCCCCCCCATATAATATTCTTCGAAATGGAAATTAATCGTCGTCATACTAATTTATCGATCGTCATAATAATTTGAGTGCTTTTTTTTTTCTGCTACCACAAGGTCAACAGGTGGTCACATAGCAGATCCAACGGGTCAATTTGCATAATTATGGTCAACACTTGACACCGATCATCGTTGGACATCTTTCCATTTTCTTTTTCTTCTGCGTCTTTTTCTTTTTTTCTTTTTTTTTTAATAATATTTCTGTTTATTTCTTGTGTGTGTGTGTGTGTGTTTTTTTTATACGAAACGCGCGGTACACTGACACCTCGGGAATGGAGTTTAGGCATCGAAAGGTCTCAACATTATGCAGATATTTAGAAGGACAACGGATGGTCAAGGTTTTTGTGCTCATCCGACTAGTTGTAGTAGTCAACCTTTCAACTGGTCCACAATGGGCACACGTTTTGTTCTATCGTATTAGACGTTCACATTTAACCCTGCAATTCCGCAATGGTATAAAAAAAAATAATAATTATAAATTATATTAATAATTTGCATCATCGATCAACTAATTGTGCTGAAATATTTTCATAATTTTCGATATAAGAATAACTAAATATTATCAATGATCAATTTTCTACTTCTAATTTAAATTCACTAAAAAATTAACTAAATTGTAAATTATTTATAAATGTAAATTCGACCGGGTGTATTAAATTATAATTCAGAAAATTTCCTAAAATGTGTCAATTTCAATCACAAAAATTGAAATAATTCGAATTAAAATAATAATAGCCCCTTTTATTTTCAAAAAAAAAAAAAATCTAAAAAATGTAATGCAGCACGGCTTGAAGACAATTGGTCATCTTTTATTGTCATTGACAGATACTTGATCAGTTTTGAACACATAATTTGATAATATAATCAATATAAATTTCATTACTTTCTTTTTTGATTTTTTTTTCAATTTATGATTCGCATATTAATAAAATTATTTATTTGTATAATCATTAAATTTCTATGTTTCACTGATATCCTTCATCTTCACTCACATTTCCATTTCCATTTCTCAAATCCCATAATTTATCATCTACTTAAAACTTATCATTGACATTATTTATCAATTTGAAAAAGAATAAAATTCAAAACCTTATTTTTTTTCTAATGATTATTTATGCATTTATTCAATTTTCATTATTTATATATCATCTATCACAAAAACTATAAGCGATCTAGGGTTAATATTATACATCTCATACTTATGTTGATTATATGTAAATCCTATTCTAAATATTTTCATTGTGCAAATCGCAAATGATTTAAATCATTTGAGACTTGTTTGTCGGGTTTAATTCATTCGATAACGAACCAATATTGCGTATTTAGCGGCGCTAGTCTTTCAGACGATCCTGTATATATTTATATGACCCGAAGGCTCAATATAAGAAGTAATATTGATTATTGCACAATTATGAAATGTGTTGTTTACTCGTTATCGATATATGAAGAAACATCGATTATACTAAAATACTATAATAGAAATAATATATAAATACAGTATATAATATTATTTAAAAAATATAATTTTTCTTTAATTAAAATTTAAAATTAAAAAAAAGACATATATCTATATATATGTCTTTTTTTATATAGAAAGTAAATGTTTAATTAGAAAAAAAATATGTTTATTTTCTATTATTATTTTATTGTTTCTCAAAATGTCAATCTTTATAACGCTGACTTCATCTCCTATCGCCTTAATGGTCAATGTCTTCATATTTAATTTCAACATATTCCGGTTTGGGAACAAAACACGAATATTTATTTAATTTGTAATGTAATGAGATAATGAAGAATCTTTGATTTAAAACGTCGTTAATTTTTTTTTATTATACAAAATAAATAATGTTTTTATTATTTTTTTTTTAATTTCTACATTATAGAAAAAATGTATTTTAAAATAAAATATTCAATATTTAATAATTTTATAAAATTTAGTTTAATGTGGTAATTATTTATAAAATTTAATTTAATAAGAAAAAAAATATATGTTTTTATATTAAATGACATCTGTGGAAAATATTAAAAATTATTTTGAATATTAATAATTATTATAAACTTATTAAATAAAAGCTTTACACCTCATGTTTATTAAAAAAAATCGGTAATTTGTGTTTAATTGTAAAGAACCGTCAATTTAAATTTTAATTATTGCAATCGTTTGTCCGTCGACATTTCACTATTTTTCACCAATTATTTATCTATTTTTTGTTCCCCTTTGTCCTTAATTTTGATTGTCAAGAAAATACAAAAAATGTAATATTAATAAAATTATTATAAATATGTTGTTGACATCAGCTTTAGTTTAAAGAAAAACTTTCATTTTTTTAAAGTACATAATAATTCTATATAAATGCAAAATTTCACTTATCTCTATGTTTTTTTTATTATATAAACATATCATTTTATATGATAAACTTACAAATTGAAATTGAATACTTAAAATTGAATACATATTTACCTTTTATTATTAATTATCTAAAGTTATTTATTAAAATGTATTAAAACAATTAAAAATTAAAAAAAACTCTCGGGTTTCAGAATCACACCTGCAACAAAAACACGTAATATTTTTACAATTATTATAATTAAAAATTACCACAAGTGTCATTATTTTTTTATAGCAATTGTTGTAATAAATATTGAATAGCATTATTAAGTATTTATATGACAAATTGTTGTGGTATTTTAATCTGAAAATATTCTAGAATAATAAAATATGTTGACTTAGAATTATAAAATTCGACAAATAGCTTTAAAATCATATAATAAAAATAAATATTTATATATATAAACATGTTGAAAATATAACAAAACATTTTATAGATGGATTTGATATAAATTAATTAACAACACGTTCAATGATATATTTTTAAAATTTAAAATCAATCTTTAGTTTTCTACCTTTAAAGGCGGGAAAAAAAATATTTATATTTATTAAATAAAACTGCAGCTTACGTTAAATATTATTTTTAAAATATTTTATTTATAGTTTTGTCAGTTTTAAATAAATAAACGAACTTGTGTGTTACCAACAGTCATATATATTTATACGTCTCGTATATAAATATTATCATATTTAACAAAAACTTAATAAATTAATGTCGACATTTTAAATATAAATAATATGTACTTTTTCAAGATAAAATCATTTTATTTTATCACCATCAGAGTTTCAGTTGAAAGTTCATTATGAAAAAATCAAACATATGCTCGAGAAAAATCTGCACAAATATAATACAAAATTTATTACTTTTTGTAATAATTTAATTACATTTATTTTTAATTATTATGTAAACGATAACTTCTTTATAAATAATCATCTATATTATATATGTTTTATAGAAAGGAGGGGAAGGGAGGAAAAAATTAATCGAAAATTTTACAAGTCCTTCGAGAGTATTAAAGGAAAAAGGTAAGTTTGCATCTTGTTTATCATTCATAAATTAATATCTGTCTACAGAAAGACTATCATATTTTTAAGAATAATAATTTTTTATTATTTATTGTATTTTAACTTGCAAAAAAAATAAAATATCGTATAAAAAGGATGAATCGAATTGCTGAAATATCATTCTCAATCTGACTTCAGAAGGGAGAACATTACTGCAAACAAATATTAATAATGCGTACGGTATGCGTTAATTAAATTTGCCTACAATTATAACATATATAATCAAACAAATATTATTTTAAAATCATAATTTTTACACTATCATTTAATAATTGGTTTCAATATCTCAAAATTAAATTATTGAATTATTTTAGATTTTGGTTTTTATTGCCATTTTTGGCTTCGTTGTGTCGGATGAACAACTTCAACTTCGTCATCATGATCAAGGATATTTTATTCCAATAATTCATCAATACCAACAAATTAATCCAGATCATTGTTATAATTCAAGGGTTTGTATATGATTACTTTAAAACGAATCACTCATCATATTTATATGAATTTAATTTTATAATGCGAATTAAATTCATTGTTTTTATATCATTTAATATGTTCAGTTACGAAACCGCAAATGGAATTAGAATGCAGGAAAACGGTTATCTGAAGAATCCCGGTGATAAAAAGAAAGAAGCTCAAGTGAAACTAGGTGCTTACAGCTTTACGAGTCCCGAAGGAATTCCTTATGCAGTTTATTACACTGCCGACGAAAAAGGTTATTATTTATAAATATATTTAAATGCATTATATTAATATATTTTTTTTGTATAATTTATATTGAATATAATAAATTAAAAATATTTCAATATTGCAGGTTATCGAGCTAAAGTTGAACAAGGTATAATTTCATCTCCATCACCAAACAAAATACAAAGCTATGAAACACACGCAAATAAAATAGCAGAAGAAAATTTGCAGTTTCATGACAATGCAAATCATTTTTTGAACAATTAATGGCTGATTTTTGATTTCACATATTTTTCAATTCTTTGATATTTCCTAATGATAAATAAAGGCGATTTATAAAAACATATATATATATATATATATATATATATATATATATATATATATATATATATATATATATATATATATATATATATATATATATATATATATATATATAGTGTTTTAAAACTTAATGATATGTTATAAAACTTAATAAAAAAAATAAATTAATCGAAAATATTGTTTCGTCTATAATATTCAGTTACTTATTCATTAATTTACTTCAGTTAAATAATTCTTAAAATATAAAAATTTTACTTGATATTGAACAATTCAATTGAGTGCAATTTTATATTGTTTGTTTTTAATAATAATTACTATTTAATCAAAAGTTTTAAACCAATCACATCATATGATATTTCATGGTGATTATAATAATTCATATTTTGCATATAATAATTATACGAAAAAGTGTTTGGAGTCATTATTTTTTTCAAATCGACGGAGTAAAATTTAAAAAAAAATATTATATAAAAGAACATTTTACAATCAGATACCGAACGATTCAAATAATATCTCAGCAAAATCAAAATTATTTTGATTCACAATTAACACATTCAAAAGGATAATGCTGAAAAATAAATTTCATTAAATTACAACGATATTATAGTTCAAGAGACGGGTGACGTTTGTGATACTGAAAAAGGACCTGAAAGATCAGCTTGAGGTGTTTATAAATATTAGTAGTCTGGAGAAACTTGTGATAATACATATAATTATCTTGCAAATAAAATTAGTTCGTCTTTCAAAAATATTGTATTTATTTTGAAAATACAGTAAAATAAATAATAATTATACTTGTTTCAGGTTTGGAAACTTTTGAGAGCATTTTCACACGGAACAAATCGTATTTTCCGTAATAATTTTAGTAGAGAAAATTTTTAATTAAATAATATTTCATTATTAATAAGTATTTCTATGATTTACAAAATAATATTATAATTTATTTTTTTTTGATTACTTCAAGTTTACTTTAATACTCGATTAGAGTTTTTAAAATGAATGTCTGAATAAATTAAATTTGTTTAAAAATATATTTTAATTCGACAAAAAAAAAGATTAAATTTCATCTTTTAGTAGATTTTAATATATTATTATATTAATGAAGTATATTTGTAATGAACACAATTCATGAAAGCAAAAATAATATATTATTTTTTTTATACTAAAATTTTATTATAATTATTAATCGTGTTTTTTTTTCAAGTTTATATGGATCGCTAAATGATATCTTTTTGTTGTCAGTTATTTTTAAAATTAAAATAGTTATTTTTTTAAATTAATATTAAATTATATTTAATATTAATTTTATATTAAAATTTTTATACTTGACAACGTTGAAAATATTTTTTTTCCACAGGCAAAATCTATTTTTCGAATAGTTTATAGCTAAATATTCTTTGTACATTTTCCTAAAATATATATTTATTTATTTTATTTTCTTGTGTTATTCGTCATAAAGCTTTTTCTATGGTAATTATTGCTTTAATTTTTGATTTATTGTTTGTTATATATTAAATTTGTATTTTTATTTTATAATATTTGATTAGAATTGTATTAGTTTATCTAGTTAATTAGTTATTTTGTATTGAATATAATCTACATAATTTCACGTTTAACTTTTACAAATGTTATTTCCAATTTTGTAAATAAAGAAATGAAGATTTATTTTCGTCATGTAAATTAATCGGCTTTTAAATATTAGATTAACACAAATCCTGAAGGAGTTTCTATTTTATATCGCCGATGAAAACGGTTAGCATTTCAATAAAATATGAGATATTAAAATTTCAATATGAAACTGATTCATAATATATCAAGTCTTTCATAAAATTTACTTTTTTTAAAATCATTTCTTAATATTAAGATTCAAAGAAAATAAAAAATTTTTAGTTCGGTTTAGAATTAAAATATTTAAACCGTGTCGTCAATTTCATGTCCATTTAAAGAAAGTATTTTGAATATTAATTTCACTAATTTTCATTTCAAAATTAGTATATTAGTGTATTAAACTATTATATTTATTACGTAGGTTTGAGAAATTCAAATTATAATAATTTATATAAAATATTGAAGAATTAAACAATATGTGGATAAATTTTGAAAAAAATCTAATATAAACTATTTTTGTTACATAATTAAAATTTTTATATAATTGAGAATTAACAGCCTTAAAAAAATATTATGTATATGAAAAATTGATCAAAGCTAAATATTTCAATAATAATAATAATTTTTATTTATTTAATAATTTAGTTTTAAACAATTATTTTCTTAATTTATTTTTTTTTCTTAAATCGCATTTAGAAGACAAATGGCTTAAAATCACATTCGTACATTTTCTCGATATATATATATATATATTTTTACAAAATATTTTTATTAAGATATTTCTTAAATGGCTCTTCGGTCGTTGAAACGAACATCTAGTACAGGTTTCTGTAAATTGAAAATAGTACATTAATTATAAAATATGAAACCATAAGTTGAATACAAGCATAATTTTTATTTTATATATATTCATATAATATTTAATTTCTATATAAAATCGATATTGCATCGTGAAAAGCGACATCTGTTTTCAGTTTTTCATATTTGTATATAATATATATTTTTTTACAATTATTTTATATTTTTACAAACACGTTTAAAAAAATCGTATATAAAAGTGTATATTTTTTTTTTTCGATTATCCTAAAAGCGATGCGACAACTCCTGGTGGAAACGCTTGAACAAATGGCGGTGGCTGAAAATTTAAATATTTTTATCAATTTCACTTATAAAATGAAATAAGATATCGATTTTCTTTTCCAATTAAACGTTTAAGTGAACAAAAAAAAAAAAATATATATATATATATATATATATATATATATATATATATATATATATAATCATTTAACAACAATTTTAGTAATATTTTGATCGCTTGATAGTAGATTTTTTTATTAATATTTACGTAATTTATATAACGCACAACGCCGCCAACGGTGTCACACTCGAATGTTATCTTATTTGTGCAATTTTATATTAAATAATTTTTACAACTCAAAATATACACCAACGTCATATCGGCGTTCATTATTTTACTATATATTTTCAAATAAAATATTTCAGAATTTACGAATCAATTTTTGCTTTGATTACTATTTTTATGCAACATAACGATACTTTTTGTGAACATAATTTCATACATTTTTTTTACACGTGATTTTAAAATTCAATATTTTTTCTATAATTATGTTATTATTATGATGTTTCATTTAATTTTAATAAACTGAATATATATGATAGAAATGTGTGTGCTTTTAACTCCCAAACACATTGGATACATGTGCGAATTCGCACACGGGTCCACTTGTTTATAAGTAAAATTTTCGATTTCCAAACTAATATGAGAGTTTGCAGATTTTTCTCATTTATATATTATTGAATTAACTGGAATATTGTAAAAAAATAAATAAAATACTGTGAATTGTTCAGGTGTTGCCAATTCATTTGTCGACTTTGGCAAATGGGCTCCCTGGGGTTGAAAACCATTTTCATCGGCTACATATGTGACTGTGTAAGTGATTCCGTCATCTCCGACGTAGGAAAATGATCCGACAACTCTCAAAATGTCATTTTCCGGATTTTCCGATTTATAAAAAGTGCCCTCCTCGCGCTTGTTTGTACCGTCAGATGTTTCGAAGCTGAATGAAAAATTAACACCGTTTTTATTATTTTATTTTATTCATAAATTATATAAAAATTAATTTACATTAATGAAAAATTTTGACGCACTTTAATTTAACTTTGCGGTAAATTTTAATATAAAAAATATTTTTTAGAACAACATTAAATATGTTTTTTCTAAGCGATAAAAATAATTTACAATTTCTATATACTTTTTTGATAACTAATATTTTTTTATATTTACATTAAAATTTTATTATAAAAAAATCATAATATTCTTAGGCATTTTTTGATATTCTTATTTTTACTTAATAATTATTGCAACTAAATAATAAGATATGAAGATGTTCTTTATTGTCAAAATAAAATCATCAAGCAATATAAACTTTTATTAATACGTTATCCTTCAATTCAGGTTTTATATTTAGAAATCGCGAAAAAATCTACGTTTTGTTTACAACCTTGAAAAAAAATTAACATTTAGTGTGTCAAACCTTAAATTTTAATTATATTTATAAATTTGACACTAAACCGCAAATACGTTATAAAATTAAATTAAAGAAAATCTTATCATTACTCAAAATCGTCGATATTGAGTATAAAATTTTCATTTTTTTTTCATATTTATTTTTCTAAAATCACTTAATTATTATATGATGAATTGTTAATTTGATATTTTAAGTCATTTATAAAAATATATCAAAAACTATATACGAAATTAGAAATCGATTTTTTGAAAATTCATATATTAGTTCAATATTCAAAAATCAAGAACAAATATTGTAATATATATATATATATATATATATATATATATATATATATATATATATATATATATATATATATATATATATATATATATATATATATATATATATATATATATATATATATATATATATATAATAGGGAACATATCAAATATTCATATCACATTACACAATACAATTGAGAGCATTACACGTAGAATAATATAAAAATAATCATATAAAATAATATAATCACTCACGAGTACACATAGGATCCAAGTCCATCGTTGGTATTATCGTATTTTAATATCACCGGTTGCTGTTTATCTATCGGATTGGATAATACGACACCGTACAACGGTGCAAATAACAATAACAATAGCTTTAAGAAAAAAAGAAAACGAAACGATTTGCTTTGTGAACTTTTCGATTTTAAAACTATATTTTTTTTATTTATATTGCATTATAAAACGATAAACGCACAATGTAACCAACCTTGCACATGATGAAATATGTTCACAGATGTGTGTATGTATGCTCTTGGTCGTTGATAATGAAAAAGTGAAGCCGCTGTGAAGATGTTGCTTATATTTATAGCTGCTATTTCTTTTAAATATATATATGTATATATATATTCTATTATTTCTAGTGAACAATATAAAAAAATGTATAATTTTTGTACCATCATCATAATGTCACCGAATAAAATCTATTGAATATACTATAGAATAAATAGATCATTTATTTTTTTTGATTCGTGACCGAACTAAAATCCTTTTTTGATACTCTGTGACGCGATAGCGCAATTCGAAACTTTCCAAAACATTTCTTCATAAAAGTTCACGACGGTGAAAGGAGTGACTTCGTTTTATAAAAGGAAATACTTCTGAGTGACATCACTTGAATCTTACTTGTATATATATATATATATATATATATATATATATATATATATATATATATATATATATATATATATATATATATATATATTCATTTAAATGGAAAATAATTTTTAATATTTAAAAAAAAATATAAATGTATTTTAAAATATTTTCGAATCACTCTGTAGTGTTAATATGTTAAAGAGTTCTCTGAAGATGGTTCAAATTGAACCCATCAGAAACCTTTTCAAGGCATTCCGGATTGCAAAGTTATAATTTTCGCAATCGAGGCCGTCGCCTTTTTAAACATCGTCCCGTTTTATTAATAATAAAATATTTTATATTATTTTCAAAACTAAAACGGATCGCACTTGCAAAAATATAAATCAACAACGCGCGCCAAATAATTTCGACATCGGAATCATTTAGCGCCATTGTCTAAAATTATGTTCACGAATTGAATCTTTTTTTATTTTTTATTTATTTATTTATTTTTTTCTACGATAATGCCAATTAATTTCAGAAATACGTGTTAATTACATCAAAATGGCAGACCGTCCTAGAACTTTGACTTTTCTAATGTTATCCACCTTATTATAATATATTGTGCAATGAAATTATCGCGACCGGATTTTTGTTCGTCTATCGATTATGAAACGGCTTTTCTATTTTTTTACTATTTTAAATCCGATTCGATCCACTGTCGGATATTTCAATTTAATAATCCGATTACTTTTTTTATTGTATATAAAATAATAATTATAAAATTCTTAAGATAAATTATCTTTGTGACATTTCAATATTTAAATTGTTAATATTAATAGTAAAAAAAAAAAACTTTCAAAAGTTCGAACTATTTTGAACAATTTTTATATTTTTACAAATAAATATTCATTATAAACGCTAGATGTCATATAAACACTATTTTTCGGTTTATTTATTTATTTAATTTTATATTTATTGCTATAAATCAAAACGACTTAATATTATTATTATTTTTACAACCATAAAAAAGATATATACAATAAATCTAAATTTATCTATTGATTCAAATTCCTTTTACATTTCTATAAATCTTATGTTAGAACGCAACCTTTATTATTTTATTTCAATGCTAATTTTCTTGATCAATTTAAAAGTATTTTCTTAATCATTTCTAAGTCTTTTAATTTCTAGAAAAATACGTAGATTTTTTTTATTAGATTTAGATATTATTTCCCATAGTCTATCTGAAATATATAAAAAAAACATTAAAATAATAAATAATATCGCGATAATTGTTATTTTATTAATAATAAACGTAAAAATTATAAATAGATCAAATTTTACTGATGAAAATTAAATAATTTCGCAACAATGAAATGTTATATTTGTAATGAAAAACTGTTTAAAATTATTACATGATCCTTAAAATTTAACAGATAAAAACCGATTAGCATTTTTATCATATTAATTAGTCAAAAATTTACTATTGCGAATATTAAATTTTACATTTAATTTCCACAAAATTATACAAAGAAAAAAATTATAAACATAAAAATTAATGTCGTCGCTTGACCGCATTTAAATGAAACATTTCGTATATAAAATTTTATTATTATTTTTTCATTAAATATCAAAATGCAACGCTTGTAATCGTTATTATATATTAACGATTATTATTATTATTATTATTAACACGAAAAGCAATTTTTCTCTTTGACACCCAAAACATTTCGCGAAAATATTATTTTCGATCAACATATTATGACAGTAAAATTTATGATTTTTTTTTCTCTGAATAAACTCTATGTTAAAATTATAATTGCCGATTGAGAAAAAAATAAGCAGAACAAAAATCAATATTCAAAGCAATATATCAAAAAAAAAAATTTTTTTTTTCTACATTTATTCAACGTATAATGTAATCGATGGCAACCTCTGATTTATAAGAATATATAATTTTAATTTAATTTACCTTAAATATTTGCATAAACTAGCACCATAATAAGCACCTACACGCAAACGGTGGTCTTTATTTTTTATTATCATAATATTTTTATTTATTTATTTTTTAGAATTGAATAAAAATATTATAAATAAAAGTATATCATGACAGCTATCATGTAACATGCTAAGGTGTTCCAGGAAAATATTAAAATACTTATATTATACAACGACATCATTTAGTTTTTGGACTTAACTTATTAAATTCTATATATATATATATATATATATATATATATATATATATATATATATATATATATATATAAATATATATATATATATATATATATATATATATATATATATATATATATATATATATAATCAAAACTAGTCCTAATTACGGTCAATTTATAAACTATCATCGCGAATTTTAATGCAAAATAATATTAAAAAAAGACAATATGAATTTTTTAATCGATAAAAATTGATTAAAATATCTATATTATATTTATAAATATTAAAAACTATTCAGTTTCATGATAAAATATGAAAATTTTAAATAAATAGCGTTCACTTAAGAAAGTATTATATTTCCATTTTTTTTTTTCAATCAATTATTTAATAATAAAAATTATTATAATTATAAAATATCACTATTTAAATAATCGACGAATATTGCAAACATATATATATATATATATATATATATATATATATATATAGTAAGTCCTAATATTTAACGAACACACCGTGTCGTAAATCATTTTGTATTCTTGCATCATTACATGCAGATCAATGCAATAATTTTAATACAAAAGTTCAAAGTTAATTGACATCAAAATTTTTACAAATTCAAACACACACACACACACACACACACATGCCTAGTCGCCATATTTAATAAATTATATAATATGCAGGATGTTTTCAGTTGTTTATATTAGCATATATATTGTACTAGAGAACTCGTCACCGACAATAATTCAAGAATAAGGATCTAGAAATTTTCACGCGAATATATTCGAATTATATATATATATATATATATATATGTATAAAAAATTACGATGAGTTCAAAAAGAAGAATAATAAAAACCAAAATAATAATAATAATAATTATAAATAAATAAAACTCGTTATGACGAGAAGACGATATTTTTGAGAATCTATAAAATTGCGACGGGTTCAAAATTTTTCACCATTTCGCAACCGAAGACGATTTAAATAGTTCGCTTAATTCGTTATTCGTATTTTATTTTTTTTATACATATATATATATATAAATATACACATACATCTATTATTCGACATGAAGCTGGTGAGACTATTTTTATTATTATAAAAATTTATAATATATTTTCATAATTATAATGTGTATAATATATCCGATAATCGAAATATTAATATATTTTTTTTTTACAAATTGTTAAATATATATCAAAATGAAATTATTATTTTTATAATAAATACACAAAAAAAAAATCGTTATTTTCAGATACTCTTGGCTTGTTTAATTGTTCTCGTTTCGTCAGCTCCAAGACCGAGAACCGATGTCACCGACATCATCAAATATGAATTTTTCAATAACGGACTAGGTCCATTCTATTCATTGTAAAAAAAATCTATTTTATTATTTTTTTTATTGTGTTAAGTGGATTAAGTATTAAAAAAAAATGTATTATTTTCCAGTTTCGAAACGGCAGACGGAACAAAAAGGGAGGAACGCGGTGAACTTTTAGATCCGAACGATCCAAATTCACCTATAATTGTTCGTGGCTATTCGACATATAAAGATGCAGACGGAAATATTAACACATTTTATTATATAGCCGATGAAAATGGTTATAGAGTCAGTGATAAACCTCTATAAAAAGGATACGTAAATTAAGGATGTAAGGTATCGTTCAAATTTCTAAACATAATCGCTTATATATTAATATAAAATCAATTGTCACAATGCCATAAATAAAGATTTAATTTTTACATAATTATTATTTTTTTATTTTATTTACTTTAATTAAATATTAAAAAAAAAATTGTTTTAAAAGTTAACCAACGACATAATACAAGTGCTAATTTTTTTTTAAGTCATACATATAATTAATAAATAATTTACATCAAAATGATATATATATATATATATATATATATATATATATATATATTGAAAATGTTATCACATTTTCGTTATAATTTCTTGAACATCAATTGCTCTCAGTATTCAAATTAAATAAATTATTGTTGTTATTTGAAATGAATAAAAAAAAGGATTATGTTATTATATTTTTAAATGAAAAATTCTATCGAAATTTTTTCTCTCTAAAATATTTAATAGAAATTAACATTTTATTAAAAATCATTTTATCCATTGCATTAATAATTATATATGTAAATAAAAATTTAATCATAATTTTCACGATATAAACAAAATCGTTATATTTTTCTTTCATTTAAAAAGAAGTATTTTCAATATAGTACAGTAAAATTAGACATTTTGGGACGGATGTCGAGAGTGCAGAACTTTTTTCCGGAAATGTATTCTACATAATGAGGTTAATAAGAGGTCATAAAGTTCCACTCGCCAGAGAGGGAGCTTCCCTCCGAAAATCACGAAAAACCTCAAAAAAATCGATCACTTTTTAGTTTTCCGGATTTATCTCCAAAACTATAGCTCGGATGGAAAAAGTGTCAATGAATAAATTAATCCTCATTAAATTATGCATATAAAATGTATCGTTCATAATTTGCGTAACTGTTTCCAATTTTCTGTAAAAAGCGTTCAAAAATAGGCCTAAAATGGCCCTCTCGGCAAAAATTTTTCGTTCCGCGGTTTTGCCGACGATTATCTCAAAACTTATCGATTTTAGGTGGGTATCGAAGAGGAAAAAAGTTGTAGACCAAATCCTGTTCTATTATAATCAGTTATTGTATTTTCAATTAATTGTTTCAGTTTTCTAAAAATTACAATTTTCCCGAACTCGATCTGACGATTTTTCGCGTCACTCCGGCAGTTAAATGCATTTTTAAGGAACAAAAATAGCAAGAGTGTAAAATTTTTTTTTAGAAACACATAAAGAATTTTAAAATAAATTAGAATCCAAAAAGCAGTATCCTCTCTGGAGGGAGCTTCCTCCTGTATTTACCGAAAACCTCACAAAATTTTACTTTTTCTCAGTTTCTCGCTCATATTTCAAAAACTATCACTCGGATTGAAAAGTTGTTCATAGACAAAATATTCTTCTTAAAATTCTACATCAAAATTGTTCTATTCATAATTTGCGTAATCATGTTCAATTTCTCTATAAAAGCCCTCAAAGTAGGAGATGTCGCGTCAGCAAAAAAAGTGCTTTTGGAGTTCCCGATAAATGTTTCGAAGTCTATCAATAATCGGCGATTTTTATTTCATACACCGTAAAGAACAGGATTTTCTCTACACGATCAAGAAGTGGCGCCCGTTTGACCCCCCTGTAACGGTTTTTATCAGTGCTCAAAGTTGAAGAATTTTTGCGCGATTTTACATTGGACGAGCAAAAATCTTTTGAAATTTGGGCATACTACCTGCTCCAGGATTAGTAACCTTTTTGTAAATAAGAATACATTCATGAATACTTTAGAGAAATGTATAATGTTTACTTTTTCAATGTATATTTTATGGTTTCAATGAACATATTTATTTGGTTTAATTATATATATATATATATATATATATATTAAAAAAAATATTATTAGTTATAATAAAAAATATATAATAAAATTATCATAAATCTTTATTTCTATAGTAATACGCATTAATTTCTTTAATTATTTATGTAATATTTAAAAAATACATATAAATTCATACACTTTTTTGAAAAAATAAGAAGTTTTGCATTGAAATCAAAAAACAGCGAGCACATATTTACTTAGGTTAAAGACTCCTGCACTAATATTTTTTTTAACTTTTTTTTACAGTAGTCTTCAATATTTCAAAAAGATTTTTACAACGTTTTCAACAATACATAGACAATAAAATAATTTGTTAAAAATATAAATTATCTTCTGCGGGTTTCTTTCTTTCATATTGTTATAAACAATGTATTATTTGGCCAAATAATGTATTATTTATTACAATACTCAACAATAACGATAATTATGGTTATTATTGAACATTGTGATAATTGTATTCATTTTTTTAATATTTAAATTTTTTTTATTTTAATCATACGAGAATTTAATAAATTTTAATATATATATATTATTGTTTTTATTTTTGTAGTTACTTATTTACATATTGTTATATAAATTTTAAGCAAGGGTAATTTTTAAAGGAAAAAATTGTATTTTAAAAACGGTCTCTTTGAGAAATATTATAATAAATATACCGAAATGTACTCGTGTCGTAAATATCATATTTCTGGAATGTTTGTATTTCTTTTATTAATAGAAAAATATACAAAATTGATTTATCTTAATGTAAACAAAATAGGATTTTGTCATTGTCTGCCATTTTTCTTTCATGGCTTTCGAGATTGCGGATCCCTTTATCCACTAAGATAGGTACAATTTTTAAATAACTGTAAAAACTCACAAAGGCGATCATCTGTTTTACAGATGCAAAATGTGTACTACTTATCAAAGATGACAAAATATGAAAGGATTCCGTCACGAAAAATAAAAATAAATTAATTTCTAATATTATTTTAATATTAAACATATATAGAATATTATGTGAACAAATAATTATGATCACGATACGTACATGTAAATATTATTATGAAAGTTCAGAATTATTCATAATATATTGAAAATCAATTATAATTGTTAACAATAAAATTATGTACAGAAAATAATTTTAATAATCAATTTTTTCATTTGGTAAAATTAGCAAGAAATATAATTGTCAGATTTATTGGCTTAATTCCTCATGAAGAATATATAGATAAAAATGTCGATAAAGTTATATTTTATTCAAAAATATAATTAAAATTTAGTAAAAGATAAAAATAATTATTTGGAATATATTTGATATTTCTTTATGAATATATAAATCAATCTAGAGAGAAATATTTTTAGTTTGAATAAAAAAATACATTTTCGAAATTTACAAAGAAACCAATGGAAGTTGGTTCAACAATTATTTTATGACCCATAATAAATGTGTATTGTCTAATGGTTGTAAAAATATCTTCTGAAAACGCTTTTAACTTTGAATAGACAACTATAACAATAGGCGGATAGTGTGTACTATGCCCAAAATTCAATGGATTTTTGGGTTGATTACGAGCATTCGCGCAAAAATTGTTCAACTTTGAGCATTGATAAAAACCGTTACAGGGGGGTCAAACGGGAGCCACTTCTGGATCGTATAGAGAAAATCCTGTTCTTTACGGTATATGAAATAAAAATCGCCGATTATTGATAGACTTCGAAACATTTATCGGGAACTCCAAAAGCACTTTTTTTGCTGACGCGACATCTCCTACTTTGAGGGCTTTTATAGAGAAATTGAACATGATTACGCAAATTATGAATAGAACAATTTTGATGTAGAATTTTAAGAAGAATATTTTGTCTATGAACAACTTTTCAATCCGAGTGATAGTTTTTGAAATATGAGCGAGAAACTGAGAAAAAGTAAAATTTTGTGAGGTTTTCGGTAAATACAGGAGGAAGCTCCCTCCAGAGAGGATACTGCTTTTTGGATTCTAATTTATTTTAAAATTCTTTATGTGTTTCTAAAAAAAAATTTTACACTCTTGCTATTTTTGTTCCTTAAAAATGCATTTAACTGCCGGAGTGACGCGAAAAATCGTCAGATCGAGTTCGGGAAAATTGTAATTTTTAGAAAACTGAAACAATTAATTGAAAATACAATAACTGATTATAATAGAACAGGATTTGGTCTACAACTTTTTTCCTCTTCGATACCCACCTAAAATCGATAAGTTTTGAGATAATCGTCGGCAAAACCGCGGAACGAAAAATTTTTGCCGAGAGGGCCATTTTAGGCCTATTTTTGAACGCTTTTTACAGAAAATTGGAAACAGTTACGCAAATTATGAACGATACATTTTATATGCATAATTTAATGAGGATTAATTTATTCATTGACACTTTTTCCATCCGAGCTATAGTTTTGGAGATAAATCCGGAAAACTAAAAAGTGATCGATTTTTTTGAGGTTTTTCGTGATTTTCGGAGGGAAGCTCCCTCTCTGGCGAGTGGAACTTTATGACCTCTTATTAACCTCATTATGTAGAATACATTTCCGGAAAAAAGTTCTGCACTCTCGACATCCGTCCCAAAATGTCTAATTTTACTGTACTAATAATTGACAACATTTTTCTCTAAATAATATATTAAAAGAAAACACTAAAATCATACGAATCTTTTAATTCACATCTGAACCTATAATATATCAAACATTTCAATAAAAAACAATATCTAAATATTTATAGTTTGATTCCATTAAGAATATATTATAATATATCTTAAGAAATCAAAAAAAATCATCAATCTTAAAAATGATATTAAATTGCATATTATATAAGAAATAATATATAACAATTTTTACAATTGTTTTAAATATATATATATATATATATATATATATATATATGAATTTTAATCCAAGAAAAAAATACTAATATATTATATAACTAAATATTTCATATTTAGATTTTTTTAACGATCAATATTAAAAAAAATACAAACACATTAATATATATATATACAAATAAAACAAATCAAATGCATATTTTATATTATAAAAACGTAAATCTGTAATTTATAAGTCATTGGCATCTAAATTGTTATTTATGGCATAAGCAAAAACCGAATGAATTTTTATCAACAAGCAGACTATTATAAATTAAATTCTCTAATTTTTTTTCTTATTTTCTTTATATAATAATAATAATAATACATATATTTTAATTCTACAAATTGAGCTTACGCCTCTGTCGAGTTATTGACGATTACAATCTTAAATTTTCTTAATCGATTCTTAAAATATATTACAATTAACTAATTGATTCGTTTCGTCTACGATTGATAAATATATGACGTATTCCAATAAATATATATATATATATATATATATATATATATATATATATATATATATATTATGCTGTTTAAATGGATTATTCATGTCTTATTAATTCCGTCGATATTGTTCTAAAATATTTATTGATACATTATTAAACTTTAGAATTATTAAATATATTGTATAAGATACAATATTGAGTCATATATTTTTAGAAATATTTCTGAATCCAAATAATGATGTTTTTATTTTTATTTTTGATCCAAAAATTTTTTTTAATAATTAAATTTCTTTTTTTAATTATATTTTAAGATATTTTTTTTCATATTACATTTATCACGAAATTCGAACCGACTATTTTACATTAATATGAATAATAATAATAAATTTAATTTGTACACAACGAAATTTATTATCAAACTATTATCATATTACACGATTTTCAAATATGTAATCAAATATCATATACAAAATAAATTAACTAATTCCAAACGTCAACAAAAGAATTTAACGAATATAATTCTAACGAACCACCCAATAGTTAAATATTCGACCCAATATCAAATAATACAAAATAATAATAATAATAATAATGAATTCGTGTTTAGTTTGAGACATTGTCTCCATTAAAATCAAAATATATTAGCGTCGAAACGCATTAAAATTGTCGACAAAATGAAATATAATAAATATGAAAAAAATACTTCAATGGGAGGGGGGGGGGCAGAAGGAAAAAAATGCGACTTACAAAAAATCTCAAAATCGAACAAAACAAAAAGATTGTGAATTATCGCGTTCAATGAACGCTTCGTTGATGATTAACACGATAAGAACTATTTGTTTCCTATGCAAATTTAAATATTTTCACGGTTAGTTATATATATATATATATATATATATATATATATATATATATATATACTAATATATAAATTTTAACATATTTGATTTTTTCAACTTTTCTTTTTTTAGTATAAAGCATAGATTGTGACAGCTCAATTTTTCATAAATATTAAAACAACACGTTTAAATTTACAATATAAATTTATCTTAAATCAAATATATCTCATAAAAACTTCTCTAAATTATAAAAACTACCTTACATATTTTTCATCGTTAGAATTAAAAAGAAATCAAAGTGAAAAAAAAAACAACATAATTATTCACTATTTAAATGAACATGAATTGAAAACCTTATCAGAAAAAATATTATTAGAAACAATGAAAATATTATGTATTACAGTCGAAACTGATTAGTATGACATCGATGGTAATTAAATGTTATGTTATATTTAACAGAAATGTTTATTTAAAAAAATTTAAGAAAATCATGGGTTTAAAATTTATGTTATAATATTCTATACTGTCACATTAACCGAACTCGACGGTATATATATATATATATATATATATATATATATATATATATATATATATTAATTTACATTATAAGATAGCTTTGTAAATTTATTTTTCAACCATTCAATGAATGTCCACTTAAAGTGACATTAAAACCGTAAATTATGAATGTAAATGTTAATATATTTTTTTGCGATTTCTCACAGATATTTTACAAAAATTATATATATAAATATATAATATATATGAATAAATATCACATTATCACGATAGCCATAAATGATTTATTATATATTTATTTTAAAATTTATGTATTTATTATTTAATATATCGACATTGTGAGAACGTAATAATATAAACAATAATTTAAAATATTTCAAAAACACGAAAAACCGACATCTTTTTATTTAACATAATACGTTAATTATTAAAATATTGGAAAACTGACGAACAGAGGTCATTATTTTTAACTAATTTCATATGAATATATTTTTTTTTCATTTTGAAACAGAATAATAGAAATATTAAATAACATTTGATTTTTTTTTCATTGATCTATTATATTGATTTTTTTTAAGATTAAGAGCAAAATTTAAAAAAAATCACAATTATTTATAATAAAACTATTTTTAATTATTAAAAATTAATTAAAAAAACATAATTTCAAACTAGAGATTTATTTTATATATATTTCGTATTATTCAATAATTTATATGCATTGCGATCATCTATTGCCGCAATAAAATCACGTCAATTTCGAACGACACTTCAAACGTTCGTGTTGCAATAAAAAGCTTTTCAACAAAGAAGAAAAGCTTTCATCCGACAAATACATTTCAATTTTTTTCGTATTAAAAAAATAAAAGAAATCTTGCACAAATTGCGACGTGAAAAAGAAAAGCACAATTAGCCCAATTCGGAAAACGCCCACGACTTATTTCCACATTTATTATTGCAATATAAATATATTTATAAATTTTTAGATACTATATATAATGTTTCATAAATGTACTCTAAAATAAATATAATTGTTTGACCACTCGAATATGTCGCTTTTTTGAGATGGTAAATAATTATCTCTAGAATAAAATGACAGTTTTTCTTGATTTTTTTTTATTTCTAATGTCGAAATGACGTTTATATGTTCGATTTTTGAAACGTATAAATTCTATTCGTTTTTAACTATACAAATTTCACACTACAAAATATAAATAAAATCTGATACTATTCGCATTTAAAAATCAACATATATATAAATCTCATTCTAAGAATCGGTCAGTTAAATATTATAAAAAGCACATAAAATTGTGTGAAATTGATAAATAACACTTTAATTTCAACGTTATAACTCGTCATATATAATCAAAACATTATTTACTCGAAAAAATTTTTTTTTCATTTCGTATTAATGACATAATTATTTATAAAGAGCGATACGTACTTGAAAAAATAAATAAATTTTGTATTATCTTCGTATATAAAAGCGATGAATCGCATTTATTTGCGGGTCATATGTCAGGATAGACTCAATATTCTACTTGAAAAGTGAAAGGAATTGTCCTTTTTTTTCACTAATTTACATTGTCAGACGAGTGTAATTGTAAACTTTGACACATATTATAATGTATATAATATTTTTAACTTCCTGGATTCGAATCATCCTCTTATATAAAATTTGTTATGCTCATTGTTTCATTAAGTTTCATTGAAAGCTCGTTCTGTAATTTTCTTAAACGCATAAATGTTGAAATATTTATTGCGTGTCATGTTTTTATAAAATTCAATTAAAGAATGTTAGAAATATTATTTTAAAATAAATTGGAAAAGCTTAAAAATGATTCGTCTTAAATAATGTCAAAATTTATATTAAAAAAATCTGACAAATAAATATATAAACGTCTTTTAAACATTCAAAAAAATTATTATAAAATATTTCTCAATATTCGATATGCAATTGAAAAATATTTTTTTTTATTCCACAATTAATAAATATATAATTATTATTTCATTCTTAATGAAATATCAAAAATATTTATAAAATAAAATATCTGTTAAATTATTCATAATTATGTATAAAAAAATATTTGTAATTTCAATGTGAAACTAATTAGTTGATTAAAATTCATCAATATATTTATATAAATATAAATCGTTTATTCTCCTCAAGTCAAATTATTAATAATAATTAGAATCATACAGATATATCATTACAGTTTTATTTAATTAAAATATAAAAATTGTTCTATATAATATTATTTTTTCTTGGAATTTATTATTCCTATTCTAATATTAAAAATTGTAAATTTTATATTATATACTATATATATATAATAACAAAATTGACAATTGACACAGTACGATGAATATGAATAAGAATAAAAAATTGCACACATCAAGAGCAAAAAAAAAAATATACATTACATCAATATTTATACTCGTGTAACCTTTCATTCAGCATTATTACGGAATATTAAATAATTGAAGAAAAGTATGCCGTAGCATATGCATATAAAAGGCTCATGTTTTGAACGTCGTAAATCATTCATAATCGCCACAGGTGAAGACGGTTGTTGAAAAGAGCTTTTTTCCAATATGAAATACGTCGTAAGTTCAACGTAATTACACTGCATATCGATTGAATGAAAGCTCTCTGACGATTTCTTTTTTTTTTTTTTTTTCAGACAGCAATTGTCGCCGTTTATTTAGCAGCATTCGCGTCGTCTGCGCCACAAAACGAAGTACAAATATTGAATTATCAAAACGAAGTCGGACTTAATAATTATAATTTCGCGTGAGTTTTTATAATTATTATTATAGAATTTTTAATAATAATAATAATCATATATATATATATATATATATATATATATTTTTTTTTTTTTTTGTATACAGTTACGAATTGTCCGATGGTACGAAGCGCGAAGAGAAAGGTGAATTGAAGAATGTCGGCTCCGAAAACGAAGCATTATCAGTTCAGGGCAGCTATACTTGGGTGTCTCCGGACGGTCAAACTTGGACCATCACGTTTATAGCTGATGAAAACGGTTTTCAGCCACAAATCGGCGGCGCTGGTGGAATATCGGGACCACTTGTCGCATCGTTACTTGGATAAATTGTCGTTCACCATTGGTTCTAATATATGTCTTAACACGTTGACTGACGCGGCAATCTGATTTAATCACATCACAAAAAAAAAAATCAAATTCTAGCGCATAGTTATCATCAAAAAGTTTTTTATTTATTTTTTTTTTTTTACAAAAAAAGGTCCTAAGAATTTTCTCATAGTTGGCAGTCAACGTGTTAATGAAGCAATTGTATATTTCAAAAATTATTCATTATAAAAATATATATGTATGACATGTAAAATATATAAATTACAGTTAATTTGTAAATATTTTAATTATATTATGTTTTGTTCAAATATAATAAATCGTTATTAATATAAATATACTTTACGTATTTTACTAAATATTCAATATAATATATAAATTTATATATATATATATATAAGAAAGTATGATGTTTAATTTTATATTGATAAATATTTAAATATAGAAAAAAAATATAAAATTTGGCATAATTTTAATCTATATATTCGAATCGTCAAAATTCTACAGAATTTCTTCTTCAATTATTTTCAAGTATAAATACTTGAAAATAATTTTCATGTGTAATTTTAAACATAATTCCTATATTTAATCATATAAATAAATTTATAATTTTTTTTATTCATAAAAAAATCATAGCATATTAAGCAAATCATAAAATATAGACAGATGATTTTTTTGATAATTTATAGTGTATATTTTGAAGAACATTATGAACAATAGTAACTATTTGTAAATGTTAAAATATAGAACTGAAAATTAAAAAATAATTAATTTAATATATATATATATATATGTGTGTGTGTGTGTGTGTGTGTGTGTGTGTTGAAGTAATGACAAAAACAAATCTTATAATAACTATCGTCAATTTCATGACATTTAATTATATTGTATAATATTAATATCAACAATCATCAAAGCCCAAATCAGGGCGAATAATCAAATATCACGTTCCATTTTTGGTAAAGAAATTTAGCACAAACTCATCACATTATTATGCAAGTAACTTAAAAAAAAAAAAAAAAATATATATATATATATATATATATATATATATATATATTAGTGACTTCGTTGTTTAAAATACTTGCGCAAAATTTTTTGACCCACAAAAATATTCAACTAACGATTAACCCTTTCACGACGACACTTGCATAATATCAATTAGATTCATTCTATGACACAATATTTTCTATCGTACGAATATAGAGAGCGACAAATACACAACAAAATCTTATCGGATTACGAAATTAAATTCACATTTAATCATATATATTAATTATATTATTTAATAATAAAAAATGATAAGCTATATATAATTAGTATATAATACTGTGATCAAAAAGTAAGGTGATTTTGTTTATAAAAAAAAAATTCTTTATTTATTCTTCTAAATCAATTTCATGCCCTTCAAAGTAATCCCCATCTGATAAAACACACTTTTGCCAATAAACGCTTTTTCCAGTCCTCGAAATAGTTGGAATAGTCTTTTTTAGGTATATCTTTCAAGACATTCTTCGATTCGATTTTTATAACCTCAATCGTGTCAAAACGGCGTCCCCGCATTGACCTTTTTAAGTTTGCCGAATAGCCAAAAGTCGCACGGAGCCAAATCATGCGAATACGGTGATTGCAGAACGATATGAGCCGAGTTTTTGACAAAAAAAAGTCACAAAGAACCGATGCATTATCATGATGAAGGAATCGAGAGTTTTGAAAACACATATAACTATGATATAATTAAACCTTTTGACAAACAAATTGGTAGGAATGTCTATAACAACTTGGCAATTGTTATAGACATTCCTACCAATCTAAGAAAAAAATACAATTTACTTTTAAATAAATATTATTATAATAGATGAAACGATTTTCTATGAAATAGGAAACGTTATTTTTTTATTATTATTATTATTTTTTTTTTTTGGAGCATCGTTTAAACATTGTTTACAATTATTCAAACAACAATAATATAGCAATCGAAGTCGATTGCTCGTTTCTAAAATATTCAAGCACGTTCGTTGTATACACTCGATTGCATGAATGTAAATATACTTATCGTTTAAAACAAAAAAAAAAAATATATATATATATATTTATTATATTTTATTATATATATATATGTATAGTTATATATTAAATACTGTGAAATTGCGAAAATGTCAAGATTACAAACGGCGCATCATTTCCATATGATATAACAAAAAACTCGTTTGTAATACACACTTACCGTTGAAAAATGTTCAGTATAAAAGTTAATATTGTATATTTTTTTCGATCAGTTTGTATCTAGTATTTATTGAATTACGTGTCGACGATGAAATCCGTAAGCGAATTAATTAAATTATTTTTAATTTAATACGCATATATAATTTTTACTGTGATTAAAAAAAAATATGCTTTCATATATAATATATTTATTGCTGGTATTGTATATTATATATTGAATCAACGGTGCTTCAGTCTTTTAAAATCTAAATTCGTGTTTCGAGTTGTGTAATATATTTATTTTTATTTTTTTTTTACATATTAATTAAAATAAAAATACGAATATTTTTAAAAATTTTAACAATATAATAATTAAATAAAACGGATGAAAATTTTAATCTTTATATACGTTATATTTTATTATATATATATATATATATATATATATATATATATATATATTAATAAATAATAAAATCAATTGATTGTAACGAATGTTTTATAAATTTTGATGTTATGCGATAAATTAATCATCGAAGAAATGAAACTTTTATAGAATCGTGAAGTGCCACTGCAAATATATTATTTTTAATATATCAGTATGTCAAGTTTTTCGTTTATAGTTGAAGGTTGAATAACTATAAAATTCAAAGAAATTGTCAAGGTTTGCAATAAAAATGCAATAAGTTAATTAATTTATATAATATTTTGAATCTTCGCAACGGCTTCATGCATTAAAAATTTAAATCAATTATTAAAATATACACAGCAAAATTCTATTTATATATATATATATATATATATATATATATATATATATATATATATATATATATATATATAATGTTAATTACATGTCTACCAAATAAAAATTAAATATTTTTTGCACATTAAATGTCTTTGCATTCATATAAATTAACATAATTTCGATAAATTGTATGTAAAATTATCTTTAAAAAACACAAAAATAAATATTATGTAAAATTATTAGATAATCGTTCTTATTATAAAATCATATGATAAAAAAGACTAGCATAAAGGTAAATAATTATACATTAAATTAATTAGTGTAAAATTAACTAAAATTAATTCTAGATTTATTTAAAATATTTTTTTTCTTTAAAATCAATTAATAAAATTTTTTGAATTTTTTATTTCCATTTTTTACATAACAATTTCTCAAACTATTTATCATACAATGTTTGTTATATATATATAAATAAACTATTTATTTCACTATTATACATTTTATTGTATATATAAATAATTTGAAAATTATTTCTAAATTACAATTACGAAAATTTAATTTTATTCTTACAGTTTATTCTTTATTTTTAGTTTAAAAAATATTTTTTTTAATAATCATATATATAAATTTAAAAACGTTTCTCACATTTTTGTATTTATTTAACATTGATTAATACTAATGTTATTAAACTAACTAACATAATTATCAGTGGAGCTAATAAAATTAGTTATAAATATCAAATATTATTTTTCCTTGAATTTTCTCAAATAATAAAAATAATAAAAATTATCATTTTTTACTTTTATAAAAAGAAATGACATTTAAATTTAACCATTATAATTTAATAATGCAATTACACAGTAAGTGCAATAAAAAAATATATTTAATATTTTATTTAAAGACAACAAGTTTTATAAATGATATTTACATATTAAATAATTCCAACACACACACACACACATAAAATATTATGAAATTTAAATTAATCATTTAATTCTAAATAATTTTTCACTTATCATTCGTACAAAATTGAAAATTCCAACAAATTTTTGTGTATATATTTTCAAAAAAAAAATATATTTTTTGAAAATCTAAAAAATGCATCTACTTTTTCAACACACATAAATTAATGTGAAAATCTTTAAATTTCAAAAGTAGAAAATCTTTAATTATAAATTACTTTTATAAATCAATTCAATTATTACTACGCTTTTTAAATATGTGAATATTATTTTTTAATCAAATTTTAAAACATATTTCGTTAGAAAACATTCATAAAGTGTTCCAAATCCATATTCTATTACAACATTTCAATGAAAAAAAAAAATATATATATATATAATACAATTCATAGATCGTGAAATTTCGCAATAGAAACAGTCGTAATAACTAGACGAAAACGCATGCAAAAATATAGATATTAAGCAATATTATAATGAGATATGTGAAAAAAAAACTGTCAATCTCCAATATAACGTCGCGAAATTATATCACAATGTGTATATTAAATGAACGATCTCGGTATAAAATGAAAATTTCGACACTTTTCCGATCAGTTTGTGACGGCGGATCGTCATGGAAAAATCTGTAAGTAAAATCGTTTTTTTTTAATAAAAAAAAAAGATTTATTTCGATTTTTATGATTTTTTTTTTGCGTTACTGTTTCGACCGCAAACTGTGTATTTGTTACGACTGTTTTTTTTTGGTAATATATAGAATTTTAATCAATAATCATTTTTAAAAATATTTAATTTTTGAAACAAAAAATATTTTAAATTCAACATGTGTGTGTGTTAAATATTTTAATAAAAAATAAATAAATTAATACTAATAATCTCTAAATAAAAGTCAAGACCAACCGCTGAATGGTTAAATCAACGATGGTTATATTTTTTTATTTTTAATTTTACTATTTTTCGTTCAAGGCTGTTAATTTTATTGTTATTAACAAATTAAAATCAAAATTATTTCAATTAAAAAAAAAATAAATATATATATAATATATAATTTCTGTTATAAAATGTCAACGCGTTTTTTGACAACTATAAAATGACTATCAATAATCGTTTAACATTTTCTCAGATCCGTTTCAAAAAAAATTCCATACTGAATACTAAATAAACATAATTTTCGATATTAAATAAAAATCTTATTATACTTTATAATGAAATATATTTATTATTATTATTATTATTATTTTCAGTACATATTTTATTTGTGTGCATTCGTATTAAAATTACATATAACGACTACAGAAGCAGCTTACAAAGCAATAATTTCTAATCCTGAACTGGCAAAAACATATTCTTTCAAGATAAAACCTTGGGATGGTGAATCATATCGATTTGTGTAATTTTTTTTTTTTTTGATTATTAAAAAAAATCAATTATAAATTAGAATTATTCTTTATGTATATTTATTTTACGTTTCAAGATATGAAACAACACTTGGCACTCTGAGGGTCGAAGAAGGCTATTTAGAAAAACAACCCGATGGCAATTCATCGATTGTCGTCATCGGTTTTGACACTTATATCGGAGAAAATGACAGGATATTCGTGAGGGAATATTATGCTGATGAATCTGGTTTCCATCCGAGTTCCGCTTATCTGGTAATATCGACTAATATATTATATTTCATATTAATAAATATTAAAATTCGTGTGTATTACATTATTTTGTATAATCAGATATATATATATATATATATATATACATATATATATATATATATATATATATATATATACATATATATATATATATATATATTTATTTATTTATTTATTTTATTATTTTAGCTCTCTGATGGCGAACAAATAAAACGTTTTCGACGAATGATCGAACTCGTACGCAAGGTATAAATAATATAAAAAGTGATCAGTTTTAAAAATTTTATTGAAAATATTGTAGGTTTTGGTTTTTAAAAAAAAAAATACTGTTATAGTTACGAGATGCCAGTGATGCCTTAGCTGGTGACGTAATTTTGAATGAGGAAATTTTAGGAAAACACCTGAATGAAATGGGAACACTAGACAAAATCAAAGCCAGACGAGCAGCAAGAAAAAGCGGCTAAATATATTAAAAATTATTATATATATATATATATATATATATATATATATATATATATATATTAAGGTGACCAACTGTTCTGCTTTATGGAGGAGAGTCCTTTTTTGTTTACCCAAGTCGAGCCCAAGAATGAGGACCTTTTTGTTGAAGTCGACAAAAATCTATTTTCATGGTAAAAAGAAAACAGTTGACCACCTTAATATATATGTATATAATCAAATCCGTTTAGTGTGACATCAATATATAATAGATTTTTGGACGTAATATTGTATTAATTAGAGTATCACACTAATCATAATTAAATTAAAATTTTGAATATATATATTGTCCAGACTGTCACACTAACCGGACTTTGTATATATATATATATATATATAGTTTTATTAGCTTGTGATAACGTCAAACTGCCATTTTAATGATATGTATTGTTATAATTTTGAAACATTTCAATATAAATCTTTTGATATGTTTATTTTATTAAAAAAAATATGTTACCATTAAAGTTTTAAAGATTGGTTTATGCCAGATAATCTAGGTAATGTGTAAAAAAAACCATCATAGATCAATACATAAAAAAATATATTTATATGAAAAAATAAATGTTTATATATACATATATAATAGGATGAAATATTTATGAAATTTATTTAGATTTTTTTTTTATATTTTTAAAATTATAATTTATATTGTTAATTAGAATTTGCTCTTCAATGTTAATTAATATTGAAGCTCAATGTTTTATCTATATATATTTCATGTAAATAATAAGGGAAAGACAAAAATAAATAAATAATAATAACTGATCTATTAGATTATTCGGCACAATACTTATTTTAACACTCTTAACACCAAAATTATATACTTAAATTTAATCAAAATAATGATTAAAAAAACATAGCTTTTGTCAATTATATTCGTACATTATAATCCAAATATATATTTTAACTTTCCTTTCAACATAACACCAATTATTCTATATATTTATAAAATTTTAATTATTATAATTGCACATTTTAAAAACAAAAATTCATAATCAACGACATCATAAAATAACGATACTTTTTTTTTAAAGTTGAATAATACTAAATAAACATTTATTATCTATGTTGTATTGATGTAATATGACATTGCATTCGCTTTTATTATTATTTTTTTTTTAACGGAACATCATCTAATTGACTTGTTGAGCAAAATAAAAAAGTGTGCCACGAATTTAATTTCACAACATATAAAAAGATTGTACTTGAATGGCAATCACTGATATTTAACATCGACATTCAAAGTGTTAACAAGTCTGCAAGTATTCGTCCGAATAATTCGTTCGAAAACTAGTAAATGTTATATGATTTGAATAATTTATAAAATGAAATTTTCTGTAAGTATATCAAAAACAATTATATATATATATATATATATATATATATATATATATATATATATATATATATATATATATATATATATATATATATATATATATAGATAAACATGCTAATTCGATGATTTCCAACGTGGAATATTTATAAATAATAATAATGAAAAAAATCTATTATATAATGTTATATTATATTTAATTTAATTTTAATGAAATTTTAAATATTTTAATGTAATAATTATAAATTTCAGATCGCATTCAGCTTCATTATTATACTTGGAAGAGCTGCTAGTGTTGACGATGTTGAATTACTTTCGTATAAAAATGACATTGACATAAACGGCTACGAATTTTCGTCAGTATATTTTACTTTAATACATTATATTAATTATAATAAGAAATAAAAAAAAATGAAATTTCAAATTATAAATATTATAATAATAAATAATTTTACAGATACGAATTATCCGATGGCACTAAAAGGGAAGAAAAGGGTATTTTAAAAAATATAGAAAATGTAAACAAAGCTCTATCGGTGGAAGGAAGCTATAGTTGGACAAGCCCCGATGGTGAAACTTGGATAATTATTTATACAGCAGATGAAAATGGTTTTCGACCACTGATTAACCCCATTAAAAATAAAATACCGGAAGCTCCACCGGCACTTGGAATATCTGGACCGCTGGTTGCTTCACTTCTTGGTTAAAGTGAACGATATTATTTCTTATATAATAGTAAAATTAAATATATTATACTTAAAACACATTATATATATATATATATATATATATATATATATATATATATATATATATATATATATATATATATATAATTTAATTATTTTTTTAAACGCACTACATCTATTTATAATTTTAAAAACTTTATATTTTTTCTATTTATACTAAAAACATATAAATATAAAAACAGTGACATCTATCATATATTTCTCGTAATTATATTATTAATTTATTTTTTTTTTGTATTTCATAAATATATATTTAAATATTTAATTTAAGGCTGAAAGTTAAATTTAAAAATATTTATAATTTAGCAAATTTTAATTTTACATTTGAAATAAAAATCTATCGTCATATGAAAATATAAATATAGTTCATAAAAAATAAGATGATTTTAAATAAAAAAAAAATGTACTCAATAGTTATAAAAATATATAGTTTTATACAACATCTTTACTAAACTTTGAAATATTTCATTATTATGTCCGTTATTTTTGTATTACAATTAAAAATAATATATATATATATATATATATATATATATATATATATATATATAATTGTTAGTAAAATATTTAGCACAATAAGGGTTGTTTATTATGAATAAACTAAGATTATTATTAATGTATTTGAAAAAAAAAATATTATAATAAATATTGATCGATGAGCTAAATAAAAAAATATTTACATTCTAAATATTCGATGACAATTTTTCTAAATCGATATAGATGACATCAAAAATAAACATTTGCGAGATGAATCCATAATGAGATATTTTTTTTTCTCTTTGACTATTTATAATGTGACAATTGAAATTTTCACAATATTCATAACATTAAATATTACATATTTACAAATTGATGAGTGAACGGTTTGAACTCTGTTTATTTTTCCTCGATTTTATATATATATATATATATATATATATATGTGTGTGTGTGTGTGTGGGTGTGTGTGTGTGTGTATGTGTGTCAAAATTTTAAATTAAGGAAAACATACAAGTTTTGACAAGTTTTTCAGTGTGACTATTTTAAAAAATATGTCGAAAATTAATAATGACGTCACTCGTCGCATTATGAAAATTGCGTATAAAGAAAGCCTCAATCGATCGATCGAATCGCTGAATAAAAAAAATACCGCACCTACGATATGTGTATGTTTATTTTTATTTTTATTAATTCATTAATATTAATATTAACACGTTTAAAAAGAAAAACGTCATCGGAGGTGTGGTTTTCTTTTTTTTTTTTGAAATTTTCCGCAAATATTATTAGCGTAAATTCGATTGCGTTAAGCGGTAACTGCATGTAAATTCCGAACGGATTTCAAAGTAATCATATATTAATCTATTAAATAAAAAATCAATATCCTTTACGAGTTTTAGATATGATTTAGCGATTCGAACCCGGAATTTTTTTGTTGCATATAACGTTTAACTTTTAACGGTATCAAAATATGAATGAATAAGATCACAGATTTGCATTCGATATATAAAAATGACATTCGAATTTATTTCTTCTTAGAAAAAGTTACAATATTTAGTTCCTACATGGAAATATATTTTTTTTAATACATAAAATGACCTTCATAAAATAATGAATGATCGATTACAAAATTAAATACACTTAATTTATATTAAAACATATTTTTTTAATTCTCAATGTAATATAAAATCGAAATTATATTAGTGAAAGCTTAAAAATATTATATATATTTAACATTTAAAAAAAATAATCTGATATACTATATAAATGTTAACATTATATATAATATATTTTTTAATACATTTTTGTAACTATAATTTATATATTTTTTATATGAATATGTCTCATTATTTCATATATATATTTATATGTGCAGTATAAATGTATATTTGAAATTTCCAATATAAAAATATATATATATATTTATATATACTGGATATTTTATAATATTTATTATTTAACATCACCGTCAAAACATTATTTATCTATTTATAAATCGACGTAACCGCAAAACTTCACGTTTACAATTACTTTAATTAAAAATAAATATATCCTTCCGCCGATTACTGGAATAAAATAATATATTCGATTAACCGACACAAAACAATTATTATTGAGCAATAAATAAATAAATATAAATATATATATATATATATATATATATATATAGATATATATATATATATATATATATATATATATATATATGTAACATTATCGGTTTTTTTTTCGACCACATCCTATTCCAATTACCATTCTATTGACGTTATTGATCTTTTATCAATAGTTAATGAACCGCAAAAAAATATAAATAAAATAAAAATCGATCCATATTACGACGAACCGCAACAGGTTTAATAATAATTTCTATATATATATATATTTATATATATATATTTATATATATATATATATATATATATATATATATATATATATACATATCAAGACGTTCTAGGAAATTCAGAAACATTATCAAATCCATAAGAACGTGCTAATGAATTTTATTATTGTAAAAGTTTCCGAATGGGATTTTCCTTTATGGTTCGTTCGCGCTTTTCCTCTGTTCCTATTTGAACATATTCATATATAAAAACGGAAAATTGCGCAAAATCAGATAGTGTTATAGAATATATTGATCGTAAAACATCTGTGGAAGGTGTTTTTAGTGTTGTTTAACTGTCGTCGCTAATTATATATACATACCGATACCGATAAACATGAAGGTTAAATATATTATTACTACGTCAAATATCAATATAACCGAATATATTATCTCATTATTATTATTATTATTATTATTATTTTAGACAATTGTAGCAATATTTTATCTAGTCTTCTTGATTTATGCCGAATGTGCCGTAGTTCGTTTCAGAAATAAGAATGCTAATCTAGAAGCGACTGTTAAATTTAATTTGATAAAACCTAATGGTTATGATTTCGAGTGAGTATATATTTATTTATTTATATTAACATAATAATAATTAATAATAATGCAATCGTTAATTTATATATTATATCAAATTTTAATTTATAAATTATAATAAAATAATATTTTAATAATGACTCGAATTAATTGAAATATTTATATTTTTATTTTGATATTTTTTTTTCGACTCACGTCGCATATTTTACCTTCAATCTTCATAATTTGACAAAAATGTTTGACGCTTTACAACATCGTTTGACAATTTTTTTTTTAATGACGAAATGTTATATTTTGTAATATATATGCACAAGTACAAATGACACGTAAGGTTTGAACCCAGTTTTCTATGTATTGTAATATAATAAATTTTGACGACTGTATCCCATATAACTTTTATTTTTTTCAAAAAAAATATTATTAATTTATTATTTACAGAATTCAAACTCAATCAGGAATAATAAGAAAAGAAAGCGGATATCTCAATACGTTGAAAAATGGAAGAAATATCTTGAAAATAATAGGTTTTTACAAATATAAAACTAACATAAATAATGTGCATCAAGTGAATTATATAGCAGATGAAAACGGTTATCGTACATTAGCGAAAACGGAAAAAAACAGCAAAAATTCAATTTCAACAATAAACAAACAGTCCGTTTCAGAAGTGCACAGTGCTGAAACGACAATCGCTGAAATAATCGACAATGAAACGACAACATTAGAAAATGAGAAACAATTTAAAAATCCAAACGTTCAAATAGGAAATAGATTCGATCTGCCGCCGGCATTGATCGGTTCACTTCTTGGATAAAATTGTGATCGTAATATAAATTAGTCGAATTGTTACGTATCTGAAGTTCCTGTAAAATAATTTATTGTTAATTTATTTTCTTTTTTTATATTTATTAAATGAGAAATGATGAATAAATATTTAAGTATATTATAAAAAAAGACGCTCGTTATCGCACGCGTTCGATATTAACGAACGGCGACGACAAATTGGACACTTTCTAAATAAAAAATATATAAATAAAAACTAATATTATAAGAAAACGAAACGAGAACGTCTAGGAAAGGTCATCAGTTTCACCTGTGACCCGTTATTTAATAGGTGAAAAAAAAAAGAACACGGAAGCCAGGTGAAAATTTCACTTATTGTGATATATGTGTCAAGTTTTGCTATTATATTTACACGTTGCATTATTCAACGAACTCGATTCGGTCAAACAGAGATATCAAAATACGAAGGATATAATTGAGATTTTATAATTATAAAAAAAAAAACGACAAACGGATAAATATATCTATTAATATATTTATGCATATATTTATGTATTTATGGAATTGAAATGTACTGTAAATTATATTGTGAATTGAATATTTAAAATAAATAATATAACTTTAAATTCGTTACCTGTTTATTTTCTTCAAAATAAAATACATTAATTCACTCAGAAATTAAGTAATAGCATTTAAAGAAAACTAAAATATATTTTTATAATAATAGAACAAAAAAAACTAATAGTTTTAAAATATTATATATTTGGAAATATACATTCAAAACTGAGATATAAAATAAAAATTATACAATACATGAATAAGAAATTTTTATTTTTCTTTTTGATATTTCAACATAAAATAGATATACAAAAGAAACTTGATAATTGTTATACAATTTATTACTATTCGATATTTCGTATACATATATATATATATATATATATATATATATATATATATATATACTACTGTGATCAAAAAGTAAGGTGAAATAGTCATTTAAAACTCCCGAGCATTAGTAAGACAGGTAAATTGAATTTTTTTCCTTAAGTTGGTAGGAATGTCTTTAACAATTTCCAAGCGTCTGTTTGTCAAAAGGTTCAATTATTTCCAAGTTACACGTGTTTTTACAACTCTCGGTTCCTTCATCACGATAATGCACCATGTCATATTGCATTGGTTCTTCGCGATTTTTTTGCAAAAAATTCGACTCATATCGTTCCGCAAACGCCGTATTCGCCTGATTTGTCTCCGCGTGACTTCTGGCTATTCGGCAAACTCAAAAGGCCAATGCGGGGACGCCGTTTTGACACGATTGACGAGATAAATAAAAATCGAATCGAATAAGATCTTGAAGGATATATTGGAAAAAGACTATTCCGACTGTTTCGAGGACTGGAAACAGCGTTTATTGGCAAAAGTTTGTTTTATCAAATTGGGATTACTTTGAAGGGCATGAAGTTGATTTGGAAGAATAAATAAAGAATTTACATTTTTATAAACAAATTCACCCTACTTTTTGATCATAATATTATATATATATATATATATATATATATATATATATATATATATATATATATATATATATATATATATAACAATAAACACATCGCAATTGAAATTTGTTCGTTCATGTGCGATATTACTTAACATCTTGCCTAAGTGAAATAAGAAAGTTTCCAAAAAAAAATAAAAATGATAAAAAATAAAAAATAAAAAAAATTGTCGGACAACATTAGCTAATCAATTATTATTTGTTATGTTGCATTATCAATAGCTTTTCGTGAGTTTATGTAAATGCTAACGTCTGCATAATTATGATTTTTGGAATCACTATATAAGGTTCACACATCGGCCATTTTTATATCAGTGGTTGAATCACGTTGTCAAGATCGGACACGAATTTAGATAATAACTAAATTTATCGAAAATTATATAGAAAAAAATAAATATTTATATATATATATTGAAATGAAAACGGTAAGGTTTAATTCAGAATTTGATGTAAAAATAATAATATTATTTACATAAAACGATACTGTTATTATTATTTTTTAATTTTATCAAAAACTACATTAATTTCTGAATAATAATTCATTTTAATAAATATCAACTGATTATTTATTATTTTTTCAATTGCAACAAATAACGTTTAATTAAACATTAAAATGCTAACAAAAATTAAAATAAAATACATTTATTAGGATTTCTTATAAATACTTAGCTTTGCTTTCCTTTTTTTCATACTATAACAAAAAAAAACCTATAACCTAATTAATTAATTTCCTACTTAAATAGCTTGTTAACGATTAATAATCTCGCTAGAAATAATTACTACATATAAATTAATACTTAATAAAAAATATGTTGAAACAAGCAAATTTTTTAATTCTAAAACAAACATGAAATCTAACACACAATTTTAAATGACAATAGAAAAATATTTACATCACTTTAAAGCAGTGGTTTTCAATCTTTTTTCATTAGTTTACCCCTAAGCATATATATATATATATATATATATATATATATATATATATATATTATAACTTCCGCCATAATAATTTTCGCGTACCACAGGTTGGAAACCGCTGCTTTAAAAATTCACGAATATTGATCATTATTTTTTATTTAAATCGATTGATTTTTCTTTTCAGACAATTATTATAGTACTTTTGATAGCAATTGCTGCAGCGGCACCTCAACAACCTCAAGATGTAACAATTTTAAGATATGACAACGATAACAATGGACTAGATTCTTATAATTTTGCGTAAGTATTTCATCATTTCATATATTAGTAATAATAAATATTGATTTTTTTTATTACATATATATATATATATATATATATATATATATATATATATCTAATATTTTGATACATCATTAAATAATTACGTTTTTTTTACATACAACATTTAAAAAGAATAAACAAATATTTATTATATATTATAAATATAATAAAAAATATGTCAAAAAATTTTGAAAGATCGTTCAAAAGTTGTAATTAACTATTTACCATTTAATGAGCCGTAATAAATAAACAAATCCAAAAAAAATATTGATTTATCGATTAACCGTTGAATAATCGACATAATTTATCGGCTAATCGATTAACTCGTCAATCGACTAATCGATATTATATATATATATATATATATATAGTTTTTTTTTATATTGAGATGAAAAAAATATGATGAAATATACGCGCAATCCATTAAAACCAGTGGCGTAACATTGTGCAATAAAAGAAGATATTCGTTGACCACTTTTTCCTATTCTTTCTCGGTTGTTTTTTTTTCACAATATCACATTTGCATTTGAAAAAAAAAACAACTATTTAACAAGACTTAAATAAAATTAAAAAAAATCATGCATAATACATAATATATATTTATATTATTAATAATTATTTGAATGATCATTGTGCGTACTGTATTTCTATGTTTTATTTTCAGTTTTGAAACCAGTGACGGCACGTCGCGTTCAGAACAAGGACAATTAAAAAATGTCGGCACCGAAAACGAAGCCTTAAGCGTATCAGGATCATTTCAATACGTGGGTCCTGATGGAATTACATATAAAATTGATTATATTGCTGATGAAAATGGATTCCAACCAACGGGACAACATATTCCGAAACCGATATAAATGATTTAACTATTGCTATCGATCTATGAAAGCCAAATATATATATATTTTTTTTGTATATATACTAACTTCTATTTGTACATATATAATTTTAACTTACTTAGAATTAATAAATAATTGATGTGAATTGCGATTTTTTTTTATTTTAATACATACGTTAAATAAATATGTACGACATTATAAAAAAAAATATGTTAGAAATAAAAATAATATTTATTTTATAAATTTTTAATATATCTAGTTACTTATCATGACATCAATATTTTATTTTATTTCAAAAATTTTATTCTTAAATCATAATAATTTCATAAAGAATTATTTATAAATTACACAAATGCTTTCCGATTAATAAAAAAATCTTTAAAACTTTCTCGATTCAGTTATAGATGGGGTATATATATATATATATATATATATATATATATATATATATATATATATATATATATATATATATATATATATATATATATATATATATATTAAATTATTAAATATAAAATATTAAATGTTGAAAAACAAAATTACAACAAATTAATTAGAAACATAAAAAAATATTGTAAATTAATTAAAAAATAAAAATACTTATTAAATTACGTAATAAAACTAATCTGAAAAATCAAAATAGTAGCAACTATTGAACGTTAATAAATCATAAAAATATGTATCGTTAACTAAATAAATATGTCGTCTATGAACTCTGTCGAATAAATTAATTTATTATATATTATTTTTATTTTTATCCCTTTTTTATAAAAAAAAATTAATTAACTATAACATCAAAAAATTAGAGCTCTAAACCTGAATATTAAATCTCACAAGTACAATAAATTTATTTATTTCACTATATATAATATTTTTATAGCAATTCATCGATTAATTTAGTCATTTTATTAGACGATATTTTTTTTATATAGAAATTAATAATAATAATTCGGCGTAATATTTTTTTCTTCTACACTTTGCTAGAAAATGTTTTACCGACATTTCTCGATGTACGATTTATAGTTTACGCAATTAACGAAAAAAAAAATTAACTATCGCACGTTCTAATTGATAATAAAAGTGCACATCGCATTCGACTAAAATCACACGATTGCACTTAGTCCGTTACGACATCGTACGCCCGTTTTTAATTTTCTGGACGCTATTCTACTATTTCTATTATTTAATATTATCGGAGCACCGTTGGAAATCGTTAAAAATATATTAATTGCGCAAATGGGTCATCACAATTAGTTTACCGCTCTAAACATAATGACTATAATTAGTTTTCGATTAAATTTCCTTTCTCGTATCTATTTTTATTTTTTTTTATTTTTCTACGATTATCGTGATATGAAATATATTATTTTTTTTTATGACGAGCGATTATTTTATTTTTTTTTTCATATATATATATATATATATATATATATATATATATATATATATATATATATATATATATATATATTTTCATATATCATAATTGCATGTACTTAAAAATGTGAATGTTACGTTAATATTATGTCATAAATATATATTTTATCTAAAAATAATATTTACCAATTAAATAATAGTCAATTTGTAAAAATGAAAATTAGCAATTTTGCAATAATCAAAATTTTATTATTAAATATTTTTATTATGACCCAAAATACATTGCAAAATGTAATTTAAAAATTAGACTACTTTCAGTGAGAGATATATTTTTTATGTGCACGAATTTTCACTAATCACTTTTCATTCATAAAGTTAAAATTAAAAATCACTGAAAAAAAAGGACTAATCTAGAACAATTTCGGTTGATTGTCCTTCTTAATATTCGCAACTCGACAAAATCAATATTATGTAACAAAAATAATGAATTTCAAAACGAACGATTTAAAATTTAACATTTTGAACAATTTTTAAAACAAATCAACCTTCGAATCCATTCAAAAATCTGATCGTAAACAATTTATCAAATATTCATAATTCCGTATCCAAAATAATAATATTAATAATAATATAAAAATAAATTATAAACGTGATTGAAACCGGTTATAAAAAAATGATACTATAAAAATCATTAATTTATTTTGGAAATTACATAGAAAAAATATTTTAATAATAAGAACGACTATAAAATATAATATTTTTCATTACTCATATATTACTATTTTTCACACACACACACACACATATATATATATATATATATATATATATATATATATATATTGAATACTAGAAAAAAAAATAGTTATTAAAGATTAAAATATTAAAATGATAAAAAAAAATACGACGTGATTGATTTTCATCACGATCATCTTTTTTGACCGCCGAGCCGGACGTTTTGAATTATATATATATATATATATATATATATATATATATATATATATATATATATATATATATATATATTTCAATAAATTATTAATATTAATCGTACGAAGAATATATATATATAATTATAAAAAGTGCGCAATAAAATAATAATATAAGTAGTAGTCGGCTTAAAGCCAATTGTATAGAATGATTTGCGACCGATATATACATTTATAACTATTTACGAATGGCTACTGAACAGCAGTTTTGCTCTAACTGTACAACTGGGCTGATCGTAGAATATTTTTATATATAATAAATATATATATATTTTATTTTATAATATATCGACATGTCATTATCGGTGAGAATATTTTGATATATTGATATGGTTTTTTAATATAATAATGTCTTATTATACGGTTAAAAAGTGCGCTTGTGAATTGCGTAAAAATGTATAGGGTGTTCGCGAAGTTCTTGTGTCCGTGTATATTTATATGTGTGTGTGTGAAAAAAATATTTAGCATATTCATTATCATTTTTGCGACATAATGCATTTTTAATCGAAGCGTGAATATTTTAAACGTCACAATATAAAGATCAAACGTTGACGATGCATCAATATAAAAATGTCAAATTCAGGGTTAAATATTTCGCGAACGTAATCCGGTTCTAATTTTTATTACACTATAATTATGTTGATAGTTATTATTATTATTTTTTAAGATATATATATATATGATATATATATATATATATATATATATATATATATATATATATATATATATATATATATATATATATATATATATATATATAGTATAATGATATGAATTAATATCTTTTAAATATTGAAATAATCAATTGTGAGGTCAATTCAAATACTTTTATTTTCTTTTTAAAATATTTCTTTTATTAAAATAATACTTTCAAATCGATTTTCACTATTTTTTATTCTAAGGTAGAATTGATGAAGAATTATATTTTTCATAAATTTTCGACTACATATATATATATATATAATTCTGTGAATAATAACCCTAAATTTTTTTGCAATAATCATCATTCTGGCATAACACGTTCTCGTTTAACGCGGCATTCTTTAAATATCTATAAAACGACGAATAAACTATTCATATATATATATATATATATATATATATATATATATATATATATAATTCGAATAAATTATATTCGATAAGCACAAGGATTTTGTGATCAATTTATACGATACGGTCAAAGAAAGCCTTCGCGCATTTCGAAACAGGCTATTAAAATTCGAAAAATAAATATAAGCATATTTACGTAAAACGCATATATATATATATATATATAAATTTATTACATAACGATATAATTTTTTTTTCATTACTTTTACGAAAAACATTAATTTTTGCGCGTTTCGACGGTATCGGAATAGAATCGGAAAAATAAATATTTTTAATACTACAATATTATATATATATATATATATATATATATATATATATATATATATATATATAATATATACGCATCATAATTATTGTTATTCATGTGTTGTACGGTGAAATCAATAATAAGGTCATTTTTACTGATTTCAGTTTCGAGTGTTCGGCATTTTTATGATAGCTTTCTATTCGACTTGTACGTGTCAAGATTTCAAAGAGGCAATCATAACTAATTATGAATTCGAACGTGGATCGTCCAACAATTATCATTACGGGTAAATATTGTTTATTTTAATAATACTTCAAATTAAAATCATATCGTAAAAATTTCCATTTAAAACGTGTAACAAAAAAATTATTTTAAATTTTGGAATTTTTATAATTAAAAAAAAAAAATACACACTCCTTAATACAGTAGACCACTGGTTATTTGTAACACGAAAATCGAGACCAATATGATTATTCCGATTGTGATCCGATTAAGCGGCTTTCATTGCATATTTAGATATATTCAAAAAATAATACTATTTTTTTTGTATTAAAAAGATTTATAAAAAAAATATTTATCGTCATCACTTTTTGATCACACCTGCTATTTTTAATACAAGATTCTTCTCGGAGGTTTTGTGTAAGATATTTAGTCCTTGATGCAACCGTTTTTTTTTTTTTTTTTTTGGTATTTCGTTGAGTAATCGAGAATCGTGCGATTATTCAATTATTCAATCGAATATAAATTTATTGTAATGATCGTAATTTAAAAACGTTCATAAATTGCTGCTGTTGTAAATCCGTTAAATCTGTGAGCAGTTAAATTTTCGATATTTACCCCGTAATAATATTTATTTTTTTCATTTTGACAAATTTCATATATACACGACTAATTTAATTACTCAACCTTCTTAAATCCGAATCCATTTGAGAAATTTCTATTTTTAATAAAAAAAAATTAAGAAATGATTTGATTTATTAAATAAAATTACAAATCCTAATATTAATATAATATTAAAAAAAACATATATATACCCTAATATTACTATCGATATATTTTATTATAATTACAAAATTTCCGTTGAATTCATAAATACATCAAAAACTTATGAATTATTATAAAAAATTAATCGAGAAACACTGCTATGAAGAATGTGTTGATTTAAATAAATATATTTATATTAAATTTGAATAAATAATTCAATATCGTTTAATTGATTTGATTAATGTATGAATATTTTTACTTATTAAAAAGCATACACCATCAAATACAAAAGGAATAAAAGAAATCAAAAAGTAAGGTGAAATTGTCATTTAAAACTCCCGAGCATTAGTAAGGCAAATAAATTGTATTTTTTTTCTTAGGTTGGTAGGACTGTTTATAACAATTGCCAAGCGTCTGTTTGTCAAAAGGTTTAATTATTTCCAAGTTACACGTGTTTTTACAACTCTTGGTTCCTACATTACGATAATGCACCATGTCATACTGCATTGGTTTCTCGCGACTTTTTCGCCAAAAACTCGACTCATATCGTTTCGCAACCACTGTATTCGCCCGATTTGGCTCCGTGCGACTTCTGACTATTCAGCAAACTCAAAAGACCAATGCTGGGACGCCGTTTTGACACGATTGTGTGAATAAAAACCGAATCGAAGAAGGTCTTAAAGGCAATACCGTAAAAAGAATATTCCGACTGTTTCGAGAACTGAAAAAAGCTGAGGATTACTTCGAAGGGGATAAAATTGATTTGGAAGAATAGACAAATTCACCTTACTTTTTGATCACAATGTTTATATAATAATTCCTCGCTATTTATCGGTTCATTAATCGCGGATTTTCTATTTCAACAGTTTAAAAAATAAATATTATATAGATTTGATTTTATCGTCAATTTTTAGATTCGACACTAGTGATGGTACATCAAAATTGGAAAACGGAAGGGACGAAACTGATAATGCTCTGGCTGTTGATGGATTAATATCTTGGGTAGCTCAGGATGGATCAAGATATCAGATGATATTCAAAGCCGACAAGAAAGGATTCAGACCTATAATAAAAAGAATATCCGAACCGGAAAAATAAATTCCACCGATCACAACAAGCCGTTTATTAAATATTAATATATCACAATATATATATATATATATATATATATATATATATATATATATATATATATATATATATATATATATATATATACATGTGTGTGATTTATAATAAAATATAATATTTTATGATTGTGTTTAATGATTTCTCAAGTGAAAAACGTCAATTGCTTTTATCATACGATAAATATAATAAATTACTTATATATTTCCATTTTCAAACATGTTAAATTAAATTATAGCTATTAAACGTATGATTGTTGTGAATCATCGTGTGTTGTTATTGTTTAAAATGAGAATAATTGTAAAATAATTTTAAAACATGTGTGCGTATCTGTGAGTGTGTATGTATGTGTACAGTGTGTATGAAAAAAAAGATATATTAACTATTTTTACAATATATTTTATTTTATATAAATAACTTATAATGCCCTCTCTAGTTAAAAACAAACATTATAATAGTGATTTAGTTAGTCGTCATTGCATAATAATATCCGAAAATTAAGATTATATATATTTTTTTAATATATATATATATATATATATATATATATATATATATATATATATATATATATTTATATATATATAAACAAATTATGCTTCTCAAATATCTATATCAATTTTATCGATGAGGTATAAATTATAATATTTTTAAAATAATTAAAATATATATTATGTTTATATTCGATAATCAGATATAAAATATAAAAATGAAAAATTCGACATATCGTGAAAAATTTAATAATTTATCATTATTATTTTATTATTTCTGAGTATATTTTCTTTGCACTGGAATTCATTGTATTATTTTTTTTATTTCGAAACATTATATTGCATCATATAAAAATATGAGTAAACCATTTCTCTGAAATTCTGCGAAACCCACATTCATTTCGAATATATATATATATATATATATATATATATATATATATATATATATATATATATATATATATATATATATATATATATATATATATATGTGTGTGCATACATGAAAGAATTTTCAGTATAAAATCGTATATAAATACAATGCGAAAGTGTAATTTTATTAACATTTCAACGAAAGCTCAACAATAATCTTCTTCTCTGAGATATCTTGCAAAAAACAATCGCCATGAAAACGGTAAGTATTTACTTTAAATCTGCAATGAAATCTATGCTAATATTAATTATCATATATTTTTTTATAATAATAATTAATATGTAAATATGTGTAGATATTAATCTTCAATTTACTGATTTCAACAACATATTGTGCAGTTCATTCGTCTCAAAAACAACAAAAAGACGTACAAATAATCAGATTCGACAACGAAATCGGTTTAAACGGTTACAATTTCGGGTAAAAAAATTATCTAATAATAATATCTAAAAAAAAAACAAACAAACAAAAACTACGACATCTAACGAGAAAATCTTATATTATTATCGGAATAATTTTCTTTCGCAAAATAATATTGTGCAATCGTTATTTTTCACAGATATGAAACCAGTGACGGAAGTTCGAGACAGGAAAATGCTGAAATTAAACATATCGATGAAAAAGAGGAAATATTGTCTATTCGAGGATCATATAGTTGGATTGACGATGAAGGAAAACAGTTTATTTTGCATTATGTTGCCGATGAAAATGGATTTCAACCAATAGGCGATCATATTCCAAAATATGATAACAATTCTTAAATATAATATATATATTAAAATATTATATTTTGACAATATATTAGAAAAAAAAATATTTTAATTATTTTTATCATGACGTACATGTGTATAAATAATTAATTAATTAATCGAACAATCATGTAATTCAGAAAATATTTATAAATAAATCATAAACAAAAAAAATTCGATCGTTCTGTAAATAAATATATTTATTTATGTAAACAATTTACAAAAAATCGTCGACGTTCGAAATTTTACGCCAATTTAACCAATATAATATTTTTATTATTAATGGTTAACACACGTAAAATTATTGCACGGCAAATAAAAACGAATTTTAGACTTTAATACGTCAAGAAAAAATAAATAAATAAAAGTAAAATAAATGTGCGAAGAGCATTTCTAATTTGAAGACAATCGTCGAATGCGAAACGGTTCAAAAGTCTTCGACGCTCAAAATATTTATGTGTGTGTGTGTGTGTGTAATTTATTTTTTTTATGCTAAAATAGTTTTTCATAATTTTCTATGCATCTTTAAAGTAAAATTTTTTTTTTATATTTCAAAAAACTAGAATACATTTTTTTGCTTTTGAATCACTAAATATTGTTTGTTAATATTAGAGATCTATATATTGTATTTATCTATTAAAAAAAACGTATAGTATAAAAATAATAATGATTAGATGTATGAATTGATTAAAAATAGTGAAATTGAAGTTAATTAATCGAGTGGCTTAAAAATGTGTTTACAAAGAAATTATGTGATTTTAATATGATTTATAATGGATTTGAAAACTTGAATGACCGCATTAATATTAAAAAAAAAATATTTAAATGCAAATAATATATACAATTTTAATCAAAAAAATATTTATATAATTTATTGATTATTATTATTAAAATAGTCGAAATATGTCCATATTTCGAATAATAAAATATGATAAAAATATTAAATATATATATATATATATATATATATATATATATATATATATATATATATATATATATATATATATATTAATTTACTAACAGCATTTTAAAAATAACTGAATAAATTAAATATCATTAAATAAATTTTATCATAATTAGATTTATCTTTTGCAATATATAATACAAATATAATAGTACGGTCAAATAAGATATTTTTGGAAGAATGTCGAGAGGGCAGAGTTTTTTTACGGAAATGTATACTAGACAACGAGGTTAATAAATGCTGAAAAGTTGCACCCTGTAGAGAGGGAGCTTCCCTCCGAAATTCACGAAAAACCTCCCAAAATTTGACCGTTTTTTAGTTTTTAGGATTTTTCTCCAAAACTATAATTCAGATTGAAAAAGTGCCGATGAATAAATTATTCCTCATTAAATTCTACAGTTAAAATGTTCTATTCATTATTTGCGTAATTGTTATCAGTTTCTCGTAAAAAGCGCTCGAAAATAGGCCTAAAATGGACCTCTCGACCAAAAATTCTCGTCGCGCGATTTTACCGACGATTATCTCAAAACGGATCAATTTTACGGGGGTATCGAAGAGGAAAAAAGTTATAGAGCATATCCTCTTCTATTATAATCAGTTATTATATTTTATATTAATTGTTTCAGTTTTCTTAAAATTACAAATTTCCCGAACTCGATCCGACGATTTTTTACGTCACTCAGACAATCAAATGCATTTTTCGGGAACAAAAAAAGCGAGAGTGTAAAATTTTTTTTTGTAAATATATAAATAATTTTAAAACAAATAAGAATCCGAAAAGCAATATCCTCTTTAGAGGGAGCTTCCTCCCACATTTACCGAAAACCTCTCAATATTTAACTTTTCTTCAGTTTTTCGCTTATATCTCAAAAATTATCACTCGGACTAAAAAGATGTTTATAGAAGAAATATTCCTCTTAAAATTCTACATTAAAAATGTTCTATTCATAATTTGCGTAATTGTGTTATTTTTTTCTAACGAAGCCCTCAAAGTAGGAGATGTCGCGTTAGCAAAAAAAGTGCTTTTGGAGTTCGCGGTAAATATTTCGAAATCTATCAATTATCGGCTATTTTTATTTTATACATCATAAAGAACAGGATTTTCTCTATACGATCCAGAAGTGGCGCCCGTTTGACCCCCCTGGAACGGTTTTTGCGCGCCCTCAAAGTTAAGATTTTTTTTCGCGATTGCACGCACCACGTGCAAAATTCCATTGAATTTTGGGCATACTACCTGCTATGGGATTAGTAACCTTTTTATACCTAAGAATGTATTCGTGAATACTTTTTTTTGAAATTAAAACTTATTTACTATTTCGATGTAAATTATATATTATATCAACATATATATTTAAAAATATTTATTTAAAAATATAATAATTTTGTAATAAATTTTTATTTTCAAACCAACGCACAAATATTAAAACATTAAAAAATAAGTATAAAAAGCAAATAAAAAATATGGATATTTTTTTTGAAAATTAATAAATTTTATATTATGTTTAAAAACGGCGCATACACATTAGCTCGCATACTTCAGGTTTTAGATTTCTGCACTAAGGGATTTGTTGACTTTCTTTACTATTGTATTCAATTCAAAAATATATCTTTACAGTCTTTCCAACAATACATAGGCAATAAAATAATGTTGTTAAATTTATTTATAATCATTTGCGGGTTTCTTTATGTTATTCATTATATTAAAAACAGTTTTGTCAAGTTATGTATTACACTCAATAATAACGATTGTTATGGTTATTATTGGACATTGTGATAATTCTATTATAGGTGGTCAGCTTTATTAAATCATAAAGAATAATAAAAATTACAATTCTGTAAATTAAACAAAAATAACAAACTATATTCATTATCATACAGAGAATTTTATTAAAAATATTTTATTAACGGAAAGATAAATTTTATATTTCAAGGAATATATTTTAACGGTATATTTTTAACGGAAAAAACGGGCATTTAAAAAGCGGTTTATTTGAGAAATAAATATTAGAAATATATTTCTACATGCCCATATTCCTAGAATATTTGTATTTAGTTTATTAAAAGAAAAAAATATTTTGGATTAAATAAAGTTAACTCTTTGTACGTAGGTCTTTTTTCTTTCATAGATCCTGAGATTGCGAGTTGTCTAATCTTCTGATAGGCACATTTTTAAAATAACTGTGAGAACTATCATAGTAAAGCCGATCATCTGCATGATATTAAATTTGTTTTAGCATCTTTTTTACAGCTGTTAAAAAGTTGTTTCCGTATCACAGATTTAAAACAGTATAACAAAATTCCATCAAATAAAAAGAAAAAGAATTTTTGGATATATATATATATATATGCAAGTTTTCAAGAAATAGAAACTCCAGCAAGAAAAAAATATTTATAATATCTAAAGAAAGAACTTTTGATTTATTATACGTTAACTGATATGAAATTTTGTATAATTAAAAAGAAATGCATTTTCGAAATTTACAAAGAAACCAATGGATGCTAATGTCCAAAGATTATTTTATTACCCGTAATCCTTGTCTTTTGTTGAATGGTTGTAAAAATATCTTTTGAAAACGGCTTTAACATTGAATAGACAACTATAACAATGAGCAAGTAGTAAGTAGTATGCCCAAAATTCAATGGAATTTTGCACGTGGTGCGTGCAATCGCGAAAAAAAATCTTAACTTTGAGGGCGCGCAAAAACCGTTCCAGGGGGGTCAAACGGGCGCCACTTCTGGATCGTATAGAGAAAATCCTGTTCTTTATGATGTATAAAATAAAAATAGCCGATAATTGATAGATTTCGAAATATTTACCGCGAACTCCAAAAGCACTTTTTTTGCTAACGCGACATCTCCTACTTTGAGGGCTTCGTTAGAAAAAAATAACACAATTACGCAAATTATGAATAGAACATTTTTAATGTAGAATTTTAAGAGGAATATTTCTTCTATAAACATCTTTTTAGTCCGAGTGATAATTTTTGAGATATAAGCGAAAAACTGAAGAAAAGTTAAATATTGAGAGGTTTTCGGTAAATGTGGGAGGAAGCTCCCTCTAAAGAGGATATTGCTTTTCGGATTCTTATTTGTTTTAAAATTATTTATATATTTACAAAAAAAAATTTTACACTCTCGCTTTTTTTGTTCCCGAAAAATGCATTTGATTGTCTGAGTGACGTAAAAAATCGTCGGATCGAGTTCGGGAAATTTGTAATTTTAAGAAAACTGAAACAATTAATATAAAATATAATAACTGATTATAATAGAAGAGGATATGCTCTATAACTTTTTTCCTCTTCGATACCCCCGTAAAATTGATCCGTTTTGAGATAATCGTCGGTAAAATCGCGCGACGAGAATTTTTGGTCGAGAGGTCCATTTTAGGCCTATTTTCGAGCGCTTTTTACGAGAAACTGATAACAATTACGCAAATAATGAATAGAACATTTTAACTGTAGAATTTAATGAGGAATAATTTATTCATCGGCACTTTTTCAATCTGAATTATAGTTTTGGAGAAAAATCCTAAAAACTAAAAAACGGTCAAATTTTGGGAGGTTTTTCGTGAATTTCGGAGGGAAGCTCCCTCTCTACAGGGTGCAACTTTTCAGCATTTATTAACCTCGTTGTCTAGTATACATTTCCGTAAAAAAACTCTGCCCTCTCGACATTCTTCCAAAAATATCTTATTTGACCGTACTATAAGAACAGAATTCAGAATTGAATCTTGGATAACAAACGGTAATATTTCACATTGTTCTTTATACAATTAAAAACGAATCCCTGAACTATAAACAATGCATAAAATTTAAATCGGTGATAGACTCGAATAATATGCAATAAATATGCGACAGCGATGGCAAACCTTTGGTACAAACATCGGAGAAAATAAGCGCGATACAAAATTTTTAGACACATTTGACTTGTACTCGATCCAGTGTTTCTCAACATTATTTCTATTATTCAAGTTAAATAGATTTTGTATTTAAATATATTAAAAATATTCATATATATATATATAATTTAAAACAAAATTTATACTAAAAATCTTTGTTGTAGGCTAGATATACAAAAAAAACATGTTTTATATTAAAAGTTTATTTATATAAAAACTGAATGAATATTTTTCAAATTTAAAATATTTATTTAGTTTTTATATCGCCATTTTTTTATACATTATTTCAAATATATTATATATAGATATTAAATCCATTAATTTATTTAATTTCAATAATATTGGTCGTATGTCGCGAACCGCACATTTGGAACCGCTGCACACCGACGATTATTCAAGACGAAAAATATCCTGAAAAACGTCACATTTACCAATTTCAATTACGAAAAAAAAACCTTTCATCAGCACAAAATCTATATGTCGAGCATTAAAAATGTTAATTTTATTAGTGGATTGCAAAAATTTATCGTTGCAATCGCTCGTTGGAAATAGATAGAGAAAAAAAAAACACTAGTAAAATTGTTGATATTTTTATTCGATTTTTTGCTTTTTGGAAAAACTTTCTAATATATTTTTTTCTTCGATATTTGAAAACGGCTTCATAATAATTTATTGCATTCGGTGTCTTAAAATTTCCCGTTACGTCTATTTTATTAGATATTTAAGTGCACATTGGTAAATTCGAGTGAGCATTGTTTATATATATATATATAAATTATTATATATAACGATGAGCACACAGTATTATGTCACATCAGTTCATCTAAATCACAGCTTTTCAAATAGTCACTTGTATATTATAAATTTTAAATAACAATATATTTTTTAAATTATTTTATTTTGTATCAAATTAATCATTTGCAGTCATATTATATATATATATATATATATATATATATATATATATATATATTATATATATATATTTATATATATATGGTATATTTAACACTATGATCAAAAAGTGAGGTGAATTTGTTTATAAAAATGTAAATTCTTTATTTATTTTTCCAAATCAATTTCATCCCATTCAAAGTAATCTCCGTCCGATAAAACGCGCAGTAGGAATAGCTTTTTTCAGGTATATATAGCCTTCAAGACAGCTTTTTTCAGGTATATATAGCCTTATAGCCTCAATCGTCTCAAAACGGCGTCCTCGCGTTGGCCTTTTGAGTTTGCCGAATACACAGTAGTCACGCGGAGACAAATCAGGCGAATACGGTGGTTGCCAAACGATATGAGTCGAGTTTTCGGTAAAAAAAATCGCAAAGAACCAATGCAGTATAACGCCGTGCATTATCAAGAATTGTAAAAATACGTGTAACTTGGAGATAATTAAACCTTTTAACAAACAGATGCTTGGTAAATATTATAGGCAATCCTACTAACCTAGGAAAAAAATACAATTTACCTATCTTCCTAATGCCCGAGAGTTTTAACGATAATTTCATCCATCTTTTTAATCACAGTAGTATATATTATTATATCAAATACTAATAATTAATCTAAGTTATATATGAATAATTGTAATAAAGAAAAATAAATATTTTTTTAATAAAAATTATACGGTATTGAAATCGGTGAAGAAATAGATTTAAAATAAAATATTTAACAACTTTATAAATGATTGCGTAAATCAGATGTTGTTAACATTTTTTTTTCGAAATAATAATATAATCAATAATTTGAACTCATCATTTTCAATACATTTATTCAACATTATTATTATGATGATATAATTCTAATATACAGATTGAGAACCATATATTTGACCGATCTTAATCAGCCAGTGAACGTCCTAAAGGATGGCAAATAACACGGGTCACTTTCATAAAACACAGATGAAAGTAAAAGTGGAATCTGCATCATCACCGATGACCCGATTGCACCTCAATATGTTACGTTCATATTCACAATACAATAATAAATAAATAAATAAACAAAAAAAAAACAAACCATCATCAATCACGGAATATGTGTTACAAAATTTAGTATGCCGTGATCGAATTATTATATATATATATATATATATATATATATATATATATATATATATATATATATTAAACAATAATGTAAACGTAACACGAATGCGATTTTTCGTTTAACTCCCCTGACTGTTCGCTTTTATCGAATCGATTCTGTTATATTGTTAATTTCGTTTTATCAATACGAAAATAAAATTAATTTAATTGTGTATTGTTTTTTTCAAGTTATTATTATAATGAATAAATTATTAAATTTAACCTTTAGCCTGCCGCGTATAAAAAAATATCGTATATTTCGAGTAGAAAAATACATTCGATATATTTATAAGGACTTTTATACGATATTTTTATTAGAATATTTTTCATATATTCAAATGACACACTAACAATAATATATATATATATATATATATATATATATATATATATATATATATATATATATATATATATATATATATATATATATAAACCAATTTTACATATATAAATTAAACAATAATATTCAAATAAATAAATAAAAATAATATTAAAAATATTATAACGCAAAATTAATTAAATATTTTATAAAATAAAATAAAACATTTTTATAATATTTAAAGCGTGTTAACATTCGGATTTATATGATGGACTTGCAAACTAAAAAAAAAATAATTAAAAAACATTATTTTTAATTTATTTATAATCGACAGATCACGGGTTCAAATCATTGATTATGCTAAAATATTTAAAAAAATAATCATTAATCGTTATCAAATCAGAATTAACATTAATAAAGATATATATATATATATATATATATATATATATATTTAATATAAATTTTATAAAAAAGTTGGAACTCTAAATTTTATACGGATTTATCCATTAGCTACATAATAAAACTTTTTTTTTTGTATAAGTGAAAATAAAAAAAAATAAGTGTTATAAAAAAACCACATTTTATATACACATAATAAATTCCAAAATGTATTACAAAATACGATATAATGTCGTTAAATCAGCGTCCGGTATATCAACATTTTTATTTTTGACATTATAATGTCCTTTATCACATTTTTTTTATCTATCCCGAATCGAAGAATAAATAAAATTTTATTTCCTCAATTATTTTAAAATCCTTTAAATTTATACAATTATATTAATGGCAAAAATATTTAATGTGCCGATCGTTGAGAATTTTTCCTCAACGATCATTTATAATAATGTCGATAATTCTATTTGAACGCTAGAAATAATTATAATATTTAAATGTATTATATATAAAAATATTAAAATATATTTTAAATATATAAAATATTGATCTTTATAAAGTGAAAACAGATAATGTATAGAAGACGAAATAGAATCGATTTTTCACTATAAATTCGAAATCTTCTATAATATTGTAATCACATGAAAATATATACGTGAAATATTGCATTAGTTATTATATATATATATATATATATATATATATCTGTGTGTGTGTGTGTGTTTTATTACGTCAAAAAAAAGGTGTTTCAAAAACTATTTCGATCGAAAAAATTTACAAAAGTCCTACACAATATTGCGGACGTCATTATAAATTAAATTCATACTGTTTTCAATTGAATAGAAAATATTCTATTTTCTATTCAATTGAAAATATGTTTTAAAATTATTATTTTTTTCATAATTTTCTTTGAGTGGTCTTATTAGTGTTTTATTTTCATATCATTTCATTTTTATCATTTAAAAGTTATATTATATAGAAATTTATATAATCGATAATATTTATATTTTAATAATACAAATTCGATTACAGTTTGTATTTTTTTTTTGACATATTTTATATATTTTAAAAATTTTATTTTTATATATATGTATTAAAAATTTATCTGATGCTCAATATTTTTTTATAATTATAATAAAAAAATTGTATTTTATAAAAAATAGAATAATTTATAATATCGATTAAATTGATATTATTATAATTTCATAGACATATCATTATCACAATTGTCACTATGTAGAAAAAATATATAAAATATAATTATAAATATGACATTTCGTTATTATTATATAATAATTCTAAAATATTTGATGATCGAATTCTAATATATAAAATTTTGAACAAAAATTAATATAACAACGACTTACTTTCTCAAATGATATCATCCAATATATAATAATAATTCATGCTCGCTTACGATTTTTATTTATAATCGAATATTTTTATATTTATTTCTTAATTTAAAACTACATTAAAATAAAGATATCAAAAAAATACTGCTATATGTCGTATCGTTAAATCAGTCAATTTATTAACAGACACGATGATCTTTTGACTGTCACATTGCAAAATTCCTAGATCGAATTACAATTATTCGTATGTCTTAACAATCACATGGCATTATAAAGTGAAAAAAAAAATATATATATATAATTACGATAACGATCTTGTCTTAAATAATTTCAAACATCACTACAAACACTCGACAAACGGTCACATTAAAAACGCACATATTATACAACATCTTCCTTAGTGGGCGTACAAAATAAATAAATAAATATAAATACCAGATATACGCGCTTAATGTGACCAAGGTTACGATTGCGAAGCCGTTTTATTCTTCTTCTTCTGCTGCTTTTTTCTTTTAAGAAGAAAAATAAATATTGGATATTTTATTTTATTTTTCTTATGGCAATCGCGAGCAAATAAATCTGAAAGTATCGTCGGCATAGTTCATTGATGCGAAATCTACGAAGACGAACGATAAAATATAGACAAAGGTCGAATGGCGGCAACGTTTTAGGCGTTTTGTGATAAATATAAAATACTTTTTTTTTCTCTCTACAATTTTTTTCTTTTACAACGAAATTCAACGAAAATGTCACGAGTCGCATTCGATTTACGACACGTTTCGTAAGAAAATTTTTGTACGTCTTCAAACGCGCACTTGTGTCCTTTTATACCTATGTCGATTTATAAATAAAACGAAAATAACGAATAGCGTCTCAAATCGACAGTAGAAAATAATTATTCTTTCATAATTTACATATATATATATTTAACAAATATCAATTAAATCGGACGTGTTCAAAAATGAAATCGACGAAACACAAAATAAATAAAAAATAAAATAGCCCTGGAATATTAAAATAAATCAATTTCAATTATTTTTAATCCATTTAATATGGATTTAAATAATTATAATTTTGAAAAAAAATATTGCAATAATCTAATTTAATAAAATATATGCTAACTTTTTTTTCAAATCGATCTCAATTAATAAATTTTAAGTCACGACAGAAAAAGGTTAAAAATCTCTGATAAATTATATATATTTATTTATTTATCTTTAACTAATTTTAACTCATTACAAAATCAATTAAAATTAGAATTACCTTCAGTATAATGTAATACTTTTTTTATGAAAAAAAAAATTTTTTTTTTGAATTCCAAAGAAAATTTCTTTCCATTCAACATATTTCATTGAAACTGTGAGAAGTTTGTACTTAACAGGTTAAATTTCGTAAAATTTTAATTAAAATCCAATCGTCGATTTGACATTTGCTTCGAAACAATGCGATATTTTTTTTTTTTGGATTTCAATTTAAACTTTTTTATTGTCTATTTTAATATGTAAACGTCGTAGTTTACTCGTGAATTAAATTAAAATGTTCGACAATTTTATGGTCGATTTTTCTTTTAGACATAAACATTTATATTTATAAAGTATATTTAAATATTTAACGGACGATTAAATTATATAATAATTATGATAAATATAGAAATCTCGTTCGAAAAACGCATATTTAATCATTAATAATGAAAATCACGTATGAATTTTTCAATGTCATAAAAGTTTAAGCAGTAAATATATTAAAAATAAATAGGATGAACAATATTTTACTTAAAATAATATCAAATGTTATTCAAATATGAATTATTCATAATTTTTAAATGTTAATTAAATAAGTAACCTATTTATTATAATTCCAGTTTACTAATGATTAATATAATATTATTATTTAACGCTTTTAATATCAGTTAATTAACCATATTTTATTGAAATAATAATATTTATACAACTAATATTGCTTTTAAAATGTGCTACAATGGTAATAATAATTTATAATCAACTAAGTAATTCCTTTTTATATAATTCGTACACGATAATATATAATATTCAACACAAAAAATTAATAAAAATATTAATTTGTATTAAAACAACATAATACATATTTATATATTGTAACAGAATAATAAATATAATATATTAACAGATTAATATTGATTTATTTTTTATGAATTTTTCAATTATACAAATCTTCATTATTTTTTTTTTATATCAAAAAAATATTTTTACACTCACTTTTAATAATGTTTTTATTATAACATTAAATATTAATATCATGTTTAATTAAATCCATAAATTGTTGTGTACAAAAAATAGAACGAAAATGTGCATTACCACCGTATTTCAAAATAACTATATATATATATATATATATATATATATATATATATATATATATATATATATGTGTGTGTGTGTGTGTATGTATGTATGTATGTATATAACAAATAATAGTGAAACGCATAAAACCGTACTTAATCTTAATTTACAGTCCGATTTCGTTCGCATAACGCACTTGTAACCTTTGTGCTTTCACCGTTCGACACATACATCTGTCTGTCGTTATTTTTATTTTTTTGTAATTTTCTCATCGCTTTCATTTCTATCGACATATCGATAGATTTAGCAAACTACGAGCTGCAAACGAAGGCGTAGTAGATATGTAGTCTATTGCATTACAGGCAAATGTTGCACGTCTCGTTTAGTAGTGTAACATCGCTAAAAAAAAAAAAAAATAATAATATACGTATGTGAACAAAGTGAGAGTGGGGTACGTATATATAAAGGGGTGTTATTATCGTACAATATACAGTCGCTCATTAGAAGTCTTCTACGACAATCGAAAAACCACTTTGAAATTAATAAATACATCATGAAATTCGTAAGTGGACCACAAATATATATAAATTATTTATTTTTTTTAAATATAAAATGTGTATATTTCTTTTTATATTTTTAAAAGATATTTTTAATTTAAATGAGAAAATTAAAAATATTTGTATATATAATATTACAAGTGAATTTAATCAATAATTCTTTTTACTTTTTCATAATGAGAATAAAATAATTGAAAAAAAATCTTTAAATTCGGAAAAATATAACATTATAAACTTTATAAATAATATATTTAATTGTAATAAATACGATAAAATATTTACAAAATTTATATTAATTTTGTTCAAAATTTTCAATCGTTAATATTAAAATTGAATAGAACAAGTTTTACTAAATATTAAAAAAATATAATTAAAATTTAAATCCAAATATATATATATATATATAAATTCAAATCTGAAAAATAAAAATATATTATATTTCTAAAAGTGAATAATATCATAAATTATATGTATAAAAAAATAATGATATAAAATGAATACGTACGAGTTTTTTAATTTAAGTGAAAATTATTATAAAAAATTTTACTTTGCAATTTAAAATATAAACCTTACATTACATCAATGGAAAAAATAAATTTACATTGCCAATTGCACATATATATATATATATATATATATATATATATATATATATATATATATATATATGCACATAAAAAAGAACTAAGAAATGACATCTAATAATATATACGAACACTCTTTACATATCGCATACTATTATTTTTTTTTTCATTTCTTTTTTACATGAAAATTTTCTAAATTATGCACGTATATATAATAGTTATGCATAATTTTATTATGCCGTTGTTTTTCCTTGTAAAAACGAAAAAAAAAAAGAAAAATCTTCGAATATTACGTAAATTTTTTCTGCAAACAGTACACGATCCGAATCACAAATTCACGCATTACATATTTAATTTATTATTTTTTTTTTTTTTGGAAAAAAACCGCAAAAATTCAAAAAATCAACCTTGAAAATTTTAATTTTAATTTTTCATATATATATATATATATATATATATATATATATACATATGTGTGTGTGTGTGTGTTACAGGCAATCTTCTTCGTAGCTTTCTTGATCGCAGCAACTTCTGCAGCACCTCAAAACGATCCCAGATTGGCGCAAATTCTCAGATATGACAACGATAATATCGGTCTCAATGGATATAATTTTGCGTAAGTATCAAGTTATATATATATATATATATATATATATATATATATATATATATATATATATAATGTAGTAATATCAAATATTACATATATTGCGAAATTATTTGTATTACGTAGTATTATTTCGAATTGCTTATGAATATATTTAACCTATTACCTAGTAAAGAATTACCTTCAAAATTATTTATATATCTATTCAAAAATTTCACGTTCATTTTGCAACTGATGGTGATTTTTACGAGAAAAAATCGTTACATTTCACAACGACATCGAATTTTTCACCTCGGAAAATGAAAATTAAATAAAAATATATATTTATTTAAATATATATATGTGTGTGTGTGTGTGTGTGTGATTATGTTGAAAACGATGCTAATTCATCGATCGCGCAGTCGACATATCGAATGCGTACCATTGAACGGATTTGAATATATATATATATATATATATATATATATATATATATATATATATATATATATATATATATATATATATATATATATATATATATATATATATATATATATATATATATATATATATATATATATATATATATATATATATATATATATATATATATATATATATATATATATATATACATTTTTCAAACTTTCGTCACGTTTTTTTTCTCGTATTAAATAGACGTCAAATTAAAGAAAAAACATATTTTTTCGATAGATGTCACGATATTTATAATGCGTATGATCCGATTGCGCAATGAGAAATCATCACATATTCACGAATGTTGCGCAATGATTATAAATCAATTATCGTAATCTGATTTCGAGATTATTACCGATATACAATATTGTCATTTCTATTGATTAACACGTAAACGTGGTAGACAATTTTTCTATTTACCGCGCTCAAACTTGCGTCATATTTAATGAAATATAAATATTTAAAATTATTTTTTTTAATTAATATTTAATAATTTAATATAGAACTGATGTCTAAATTATATTTAAAAAAAATACTATAATATTTAATATTGAATTAAATATAATATCAAACAGATGTATGCATATATTATTGACACTTTCTATCATCTATATAATTGAATCTTTAAGTAAAATAAATATATACAAAATCATATATATATTTTTTTATTAATATTCTAAATAATGTATATAATATATATTTTATTACACAATATATATTACATGTCTTCCTTACAATTTCAACAGTACTCGAAATATACATATATATATATATAATATTTGAAAAGTGGCACAATTCATATTGCGATGTCCGCCATTATATAATATCATCACTAATAATCGAATAAATATTAATTATTAATAAATACTGATTTAACGTACATTTTATTATTATTATTTTCAGATTTGAAACCAGTGACGGTACATCTAGACAGGAACAAGCCGAACTGAAAAATATCGGAACCGAAAACGAGGCTCTAGTGGTTCGAGGTACCATTTCTTGGGTCGCTCCTGATGGCCAACAGTACACCCTTAATTATATTGCCGACGAAAACGGTTTCCAACCCTCGGGTGCACATCTTCCACAATTGTAATCCACTTACTTCATAAACGATGCTCTTAAATACCCTCCGATTTATTTTTATTTCTTCAAATTTTTCTTCAACTGTTTCAATTACTGCATTTTACTCGTATCGAGTATATATTTTTTTCTTTATTTTTCACAAAAAGTTCAAATAATGAAAATTATATTCAAGCCTTATTTTATACAACATTAAAATTTACTAAATATATTTTTTTTATTATTTTTTTATATATTTTAAAAATTTATCAATTTTTTTTCTCCTATAATCTTAATACAAAAACTGTCAAAAAAATATCGTAAATAATATTATGTATTCTAATTAAAATACCGTTATAAAATATATACATGTGTTATATATAGATGTATTAAAAACAATAAATAAAAATTTAAAAATAAATATATATTTTTCGTTTTACTATATAATTCAATTACATGCTATAATGATAAAATTAATAACGACAGGAACCGTTAAGGATTATCGTTATTTAGTGCGTCGTATATAATTTACGAAAATAAGTACATCACATAAAACGGATAAGAAATGTGTGTGTGTCCCTTTTATGATTTTTTATTATTTTTTTTCATTATTATTTCAGATATTAAAAACCGGTTTCATTCAGATTTCGTTATTCACCATCTTCATGCGGAATATAAAATTATTTTATCGAATAATAAGATGTAAATGGATTCTTTGAAATTTTATAGGGGGGCGAATTTCCTGGAATCGATAAAAAATAAATTGCAATATTTACTGGGAAAAATTATCTTTACGATCATCTTTGAAAACTTTATTATAAATATATTTGGGAATCAGTATTTGACATTGGATATATATATATATATATATATATATATATATATATATATATATAAATATATATATATATATATATATATATATATATATAAATATATATATATATATATATATATATATATATAAATATATATATATATATATATATATATATAAATATATATATATATATATATATATATATATATATATATATATTCACGAGATTTTTATTTTATTAAGGAATTCATAAAATAAATTTAAAAAAAATATATTTTTTTAATTTATGATTTATCTATAAAAATATCAAAATAAAACAATTATTTAATATATTTTATTACATTAATATCTTCCATTATATATTTAAATAATCATTTCTTATTTAATAAATTACAAACAATGATGAATAAATTTATTTAAAACAATTATGAACGATTTAAACTTGTTGTGATAAAATACGATACATTTATAACTATAGATGGTGTTCTAAAAAATATTGTAAATATAAATAAAATGAAAAACAAATAGTGTTGCAGAAAAACAAATTATTTAATACATCTCCGATTTTTTATAAAAAATATTAATATAATATTAATATTTTATATAACCCTTACAATAATACTTTACGTATTATAATATAACTATTACAAAATAATAACACACAATATATATTATATATTTTTTGATATTAAAAACACCATCTATATCAATTTTAATTAAATATTTAAAAACAAAAAAAAAATAAAATAAACGTTTAAAGATTAATTATTATTATCGAAAAAAATTTCAAGCACATTCAATAGTACTTATCCTTGAAACGACTCTATATTTTTTTTTTATAAAAACTCTTAATATTTTTTTTTCCATAAAAACTCTTAATATTTTTTTTTCAAAATATAACGATACGATAATTAACGACTTGCGTTTAAAAACGCGACCGTGATAATTTCACTAATTAACGAAAAGTTAAATTTATATATATATATATATATATATATATATATATATATATATATATATATATATATATATATATATATATATAATTAACGAATCTAGTAATAAATCATAATATATAATTATAAATATAATAAAAGCTTTTTTTTTTCAATATAAAAAAATGACATTCGCTCTCACTGTGACCGCGCCTCGACAACTATCTCAAGCGAATAGAACGATAATTGATAATAAATTTAAACGGTAATCGACCGACAACATTGATATACGCTAAAAATGAATTATATACCCGGATCTTAAACGTATTTATTTATATTTGTATTATTATTATTTTTTAACTTTCGATAGAAATACTACAAAGTAAAAAGTAAATATTACTATATATTATCACTCTAGGTCAAAAGAAAAAAAAAAAATATATATATATATATATATATATATATATATATATATATATACTATGAATCGACAAATTGTTAATTTCCGCGTTTAGTAAATTTATTAACGGATCGACGGTTCGTCATTCGAAATTATCTTTGAATTTAATTAAATGTCAAAATTCCGTATTTATTATTATGTTCATAATAACGCAATAAGAAACAACCCCCCCACTTTTTTATATTTTTTTTATTTTTTCGGTCATATATAAAATATTTTAAATGTCGTAAAATATTTACATACGTGCACGTGAATTAATTAATATTTCATTATTAATATTATTATTATTATTATTATTATTAACGATTTTAAAGCATTAAATTGCATTTAAAATAAGCAATAGATATATGATATTATAAAATATTATTATTTTTGATGATGTCTAATAAATTTTATTTTTTTCTGATCGAATTATATATAATAAATTTTGAATGATTTTGAAATAAAAATGTCTTTTTATTAAATAACATTAATAAGTTAGAAATTTGGAGAATATAAAAATGATATAATATATTAAAAAGAGTGGAATTGACCAAAAAAAAATTATAAAGTTGATAATATTAAAGTAAAAAAAAAGAAAAAAATAATATTTAATAAATTCTTCTAAAGACAAAATATTTTTATTAAAATAAATCTCACTGTCGTAAATTTAATATTTTTATTTTCATAAATTTATGTACGGAATTATATTTTTTTAATTTTAGAAAAAGAAAATATATTTAGATAGATATATAGAAATAAATTTATTTAACTAATTTATTTTTTCATGAATATATTTTCAGCGAAAAAATGATTCGTTATGAAAAAGACCTAAAATCTAAAGCATTATTTTCACAATAAATCTTTGTCGTTTTTTTATTGGTAAAAACTGTTAAGGAAAAAATTATTAAAGTAAATATGATTAATAATTAATTTTTAGATATTTTTTTTTAACTACGTTATCGAGTATTTTAAAACAAGGACATTTCATATTATTGTAATTGAAAAAAAATACATATTGAAATTACGATGATTATTTCTCAAAACATAAAAATTATCAAAAAAAATATTGTTTCAGAATTTTTTAAAAAATAATCCTCAGCTATTATTAAATTTTAATATAAAAAAAATTCTTTTAGTGACAAGATAAATGTGTTTTTTATTTAATTAATATAAAAGTATTTCAGAAATTTCCCCAATTCTAAAAATAATTAAACAACATTTTCCTTCACTTAGTTAATATTATATTGAATATAATAAAAAAGTGAAAATTTTTAGAAGGTTACAAAAATTCTAGGAAAATATTCAGGTATTATAAAAAAAGAAACTCGTTGAATTTTTCCAAAAAGCTTGTTACGAAGCAAAAATACTAAATCAATAAAAAAAATTAATCATTTTATTACATCTTAGTATTTCCTCAAATTTTTATCCGACTTAAAAACAATTTTATTAAAAAAAGTTGTTATGAAAATTATAATCAAAATGCACATTATCGTAAACTTTTCTTCCATTTAACATTAATAATTTTACACAAAAATAAACGAATTAGGAAGTAATAGATCTACTAATAGATTATGTAATATTTACAAATTACAGTAGTACAGTGACGTACAAATATTATTTATCAATGATTCACAAATATAATTATCCTTGAAATGAATGCGAGTAAACGAGTAGTAAAAATCGACTTGATCACATTAAAAAAAAATATTCTCGATATAAAATTTTACATATCTAACTATAATTTTAAACCATTGAAAAAATAAACAAATCGCTACGACTACAACCCTTATAAATTTATTTTTATATTTTTACCAATCGAGTTAAAATGCTTTTTTTGCGCTTAACCTTTAGTTATTTATTTAAATTGAAGGATTTTATAGAAATACCGCATTTCACTGATATTTTTAAAAGTGAAATATATATATATATATATATATATATATATATTTGTAAAAAAAATATTGCGAAAATCAATCTTGTAATATAATATAATATAAAATATTAATGAATTTATTTTAAAAAATATTAAACTATTACCAATTTAAAGACAATCGAATATGTTTATTTCATTACAGGACGATTTATTTCGAAGATTTTTCGATTTTTTTTAAATCGCTCATAAATTAGATTTTTTTTTATTTTGAAAAGAAAAAGAATCAATTGTTGGAATATTATAAAAATTATAAAATCCTGTCGGCCGACGAAAATCGCCGTTAATTTAAATATTTATCGATGCGCTCAATAACTTCTCATTTCGTATTCGACGTTCATGTTTGAAATATACATAAGTGTGTTATCGTTAATGCTTTTCGTCGAAATCACTAAAAATAAAATACATATATACAAAAAAAAAATATATATATATATAAAAAAATTCTCAGTGCTAAAATTTCGCAGCGCTAAAGTGACATCCGCGTTACGAGGTTTTTATTTAATTTTTCCCAATTTTTCCACTTTATTCACGATGTGTATAAAATATTATATATATATATATATATATATATATATATTTCATATTTAAATTAAATATGTATGATCTTAGTTTTCTACTTTTATTGATTGCATTTTTAATAATTTATTTTAATATGAAAAAAAAAAACAAATATATTATAGTGATCATTAATAAAAATTTTAATGCTAAAAAGTTTATATTTTCATTGCACAGCAACGTTTTTTATATACGATTTTCTTTAAAATTTATTAGCGTTTTATTCATAACTATTTCTAATTACTAAAAATGTCCAGATCGCACATTAAAAATATAATAATAAAAAAAAATTAACGATTATACTTTTAATATTGTAATCGATAATGTAATGAGGTTAAAAGCTCCGGTATATTTTTTTTTCAGAAGCTAATATTTTATATAAAAAAAATATTTTTAAATTCAAATTGAAAATTATTAATTATTCTAAACATCATCTTTTATTATTTTTCATTTAAATTCAAATTCTTTCTTCCTTTTATAATATTATATATAATAAAAAAATATTTTTTTAATATCCGTTCTCTAATAATATTTTTAATTAAAATATAAATATTTAAAAATGTAAAAAAATATAATTATATATATATATATATATATATATATATATATATATATATATATATATATATATATATATATATATATATATATATATATGGTATATCGATTAATTAATCCTTCACTTTCAACCATTTCATAATTACAATGACAGATATATATTTAAATTTGCATTTAACATATAAAAACTCTCAAATATTATTAAAAAAAATATTTTATACAACATTTAAAATAAAATAACGACACTGAAATTTCGAAACTCAATTATCATTTAACAATACACAATTTACAACAACAAAACAACGTTTTTAAAATTAGATACAATCTGTCGATCGCTTCGAAATGTTTATGAATAATTTGAATATACTGTTTTTTTTTTCATCGTAATAACGATTATAAACATTTATTATTTAAAATATATAAATGCGTGCATCTCATAAATTATCGCATTTGTTAATATACGATATTGTAAAATGATAATAATAATAATAAAAAGCGATTTAAATAATAATAAAGAAAAAAAAATGTTGTCGATTTCCTCATTACGCAAACAATAATTCGAATCTAATTAAGTACTAATTAAAAAGGCGTATTATCCAAGATGCCTTGAATTGTATAATTATATAGATATAATAAATATATATTTATATATATTTTTTTCGTATTATCAAACATAGAAAAAAAATATATTAACGGAAGGTCATTTTCATAATTATTTATCGACGTGATGATATTCAGTTTGTGAAAATCAATATGATTTAATCGGAAAATTTTTTCAACTTCCTGATTATGTTTACTTTTACGTTTATCAAAATATATACAAATTCGTTGATATGTTATTAAATATATTGCATTCTTATATCCGTTTGCAACGCGTGGATTCTTTAATTTTTATATAAAGTATAAAAATTAAAATAATTAAATGGCATTATTGAAAATAATTATTTCTAATTTTATAATGGATTAATATTTTTAATCCAAAAAAAAAACTCTTCACATTGTTGATATTGAAAATTTTCTTTTTTATAAAACAAATTATATTAATATCGTCTTTTTCTTTAAAAAAAAATACATTATTATTTTATTATATTAAAGATAAATTTAAAATTGATTATTTTTTAATATTAATTAATTAAAATGCACATTAAAAATAGAATTAACAATAATAGAACATTTAAAATAATATCCTAATCATTTATGATCCTTAGAGTAATTAATTATAAATTGAGAAACTCTGATTAGTACGATATAACAGTTTAGCTACTACACCATATAGTATATAAAAGTGTATAAAAATTGTAAATACGATTAACATTCAATTATTTTTCCTGCTTCACGATATATTAAAAATTATCATACGAATCATGAATACAATCGAATTATAATGTTGTATTATGCCACGCTCCATTAAAATGTTACGATGGACATTTTTACAAAATAGGAAATATCAAGGAAACATCGATCTGTATAAATTTGTTAAGATAATACGCCTGATTTACAATGACACAAAATATTCCAGAACACACCATTACAATAATCAACATAAATTTTGTGACAATATACAATTCGTATGCAGAATTTAATGCGTGATAAAATTCGTATTAAAAAAGCATTTGCATACTATCAATATAATTCAAACAAACCGAAAATAAATAAAAGTATATATATATATATATATATATATATATATATATATATATATATGTTCAAAATACATGTTATTCGTGTCAAAGTGGTCAAAATTAATTTACCTATCTGACATACATTTTCTTTTATATAGGTATATTTAAAGAAAATTTTATTTTTGATTCGAAATTTTATTTTTTAACGTCGATCACAATGTTTTTCTAGAAAAAAAATATCCAAAACTGTTTTTTTTTTAAATTATAAATTTAAATTTGTGTTATTAAAATATATATATATATATATATATATATATATATATATAAATTAAAAATTAACCTTGCGTCGATACTAAAAATAATCGAAAAATTGAAAATTTCTCGTTCAAATATTAACTTGAAAAGAAAATTTTAGCAGAACAAAATATATTTTAATATATATTTTTCAATATTAATATATTATTATATTTAAAAAAAACTTGAAAATTTATTTTACTATATTTAAGTAAATGATCTCTATAAGTTTGGATCATGAAACACACATTTTTTAACTATAAAAAATAATTTTAAATACATAAAAAAACTGTAATATTTTACACAATAAATCATATTTTGATTAGAAACAAAAAAAACTGAAATTACAAATTTTTGATCCGCTGTAATAATTTCATTAATATACAATAGCATTGTCCACCCTATATATAATATATATTATTAATAGATATTTCTCAATAGTCAATCGGCATATTATTCCTTTTAAAAATGAATTATGTATGTTTTAAGTGCATGATATTGAAATTAACATTCGAATATAATGTTCATCTTAACATAATTCATGCAAAAATCTCACGACTTTTTAAATCATACATGCAAATTTTGCGCGACGATAAAAAGATGCAACAATGACAAGGTTCACGAAAGAATGGAAAAAAATCAAATTGCACGTTATCAACGGTCAAGTATAACTAAGTTATTAAATTGTTATTTATTTTCAAAAAAAAAGAAACACGAAAACGATCATTTTATGGTATTTTTATTTGTTATATAAATCGATTGACATTTTGTCTGTGAACGCGTAACGGAAAAATCTATTCAAATTTTGATGGATGAAAAAATATAATGTGTTATTCGAGGGTGAATCATCGATTGTACGAATATGACGGTTAAATTAATATATCGAGTATTTATTTTCTTTTAAAAATGTACAATAAGCTTTAATAAAGTAGGAAAATTGTAATTTTTTTTTAAAGTTGGTAGCAATGTCTTTAACATTTGCCTAGCCGTCTGTTTGTCAAAAGTTTTAATTATATCCGAATTATACGTCTTTTTAAAACTCTCGGTTCCTTCAACACGATAATGCACCATGTCGTATTGCATTGGTTCTTCGCGACTTTTTTGTCAAAAACTCGATTCATATCGTTGCGCAACCACCGTATTCGCCTGATTTGGCTCCGCGCGACGTTTTGCTATTCAGCAAACTCAAAATGCCAATGCGGGGACGCCGTTTTGAAACGATTGAGGAGATAAAAATCGAATCGAAGAAGATCTTGAAGGCTATACCGGAAAAAGACAATTCCGACTGTTTCGAGGACTGGAAAAAGCGTTGGCAAAAATGCGTTTAATCGAATAGGGATTTTTTTGAAGGAAATAAAATTGATTTGGAAGAATATATAAAGAATTTACATTTTATAAACAAATTCACCTTACTTTTTCAACGATATATATATTTTCGATATGTATATATATATATATATATATATATATATATATATATATATATATATATATATATTGCTTTATGTTGCATATAAAAACCTAATTAATACGATTGAACGATCATAAATTTAAAAGAAATGTTCATTTTACACAAACAACCGTGTAAAACTAATTTTTTTATATGTTGTTAAATCATTTTTTTCCGATTTACATAATTATCATAATTGATAATTAATTCGTAATGCACGCGAAAAACACATGCTGAAGTATTAAAAAATTTTCAATAATACATCGATTTTATTATTAGTTTTAATTACTACTTATTAGTTATTTGAATTATTTAATCAATAAGTTTTTTACATTATTAAAATGTTCTTAATATTTTTCTTCTTGAAAAAGAAAATGATATAGGTAAATTTTAAAATATTTAAAATTCATGAAAACATTGAAATATTATCGATATTTACATAAAAATCGCTAAAAAGAGGTCAAGAGTATCCTCTTCCCAAATTAAAAAAAAATCATTAAAACATGCAATTTTTCAATATTTTATAATAATTTGATGAAAAAATATTATTTTACAACCAAATTTGATATAAAAATAATATTTTTATCGTTACAATTAAAATATTTATTTTTCATTTTAATCATTCAAATATTTCACTATATTATTTACACACAAATATAAATAGTTCGAAGTATATTTTATTTTATAAAAAAATAATTAATTTTTAATCGTTGCTAAAGTATCATTGTTATTTTTTTTATTTTCAAAAATATAATTATTTGATAAAATCAGAATATTTATTGTATATTTTTTTATATTAACGTTCAATTAATTTCATTGAAATTGAAAAAATAATAATAATTAATATAAAAATTTAAATAAATGTATCCGTATTATTTTCATCAGTGATTTGAACGCGCGGTTTAACACCAAACCCGCACCGTGCGTAACCGATATAGGTAAATTCGCACGATTTCCAGTTTTTCCTCTCCTTTTCTCGTCGACAGCCTTTTTTTTTCACTTCAACTTATCAGTGTCTCAGAGCCAATATAAGTTAGCATCGACTATTTGCACAAACCACAATTGAACGATCGGTCGAACGCGCCACTTTGCCAAAAAAAAAGAAAAAAAAACCACCTGTCCACATTTGAAACTAATCACGCGAAATGAGTGTCAATTGTGAAGTTATCTAAATTAAAAAAATAATAATCGACTAAATAAAATATTGTGTAAATTTTATAATAATTAAACTTAATAATTTATATAGAATAATTTATATAAAAGTGTTAGAATTGGTGAAAAACTGAACGAAGCGTGAAAATTTACAATAATTACAATGGTATGAAAATTTCAACGTATTATTAAAAATATTTGTATAAAAGTATAAATAAATAAAACGAAACTCGTTTTTAATTTTATCATACAATATTAACATAATTAATATTATCGATATGAAATTTTTATATTAATTTATTCCAAATATGTGTGTACAAAATCACGTACGCTTTCATATATTATAACGTTCATATATATATATATATATATATATATATATATATATATATATATATATATATATATATATTTATTTAAAAAAAACACCAATAAAAATATCTTGATTTTAATAATGCGATAATTTAAACGCCGCTGTAATATAATTAATACAATTAAAATTTTTATCGCGTCCTCGTTTTGATGGTATCGTATAACGCATTCGTCAAATAATACCAAATCCTTGACACGTCCTAATCAATAGGATTAAATTATAGAAGTTTGAATGAGTTCTATGCACATATGATGTCATAGAAAAATTGTAAATTAAACCGAAAACAGAAAAAAAAATATCTGAGAAATTGTAAATATTTTTTTGCGCTGACCTTTCTTTCAATACTCATACGCGATTGTCAGATGCAAAAATCGATAAAATATAGAAAAAAAATACAACCAAGTTGCTATGTATTAAGATGTTGATTATTAAAAATCATACGCCGACATGTTAAGTGTTGCTAATATATAAAAATGGCTTCCTTGTTTGTTTAGAGTCTATCTTTTTTTTTTATTCTACGTGACCTTTGCGCGAGAATTTCGATTGATTTTTCTCGGCTGAAAAAGTTCGATCGGAAAATTTTTTTTTTTTACGAACATCGCAGAAAATTAATCTACTGTATAACGGGCGTTATTTTTATTTTTAACGTACGCACGCACAAACACGCACGAATATTAGATACGCGAATATATACATAAATTAATAATTCATGTCGAATTTTGAAGGTTGTCAGACGGTAGGCAATTTTATTTTATTTTATTTTTATTTTTATTTTTTTTTTAGATATGATGATGAACAATGACCTCTCAGTATTGAACGAAATGTCAAAAATTTTGACATCATATTGTTTATCTTTACAATAATAATACAACAAATTTTTTCATGATTGCGTTAAACATTTGTCATTTTAGACCACACACATTGAAAAGAAAATTCGATCGTAAAATATTTATATACAAATAAATGTATGCATATTTAAAATCGATATAGTAATTTTATTACATTATTATAAAGACAGTTTATTAAATTTATATCAATAATCGCATAGTAAATAAACATAATAGGTTATCAAATTATTCTCGGTTATTAGTGGCTTCCGTTAAAATTATACGCTCGATTACTTTTTTTATACACACACACATATATATATATATATATATATATATATATATATATATTTACCTCACGATTCGTTCTATGATTAATTTTAAATGCGTTGATTTATTGATTGTAATTTATCAATTTCACTCATCGCTCGCATTATCAAATAATAATAAACGCGTAATAAAAAAAATATCGAATTAACGGTAAAATTAAATGTTGCTATAAAAATGTTATTTTATCGCCGCATCGATGTTTTATATTATATATAGATTTATCGTGTACAATAAATCATAATTATATATATATATATATATATATATATATATATATATATATATATATATATATATAATCTGGAATTAGAAATTAAATTAAAATTGAATACTTTAAAAAGTCACAAAAATATTTTATGAGAAACATTCATACATATTTTATTTAACTGCAAAATTTAAAATTGCCATATTTTAATTGAACCACAATCCAATCGATTTCAGAAAAATAAGCATGATTTAAGTATCTTCAAAAATATGTGGTACAATATATATATATATTTTTTTTGAAAGAACAAATTATTTAATAATTTTCAAATAATCGATTTCTTATTTTGATATAGGAATTTAAAATTTCCATACTATGTACATGTTCGTGTTAATTCTAAATATCAATTATTGATTGGAGAATTATAATTATATATTAAAATTTTAATATTTATCAATTATAATTTTGCGTATATATTAAAGTTATAACGCATTTTAGTCAAACCAATCGTAATTTTATTACAAAGAGACGTGTTAATTACATACGAATAGAAGTATACTTCACTTTCTAAAAATATTCAACGCACATCAACATCATAAATACACCGACATAAAAACATAAAAGCAAATTTACGATCTGTTTATATATATATATATATATATATATATATATATATATATATAATATTTATTTTCAAGCGGTTAACATTGAGCCCTTTTAACCGTCTAGTGATTTATTTCCGATAATGTCCTTTTATTTCCACCGTTAACTTGGAACCTACGCAGATGAATTATTATAAATGTAACGAATTTGCATAAAATATTCAAAAGGATTTCCACATTCATCAACGAGAGTTTTCGTGATCGACACGAATTAAGCCGATAATTTATTATGGCGTTTCTCAATTAGGACTTATTAATTTACACGGATATTCATTAACAATGTAAAAGTCAAAAAAATATGTATATATATACATTATTAAACAAATTTATTAATATTGAACATAGTAAAATATATGAAAAAAAAAATTTTTTTTTTGATCCAAGATTAACGTAATACAAAAATCCAATTAAATCTTGATAGAGTTTTTTTGAATTATCACCGCTACAACAATACGCCATTAAAATATCGGAATATATTAAATTATAAATTATAATGGCCATTTTCAATATTTTAGGACACTAAATATTTCGAGCGGCCACATAAATACAATAAGGTCAAGCGGTTCTCACAAAAATCTATCTTTAACATCAATCGACGTATATAAATAAATCCTATCCTAATTTTCATTATTACCATAAACAAAACAAGCCATGTTTTTTTTTTGTTGTTCTCCGTTCGAATTACCACTATACGATTTCATTGTTTAAATCTTGTGTTTTTCTAAATGTTAAGCATTCAAAATCGTTAAACACCCAAGTAGAGATATTTGATTATTTCCAATTTTTTTTTAAATGAATGAAAAAAAAACTCATCGGCCGTACAGAAAGACGGGTTTAAAGGAGAGGCAGTGAATTCGTTTTGAATATTTTTTTTATTAATAATATATATATATATATATATATATATATATATATATATATATATATATATTTGTAAAAATGTCAAAGATACACTTCCTAGTGACCTCTGATCGTCTCACGACAATTGCCCAATTTTGCCATTGAAATCGACTCTTCACAGTCAGATAACGAGTCCTTGTCAAAAACCGATAAACATTCCGCCTACCCGATGATGATATAAATATGCTTCGAGTTCAATTGAAATCGTTTGCGACTCGTATCTAATTAACGCGAATAAAAAAAAAAATTGCTAAACTATGAAAAACCGAAACACACTTTATCAATTAACGCGTCTATCCCCGTCTACGAGAGTTCAAGATTTTAATATTATTATTTTTATTTTATTTTTTTTTTGCAATTCGTTTTATTTGTTTAATTTATAATATATTGATTATAAAATAAAGCACGTCCGGAAAGCGAGAATCTAAATTTTTTTCTTAGCTATTTGCAATATCTAATTTTTACGCAATTACCATACAAATTAAGGCACCTGTTATGTCGTCAGACCAGTATTTTTGTGTCTTCGATGAAAAAGATCGGCAACCTTTCTATATATCCTATACAAATCCGAATGTGTTAAATTGTGACCTCTTCGGCTAGAAAAAAAACGTATATATATATATATATATATATAATTATAAAAAAATATCGCTTTTTAAAAACGAAATTTAATTAAAAATGACATATCGTTTTGTTGTTTTTTTTTTTGAATTGAATAATAGACGAGAGTCGTGAATTCTCAGAAACGTACATTAATATTATACATTTTGTCGTTTTTATCTTATTCTATTTATTTTAATTATAATATAAAAGTAACTTTTTAATTGATTATTATATTTTTTTTTCGAGTCAACACAATCGATAGTTGTATGCGACAACTTAATTAATAAGTTATTTTATATGCAACATATTATAAATGAAATCTTGCATTATTCAGAATTTAATTTTCATTTACAAAAAATATATAAACAAGTAATATATATTAAAAATATAAAATATTTTAATATATATAAAAAAAATTGAAAGTTATTTTTGTATATGTGATCGTTTAATATAATAAATATTGAATGTGTGACATTAAAATTATAACAAAAACTTAATAAATATAAGGATTAAAACGTCACCGGTTTACTTTATAATAATTAATTATCGCATTAAAAATTACTTACTTATTTACATAAAATTAAATAAGATATTATATTCTTAAAAATAAGAAAAAAAACACGTTTCAACAGTTTAACACAAATATCAAATATCCTTTTTCATAATATTGTTCCAAAAAAAAAAAACCTGCGACAGTTAAATGTTAACGTATTTAAACACTGAATTGTGGTTAATGGTTCAAAGGTTCAATCTCTATGATGTCACTTGCATATTTCAATTACAATTTTTTAAAATTAAAACCTATATTAACATAAAATTAACCTCTCAAAATACATTTAAAATTATTCTGAAAACTTAAAACTGTACTTAAAAAAAAATTATCTTTGGTTTTCAGTATTTATATATATATTTTTAAAATACATTTTTTTCTACAAATAAAAAGAAATATTTAAAAAACATATAATAGAAATAATAAAAAAAAAATAAAACGATGTAACACTTTTTTGTTCCGATTTTTAATACAAATACCGCTTTTCATTTGCACCTATTGATTTAATTTTGCCACAATTTTTACTGTTACAAAGAATCGCATAGATTTCATCCGAGGAAAATCTTTTTTTTTTTTTTAATGAATATTCATGGTCAAAATTACGTCAATGTTTACATTCAAAAGCGCATACACCTTGAACATTGTAAATCTGCGAAAAATTAAGAGAAAAAAAACGCATCATTATTATGCCTAATAAATTAATAAACTTTCACGCCTATGAATAATAAGAAATTTTAATATTGCATATAAAAATATATATAAAACATTGCATATTCTACTATTGATCTGTGTAATTCTACATACATTATATTAGAATGAATAATAATTAAATTAACCTTTGAAAATTTATAAAATTCTCTTGATAATATTCATTAATCACATTTCAAATAGCGAACATTCATCTTGTTTTTTTTTTTCACAATATAAATCTTGTTCAACGTTCAATATGTGGATGCAAAGACATTTTTATACAGCCTTCATTATCACCACAATCGATCTAGAAAGGATGTTATGCATTAAATGATTTAATTATTCGTGTAATTAATTAACATTTAGTAAACGGTCGAGTGTTCAATCAAAGATCGTGACAATATGCATGCGATAATTTATCGGATGTAACACTTATTTGAATAATGCATACGGTGTGTTTGTATGAGACGTGTAACGCTGACAAACTCACGCTTGGGATTCTTTTGAACGGAAATAATGACGGCAAAGATCAAAATCGTGCATCTATATGTCAATGACGATAAATTATATTATATATAATATATACATAATATATATATATATATATATATATATATATATATATATATATATATATATATATATATATATATATATATATGAGATAATAAAAGTATATTTGATATAAAATTTTCATGTGTGTATTTTTTTTGTATAGAAATAATATTTTTACAAACCACTAGTTGAACACATCTGTTTTAAAATCATCTTATTTTAAAATATAAATGTCGTTTCACTCGCATAAAACTAATTTATATATTAACGGTTTTGATTTATGAAAATTTTTTTTCCTCGATTATGATTAAAACAATATATCGTCATAAACCAGTTTACCAATGTTTATTATTTTTTAAAATAAAAATATTTTTAATTTAATTGAAAATGTTCGAAAATTTTTAATTTCATAAATATAATAAAATACAATTTTGTTCATTAATTAAATTTGTTCGTTTTTAACGTCGTTATTTATTTCCTATTATTTTTTCCAACTTTCATATATATGGTATATATATTTGCTTTTTAAAAGTTTTTGACAGTATTTAAATAAATAAATTATTATTTTTTTCATTATGAAAATAAACTCTTACATATTTTAATTACTTTTATATAATAAAATATTTAATTTATAATTTGTACGATTCATCATTCACATATAACACTTGATACAAAAAACTCGATAGAGCTACCCAGACTCAAAAGGTCCATAGCGCCATTTTTAAAAATATTCTCCGAATATAAATTTATGCATTCATAAACAGTTTATCATACGGAAATAAATCATTATGCACAATGATAAAACCGTGCTTTTTCTTCGCTATAGATTAACGATATAATTAAATTCATATTTATGCCAAATAAAATCGAATCCTGGTCAACAACTTCATCCTTCTCTCGTCAAGGTTGACATCCTGTGGCGATTCTGCCATAAACTGAATATGATATAATTTAACATTATGTGCCAGCGGTGTCAAGGACTTGACTAAATGTTAAAATAAAAAATAAATAAAAAAAAACCTTAAAAAATATATATCGATTGATTTTTCACGTAATCGAATTTCCTTTCGATCGTTTTTATACGCGGAAAAAAATGTTAAACAAAGAAAATTGTGACCTGAAAAGTTCACCGTCTACGAATTCGCAATTAAAATAAAAATATCATGATTATATTATATATTAATATACGTCAATAAAATTTTATTACTTTTCGTTCAATGGAGATAATTAAATGCCTCTCAGTCTCGAAGCCTTTAGAAGGAAGTGTTTTTAAATTTTATTATTGTTTACTGAAATTATTATCAAAAAAAAAAAAAATACACAATATAAAAGTCGTAAAAATATCGCACGATTAACATATCACACTATCAACAGACGGTCTTATAATGTCCTCATAATGTATAGAAAAAAAAATATATATATATATGTAAAATTTTATTTTATTCGTGGATAAAAAGCATCAAAATCAATGTTTCTCAACCTACGTTTATTATGATGCTATATTTAGAAGTCATCGAACATATGAGAGGCCACAAAATTAAATTTAATATATCATTTTCGTTCTCAAATTATTGAAAATGATATATTTAATCATAATATTAAATTAGTGATTCAACGTTTATTTTTTTTTTTTTTTTTGGATTACTATAAAATATCTAAAAATTCAAACTTGACCTTCAATAAAATTTAAAACGTTGATATATAAGAAAATGAGGCCAAAATTCATAAGGATTTTAAAATTTTCAATGTATATTTCATATCATTTTCTAATAAATATGCTTAAATTATTTCCAAGATATGAGTGTTATTTTTTTTTTATTCTCGTCTGTAAATTTTAAAGAAAATACGATACACACACACACATATATATATATATATATATATATATATATATATATATATCTTTAAAAAAATACCACAAACTAGAACTGCCTTTTAGTTTGAAACATTTATGCAAATTTACATTCTGTTCGTGAAATTTGAATGAAAATATAATTGGCAATATATAATATTAAATTTCCATTCATACAACCCTTCAAATTGTAGATATAAAATTAATTATGACACTTTAATATTTAGCACTGACTTTTTATGTTTTTACAAATATATATATTATATATATATGAAGCAACTCTTAAAAAATATATTAACACTATTCACACAAAACTGTTAATAAAACATCGTCTGTGATTCAAATTTAATAGCCACACTGTCTGATTCGTTACACGTACACACGCGAACACACAAATTTATTTTTATAGTCGGTCGTATGATATGAAAATTATATAACATAATTTATTGACCTCGTTCTACATTCGAAACAATTATTTTTATTGAATCGAATCGCTAATTTTATATGCAATCTTTTGATATCATCATTTTTTCATTTATATATTAATATTCAAAAGTGTTCAAAGAAATTATTATGAAAAAAAAAATTTTTTTTTCATAATAATTCTGTCATCGTTACAAACGCAAGTAATTTTAAATAATATCGCATTAATTAAACACGTATCAAAAATGATTTTTCATTGTGATTCTAATAGCTTAAATTAACATTTTGAAGCGAATAAGAAACATATCAAATATTTATAATAATGCAAACGGTGAACAATTTTATGCATAATTGATATTATATACCATTACGTATCCGTTACTTTATTTTTTTTTCTCCATAAATTACAGTATAATTCGTCTCGTATTTTTAACGACCGTTAAAATTAACGAATTCCAATGAAAAACGAACAGAATTATATTAAATGAAAAAAAAAAGAAGACGCCGTAAATCGTTCGGCAAAATTTTCCCGTTTAACCGAATGAATAAATCAGATTCATATTCGAAACAGCAAAAAAATATGATTAGATTAAATAACATATATATATATATATATATATATATATATATACCATATATTATATTTTTATACAACCTTAATTTCATTCAAGTATATAAAAGACAAAATAAATTAAATTATTTTTTTTCTGAGAATATAAATATATTTCTTTATATTTACCGTAAATAAAATTTAAATAAATAATTATAAATATAATAAAAAAAATGTAATTATAAATATTTGAAATATTCTTATCGATTTGTTAGCGTGACAAAAATTTCAATGACTTTTTTTAAATGAAATTTTCCTAACATTTTGAGTATTTTTATTTAATAATTTTTTCGTAGTATTTTTCTAGAATATATTTATATATATGTATATAAATTAAGGATTGAAGATCATTATAGATTCAATTCTTTTTGTTATAAAAGTCCATTTTTAAATCGTTATCTCTCTCAATTCTTCTTTTAAATACTGCGGGTCGTTAAATCGATTTAAAATATATATATATATATATAAAATTTCAGAAAATGAAATTCGCCATATTTTTGATGTTGTCATTTTTGCTGTCATTGACCTCAGCAAAGAGCAAATACACCGACGAGGATAGACCATATGAATTTGGCTTCAACATCGAAGGAAACCAGCACAGACACGAAAAAAAAGGTAACACTTCCGTTTGATTGAATTGCAATTTTTATTTATTTACTTTTTTAATATTGATATATATGTATTTTTATCTCTCTCTCTCTATATATATATATATATATATACATTTTTTTTAGATGAAAATGGTATCATTATGGGTGAATTTGGTTTCATAACGGCCGACGGAGTTTATCATGTTACCGTTTATGCCACAGATGAAAATGGAAATTTCAAAATTTTATCTATGAAAAACATTCGTGTTGGATTAAGTAAGTTTTACGTTTTAATTCTCATTATAAAATTTAATAAATTATGATGAACTAGTAATAATATATTTAATATTTATCATTATTACTAATATATTATAAACAATGAAAACCTTTCAATTTGAACGAGCCATTAATTTTATTCTTCGAAAAATCAATAATATCATTTTTAACTTCTTTCACATTTATATTATTAATAAACATAAAAAAAAAATATAATTCACTTCCTTTTATCTTATACCATATATAAAAAAAAATATTTTTATTCAAAAAACATTACGATTTCACATCTTTAAATTCAACTGAAAGAACGCCATATTAAAAATGCGATTTTTCGATTTTACACTTCACAATAAAATATCAACTTTATTTTTCGTATGTTGATCTAAATGAAAAAATAAAAATATAAAAACGCACTTACAGGATATTGGGATTCGAATTTAATATATTTCATTCCGAATGTCAGGATTAATTTAATCGTATACGAAATAAAAAAAAAGTTTGGTTAACTTTTAACCATATTATCCCTGGTATTTTTCTGACAATTCTACATATAAATCTGTCAGACTAAAATTTATTGATACAATATAATATAATAAAATATCAAATATCACTTTTTATACAAGACTAATCGTTCGATATAAATCATTAACAAAATGTCATTTAATTTAATATATTAATTATCCACTTTTTTCACTGAAAAAAAATTACTATTGATTTAAATAAATATAATATAAAACATTTGTTTTATCTTATATTTAAATATTAATAATATATAATTAATAGTTCAACATATTACACATTATTTGACTATATTAAATAAAAAATATTTGATTATATTTTTTTTATTCAAAATAAACCGACGACATTACAAACACAGAATTTTTAATCGTTTTTAAACTGATTTTTACGACATTTTCCATAATAAAATATTAATTATTATTAATCGAATAATATAAAAACACTGTTAACATTCTGACCGTACATTATCTAAACGCACTTACCGTCAATAATTAAATTATCTAAGCGTTAATTAATACAAAAAAAAAAAAATAGTTAAACCGGAACTGTGACGCAACGGTTAAACTTGACATTTATTAGACGAAATTCTACACATTTTCTTTTGGAAATGCAAACATGAAATAAACGATCTTCAATATATAAAAAAACATCGAGTGAGTGTTTCTTGTTTACTATTAAATAATTGTTTTTCCGCGTTATGCGAGTCTGCGAAAAAAAATATAATATAATAATTCATATTACTGAATATTTTTTTTTATATATTATATACTATTTTCGCACTTTGACGAATTGAAACAGTGCAAAGTCAAATATTTAAACTGCTACCGACAAATTGAAACTACAAATAATCGAACAATTTTTCTCTCGTTTTTATCATATATACATATAAATATATTTTGTATCGGATAAACTCAATTTCGAAACGGATTCTCGATGACATTATTTCTTGATTTACAAGAATTACCATTTCGAAACAGCCCACGAGTTTTATTTTCATTTTATTTTATTATTATTATTATTTTCCTTTTTTTTTATATATCGATTTTCAATGTCAAAAACGCCGACAAACGTATCCTCTTAACACGTATCGTGCGGAACGCGCTATCCTCGACGCTCGTAAAAGTGCGGGATTTTTTTTTTTTTTTTTTTACTCAAAACGACGCGTTGTTACATATGAAATAACGTTGTTGCATATAGTATGTATTGATAATTAAAAAAAAATATTTAAAATAAATATGTCGATTTTATGGTCGAACTTTAACACGTAATAATTTAAACGTGTGTAAATTTTATTATGAAAAAAAATACGTTTTACGCAATTGAAATGCAACATCCAAGGTTTTATTTTATTTTATCAAATTATCATAAGTAATTTATATATATATATATATATATATATATATATATATATATATATATATATATATATATATATATACTGTAATGAAATGAAACAATGTTTTTATAATAATAGCGAATCTTCTAAATCCAAGTCTAAAAAATAATAATAATAACCTTAAACTCGTTAATATTTATATAACATTTTGTAATAATTTCGGGTGCACTTAAAAAATTGTCAATTGTCAATGTATATAGCATTGAAGTGAAAAATGACACTTGTAATAGCATAAAAACGGTGTCAAATATCACTTAATATTTTTATAATACACTTATAAATTGAATGTCAAATAAATAAATATATTATTTATACTATATTCTGATTAAAAATTGTATATAATAATATCGTTCATAATGCAATCATTTTTTTTATACTTATTGTTCGAAAAAAAAATACGCATTTAAAGATTAAACATATTTTAATTATGCAAGAATACTCAATTTGTAGAATTTATATATTTATAGTATAATAAATTAAAGGTTTTTTTTTTCTAATCACTGACAAAATTTATAGGACAATATGACAGTATATACAAGATATATGCGATCATATGAGATTTCGCACTGTAATATTTTTATCGTTTTTGCACCTGCGACGTTTCATCGATGCAAATTTTTTACTGCTAAAAATATATTAGCGAATCCAGCAAAACTACTATCATTTCGAATCGAAACGTAAAACATCCACTTCGAGATCAAGTTCAAAGCTGTATTCGCGCGAAAATCATCGTGAAAATGTCGTAAATTTAAATTTAATCCGCGCGAATTCTGATAACCATTTAATATATGCGTGTATTTAATTTACCGCCATTTCTAACGTACTATAAAATATTGCGAATTTTAACGACAAATCAGTATATATAGAATATATATATATATATATATATATATATATATATATATATATTATTTTATTTTTTACAGCTCCCGAAAAACCGCCGCCGAATGCCACACCGGTAACTGAATTCACCACGACGACACCTGTTCCTCCAACTCCGCCACCGACTCAAAGACCAGATTTTACGACACCGAAAGCTTCGCCGATAATTTCCTGCTCATCCTGCAGCATTCCTGAACCGCCAAAACCGCCAAAACCGCCACAACCGCCACAACCGGCAGCACCACAATATCCAACACCCATACAAAACATTCAAACTCCGTTCCAACAACAAAATCAATATCAACAAAACGATTACAATCAATATCAACAACAAAACGAATACAATCAACAACAAAACGAATACAATCAACAGCAAAATGATTACAATCAAAACTATCCATCAGATCCAAACGTTGATTATCCGCAAGATTCTCCCCAATATCAACCGAATCCATCTCCAGGACCATTCGATACTCCTCTAGTAACATCGGGCCATCTTCAAACAGTTCATCCATCAGCAATTAACACACCTCTACGTCCCGGCGAACAGTTCGGTTTACCGCCAGGCGTAACCGAAGACAATATGCTGGATCTTTTATATAGATTCAACTACACAATAGGCTTTCACGGACATTACGAAGAAGGATACACTAACGGCGTTAAAAAAGGAGAATATTTCATCAATTTTAGAAACGGTTTAGCGACTAGAGTCAGTTATATCGCCAATGAAAACGGTTACTTCCCGAAGATTCAAACGGTGCGAATCAGCGATCTGGAAACACCTCATCCAGAATCCGAAAGGAATCCCGAATTTGGATTGAAAGGATACGAATTCAGATGGTTCAGCGCGCCCAGATATAATAATATTAATCGAAAATAATTTATAATTTTTCTTATAATCTAAAATTCCGTATACACATATACTAATTTCATATATTATATATACATGACTGCAATTCTATTATATAATATAATAAAAAAAATACAACACACTATTAAAAGTATTATAAATATATAATTATCGCCACTTATGAGGCATTCAATAATTTAATTTATTATTTTTATATAAATGTTTCCAAAAAAAAAATAATAAAATAAATATTTAAATACGCATTCATTTTCTTTAATGTCACTTGCAAAAAACATTATCCATAAAGTGCATATAGAAAAATTTTAATATATTTTATTCAGCGACGTCTGAATGATAAATATGCATATTAATGGTTTTTTTTTATCGCATTTTTTTTATTAGTTAAAAAAATCTTAAAAATGCACCATTAATATATCTAACTTATTTAAATTCATATGAAAAATTAAAATAATATACATTTGCAATTGATATTAAAAAAATATTTTTTTTTAATATGTGGATTTAATTATCATATTCCTAGTTTAATATTTTTATGTTAAAAATATTTTCTGTTGTCAAAAGATGGCGCTTTATAAAATTATAAAATCAATTTCAAAATATTTATATAAATGAATGATATATTATTATTATATATTTTTAAAATTTTTACATAGATGTCTCTCATATTTATTTTTCTATTGAATATTATATATTCAATTAAATTAATTATATATTTATTTATATTTTTTTTTTCAAAATTAAAATAATATTTTAAAATTATATATTAATTTAAAAATCATTTTCATGTTTTTAACTGATTTTAAAATATTTAAATTTTAATATAAGTCAATCTAAGAACAGTCATATTCTTTTTTCAGTGCATATTTAAGAATGTTAATTTTGTAATTAACCTTTAAACTTCATTGTCTCAATTTTAACGCGTATTATCTATATACTAACTATTCAAATCTTTTCATGCACCATTTTCCATTTTTTCTCTCATTAATTATTATATATTTTTAAATAGTTTTTTATATAATACTACCGATACCCTTTTTTAATCACGGATTAGTATAAAAAAAAATTTTTTTTTTCAACATATGAAAAAACGACAAACTTTTCATTTTGTTTCGACAGACTGATGGTTAAATTTAATCTCGAACATATAACCGAGCGCGTTCCACTTTCTCGCATAGTTTTCCAAAACGATCAAACCGGTGAAAATATACCGTATTAGGAGTCCGGGGAAAACAAAAAAAAAAAAAAATAGCACTTTTACGCAGTATATGATCGATTTATTGTAATCGCGATAATATAAAACGAGGTCTCCGACCCGTCATATGCGATGACATCATCAAAACAATGAAAATAGGAACGGCGTCAAGGACCAGTCCGCCTTCTTTTCGAAACGCCATTTATGGAAGGACAAATTCTTACCGAGCTACGAGTCATCATTCCAATTCTGAAAGTCGTATAACTAACTGTACACCCTTAATGCTTTCAACAAATAATCCTATGAACGTGTAATATTCAAAAAAAAAAAAAAAACTAGAGATGAGGTCAAATAATTGCTGTATTATCCTTATAACTGTTTCTGAGCAATAAAATTGTATGTATACCATTTTCGCACTTACCGCCTCTCATATCATATATATATATATATATATATATATATATATATATATATATGTATATATATATATATATATATATATATAATAACAATTTCCACATATGGAGAAGAAAAAATAAACGGAGGATAATTGATATCCGTTATATCAATTTTATATATATGTAATTTAATAAAATCAATATTAATAAAATAATAGCAATATATAAAATTAAAACATGGACATGCTGATATTGATTGGATTATTCGTTTTGGTAAAAAAATAGGATATTTATTAAAAATAGGATAAACATATTTTTATTATTTATATATTATTTTTAACTATTTAAAAAATATATATAGAATACTATATAATAGTATTATTAATAAACTATTGATAGTGATATGCATTATTCATAATATTAAAATGCATTATTCATACTTTAAAAAAAAATCTATTTTATATAATAATAAAAATTCATCCTAAATTCCATAATCAAGAGAATATGTAAATACGTGTGCAGTGGCGTGCATTCAAATATATCTAAAATAAAATTAATCTACACGTATATTGTTTTTAATTATATAATTTTAACTAGTTGCGTAATAATCGATTGCAATTTAATTAATCTATTATAATCAGTTTATTATTAAAATTTGCGTGCCGATTCATTAGTACGAAAATAATACCGAAAATCGTTTTCAAGCGGAATAAAAGATTTTTATCGCCATTTTGCACATGAATTATGTAATAATTTAACCGTTTTTTTTTTCTTCAGATATAACATTTTACATTGTCAACAAAATAAACGAACAATGGTTTGGAAAAAAAAGCATATCAAGAATAAAATGTAAATTCTCATGGATTTATAATAAATAAAAACGTACACGAGTAACTACAAATGATAAATAAATAACAAAAAAAAAACACACACACACACAAAAAAAACTATTCTTTTTCTCTCGTATTATTTTGACACCATCTTGCGCGATGTTAATCGATCGTTTTTCACCGACGAGCTTTATCGAGATTTTTATTTAATTTTTACCGCAATTTTCCGGTAAAAATAATAATAATAATTTTTAATAGACACCATTTTATAAATAATATAATAATTACACAAATCGGCAAAAACTAAAAAAAAACCGACAACTCATTCATAGTACGATCGTCATTTTAATCGACGATATTTTTCTATATAATTATTTATAATTAATTCGCTATTTATTTATTTTTTAATTCATAAAATATAATTAATTACGACATATATTCGATTATGCTATTTAAAATGGCCTTCTGATTAGTTAATATTTTACACGTTACGCATTTATAAATGAATGCAAATCGTAGGTGTTCAGGATATATATATATATATTGTAAATATCAATTTATATGATTTATGAGTTCGAATATCTCATTATACAGGGTCGTTCGAAAGTCCTTGTATAGGTTACAATATTCACAAACCGTCTCTAATTAACGTACATTATATATAACATCAAAAAAATATATATTAATTTTTTTTTTATATATATATATAGACTAAAAATATTTTAATACAATAAAATATATGGTGTGTGAAAAAAAATGCTTTCTCAAGCCGATGACCGGTAATATAATGCATAAATCCTTTTATGGGAAGAACGATATTTAAATTCTGTCAAATAATCAGTGGGCGAACCGGGAAGAGCCTACACAATATTTTTGCAAATGAACCCTTTGAAACACACACAAAATCATTTCGATATTTACACATTTTATGCGAAATGTTAAACGTTTAATCTATGTAGAATTTATAATAATAACATTTATATAAATCGATGTCAATGTTATTCGTTACTATAATGCATATAATATAAGCCGATTACCAGTCAAAAGTTAATTGTGATGATTATAACGTTTCGACGACGGGAATTATTATATCGTTTATCATTTTTCACTCTTTAAAAATTATCATCGAATCATTAAAATCGCGAATTATACGCTCAATATTCCGAGTTTTCACATCGGATCATTTAAATTGTATTCTGCTAAATTCTAGTGCTTTTTTTATACACACATTTATATAAGTTTCGCATGTCTGTTTGTCTGGGTGAAATTTTTTAATTGATTTTTCAAACGCTTTTTGATATACGAATGAGCTTAATCTTTGTATACTTGCTCGTTATCGATGATAATTAATAGATATATAAAACAATTGACCAATTAGTGACAATTAATTATATATCGCTTTTACATTATAACTGATACTAATAAAGCGATATGACGATAATACAAAAATATTATTAACAATACATTGTAGTTTTACAGTGTATTTTTTAAAAGTAAATTCACATTTTCAATGCTTTAATACTTTTGATAGAATCCAAATCTTTATATATATATATATATATATATATATTTCTATTCAAGTACATAGAATATTTGTCATTTATCGTGATATATTCACGAAGGATTTCTATTCAAATTTAACATAGAAAAAAAAGGCCAATAGGCGAATTATTATTCAATATACATTTTTTTTCCGACACGGTTGACTCTTTACATTGATGATGTTATACCGAGTATAAATAACGATAGACCAAATAGACTTTTTTATTGTACATATTGCCATTGTCACGAAACAAGTACGACAATACAAAATTCACAAAAAAAAAAGTTAAGTAAAAGTTAAATTAAAAGTAAACGCAATAGTAAAATATGAACTTAGTTTAAATGTTGAACTAAAATTCAAGTTTCGTAATGTTGAAATCGAATTACAAATATACACTATATATTGCGCAGATTTTCATATATGGATAAAAAAAATTAAATAAAAATTATTCTTTATATATGAAAATTAAATTTTACCATAAACACATCCTAAATCTCATTCGAAATGTACACGTTTTAGTAATTGAATACAATTCATTCATCTCACGTAGAGTAATGACCCACTTGCAGATATACTAAAATCAATATGCATCTTGTAACGGTTCAAAATTTACCAAATAATAATAATAATAAATAAATAAATAAAGTCATATTTGTTCTGAAGCACTTATGCACGAGATCATCCATCATCAGATCATTCAAAATCATCTAAGTGCCTTTAAAAAAACATATACATACCATTATATATATATATATATATATATATATATATATATATATATATATATATATATATATATATATATATATATATATATATATATATATAACTTTTAAACCCATGACCGCCGGATGACAATGACTCAGGGTTAACCCAACGGGCCAAAGACTAGTAAAAAGACTATCAATATTCACACATCATTATTCACAGAGATTACTAAGAAAAAAATATTCATTCAAATACAATAATTAGTAATCGGTTATCCCGTAAATATTTTGAAAAGTAATATTTATATAATTGTTGTTTATAAGTATAGATGAATTAAAGTTAAATTATTTTATATAGTGAATTTGATTAATGTGATAATTATAAAATAATAAATATAATCGTCAAGTATATATGGTATATATATATATATATATATATATATATATATATATATATATATATATATATATATATATATATATCTGTAATAATGCACAATTTATAATTAATTTTATACACAAAAATATCAATGATAATTTATGATATTAACAATTACAAGGAAAAAAATATTTCTATGAAATTAAATCGTAATACTAAAGAATTGATCTTGGATCTCTATAATAAAATAAGAAAAAAATAAATTAAATATTTTAAAACTATCGGAAAATTCTCTTTGTCTTTCGAAAATACAATAACAAAAATAAAAAGTTAAAAAATATATATATTGATATTAAAACGCAAAAGGACAAAACGAGGGAGGGTTCAGTCTCATAAACTGGAAAAACGACATGAATATATATATATATATATATATATATATATATATATATATATATATATATATATATATTTCGGACACGTCGGTCGTCCTTGATTTTTCTCGATCGATTCTAGATCAGTTTTTCCGGTCATTGAGTAGGCGAACTAGTCAAACACCCACCGCCTGCTGATCAATACAAGAATATCGCGGGTCTCGCATTTTCATTCAGCATCGCGAATTGCTAACGAATCGATGAAAAATTCGTTCGTATGCAACTATTAAAAAATATTTGATAATTAAAAAATATAGATTTAACATAGTAATCGAGTCATCAGCTCTATTCGATAACTATTATATGATTATCGTTTTTATATATTGTTGAAATTGAGTTTTGATATTAAATTGTAAATGTACTTTAAATTATTTATTATACGATTTAAATTTTAAATTGATTTTTTTATATAAATTTATTTTTTTTATAGAATATATATATTTTAATAATTCAATATGAAATATTATATATATATATATATATATATATATATATATATATATATATATATTAATACAATATTCGCTACTACTTGTTACCAATATCAGAACACGATTGTAAAATTTTGATTTTTTTTTAATTAATGAAAAATATATAACATCTGATAAATATAAAAAAAAAACATCGCGCATACACTGTGACCATAGCCAATATAAAAGTGGATCATTATCGATAAACAATAACAATTTTCGACGGCTATATAGAAGATAAAAGTGTTATTAATTTTACTTTCGTCCAGCTGATGAAGAATGTAATGAGAACATTGACCGGTATAAGTGAATACAAACAATGAGCACAATTTTATTCTCACGTATAACATTCCTGTCCTGGTCATAACACAAAAAAGGTTTACTTTCACTGTCTTTTATTCCATCATTGAGAGTTTCCAAACGCCATCACGTCCTAAAGAATCATCGTTGAAAATTTTCACTGTCAGTGTCGATTTCCAATCATGAACATGTACGCTGAACGATGATTAATAAGTTCCAGGACTTGTCAAATACGACGAGAAATCCTATTTTACATACACACTAGAAATATAATTTTAATAATAAACAAACGAAAAAATCAATGATTCCTTATTTATTATTACTATTATTATTATTATTTATAAAATCAATCCGGAAACTTTTTCGTCACGTCAATATAGAATAATGCACTTCGTTATAAGCCGATTGTTGAAATTATTTTATAAATTTACAAATAATCATCGAATTAATCTCGAATCAAGTGAAAAATTTTCTCATATATGATAAGTAATTTCGTGTCGTTTTTAGACAGACGACATAAATTACGTTGCATTTTCATCGAAACTTTCTATTACACACTATTTTCAGATTTCCAATTTTCCAAAAAAAAAAAAAACAAATAAAATTTATATATATATATATATATATATATATATATATATATATATATATATATAATGCAATAAAATATCGACACATGTCGATCTTCCTTATTGCGCAAAAAAAAAATTTCGACAATACGATAATAAATTCGCGTCCATATTTTTCGCGGACTTTCATAATTTGCACAATTTCGAAAAATTACGTTCGATCATATTTTTCTTTTTTATGCTCGTTCGATTACGATATTTGGTCTTAAGACCAAAATCGATACGTTTCAATTGTTTACAACAAGTTAAGTAATTCGATGTCAAATTTAACAAGTTGAAAAAAATATTATTATATATACGCAATATATATATATATATATATATATATATATATATATATATATATATATATTTGACTTGTTTGTTTCAAAGCGATGAAATAATATTTTTCCAATCTATATAGTTTTTTTTTAAAGAAATATAAATAATAACAATTAATATATTTTTACATTTTCTGAACAATATATAATATTTAAATTTATTTTAACAAAGTAACTATATATTGTTTATATTATTGATAATATTTATAAAGTATTAAATTATTTTAATAAATTTTCAAATATTTAAAAATATTATAATTACTCATTTATATGGAAGATTGATTGATTTAAACAATCAATATAAATTTGGTATTGTTTTTTTTTTCATGACAATTATTCTAACATATATAATTTTACATTAAAAAAACTGATGTTTAATCATCATTATATACAATTTATCTATCGACATATTGATTTAAATTTATTAGTAAAAATATACACACACACACATATATATATATATATATATATATATATATATATATTAAACGATTAAACCTTTTACACATTAAATAATAATAAAAAAATGGTGAAAATATCAAAATTATTCCTGTTAAGCGATTAGAGATTATTTTCACACTTGTTTCCGTTGCGCACGTAATAATAAAATAATAATAATAATAACGTGCCAATTATGGGCAACTTGTAAGGATGCTTAATACGATTCGAGAGCAAGGAAAAGTCAATGGATTCATTTGACAGTGCGATCAGTCGCAGTGCAGCCGCCAAAGCAGCAGCACGCGCTTTTCCGGTCACCGGAACATGCTGCTCATGCGCAATTTCCGTTCCGGTACACGCATTTCCGGTTTCCGTTTTTCCTGCTATGATCTGTCGTAATTGTATCGCGCTAGAAAAACGGTGATAAACGAACGAAAACGCGTTTCTCGCGCGCTGAAGGATCCTGAAAAATCGAGTAATTAGTCAGAATATTAAAAAAAATATATATAATTATTAAAAAAATATATAATATTTAAATAGTTACAGTGATGCATTGTTATATGGTGATTAATAGTATAATAACGCTATATTTTATATTGCTGAAGTAATGTTCAAATTTACTAACTCGATTAACCGCTTCAGAAGTTAACACTAAACTATGAATAATAATACATATTGAATGGAAAATTGAAACTGAAAAGAAAACTTTCAAAATTGTATTCTGCTTAACCTTAAAAACATATATTTTTTACATTAATATTTTACTGAATTATTTCATGAATATAAATATATTTTAATTATAAGTAACATGACATTTTTCTAATATTTATAATCATATATTTTAACCTATTTTATATTAAAATTAAATTGTTTGTTTTTTTTTAATATTTAAATTCAAAACTAAAAAGAATATTGTTATAATAAACTTTAAATAAGTTCAAATTTAATCAATTTTTAATAGAAATTCAAACGATTTATCCATCAAAATAATATTGAAAACATTTTTCTTCACATTAAACAACTAAAAGTTGATAATAAATACACATATATTTCATGAAATTTTAAAACGTCTACAACATCGTAAATCGTATATATTAAAATTGTTCACATAAAACACACGAATTTACATATTTATAATGAAAAAAAAATATTTTCAAAAATTGCGCAACACAATGAACACGCGTAGAAAAAAATCGCACTTTGAATTTTTTTTTCAGACTCTTTCAGCTCGCTTGATCGACGTTTCCCATTTTTTTTTTCACGCTTTCAGCATTAACATTATAATACGTGTTCGATCTATTATATTACATACACATAACGTACGTATGATGCAAATCGATTTTCCAGATAAATTACAATATATCACACAAACGAATTATGCTAATATCAGAGAAAATTTTCTCATATTTCATCATCGAACTGTGAATGCGTGGAAAAAAAAGGAAAATTATTCGTACGTTCAACTGCAAATATTTTGCGCTATGGAAAACTTTGAACTACATCGTGTGTGTGTGTGTGTTTTTTTTTGACATAAAATATAGAATATTATATTTCACAATATATGATTATATTTACACTTAAACTATACGCTATTTTTTGACTATTCAAATAGAACTTGACAAATAATAATGTTATAAAAAAAATTCAAAAATTTTAATTACATACCTAATCATTTCCTAAAAGCACATACACACACATTATAAAGAAATAATTTATCGTGGGTTCCATTTGTACACCTACTTTATCATGTGACGCCTACGGTTAAGGACTTACGACATAAACCTACGAAGTTAACTCGCAAAACTTCATTAATTCAAAAAAAAAATTGAGAAACACTTTAATATGTTAACAATATGATTCACCTTCAAAAAAATATATAAATGTATTTTTCCTATTTTTAAAAAAAATCATCATCAAAGTAATATTGTCTGAATAAATTACAAATATTTATAATCTATTATATTTATAACACATATATTATATATGTTATAAATTCTTAACGCAATCGCAAAAATATGTACCAATTTTTGATTAACATAAATATATATATATATATATATATATATATATATATATATATACAACGTTTAAGATGAATATCACGGAATTTATTGAAATTTTCAATTCAATATATAGCAAATTTTTCGCATCAATTATACGTAATTTCGTAAAATTCGTAATTTCGTGTGTGAAAAAAAAATATACTAATTTTCACATATTTTTCCGACACATTTTTGTTTTATCAAAAATTTTAACGTTTTTTTTTTCACTTGAAAATATTAATATGAGCAAATTTTTAATATAAAAATAATAATGTTATTTTTTTTTTGTGATAAAATGCATATTTCCTATAAGATAATAAAATTATTCATTAACAATATATATATATATATCACTAATCTACGCATTATCGAGAAATGAAAATTTCATATTAATAAATATTATGAATTGTGTGAACAATATTTATATTACAAAGGAAATATGATAAAAATCGCATTATTTATTAATTAACCTTTGTATTTTTTTTTTTTTTGCTAGAAAATTGTAATTAAAGTTGCATTTTATCGATAAATTAATTTTGTATGTTTTATTAATTAGTTTAGATTATTTTATATATCTTTTTTTTTCTTCAAATTTCTGATATATTTTTATTTATTTATTTCAAATATTAATTCGTGAAAATCGATCTTTAAAAATTTATTAATATCTATTTATATATATAATATAATATACTTAAAATTTTATTATTAATAAAAAAAATATACTTATCCACATATATAATATAAAATTAATTACAATTGAAATCGCATTTTGAAACACTTTAATATATAAAATATATTTTATATATATATTAGTAAAAAATTTTCTCATATCATATAATAATCTAATTTCTGCTTATTACATAATCATTATTTTTTACATTTATAAACATATTCACATACAGTAGGCTTATTTTATATATAATATAATTCTAATTAACATTTTGACTATATAAACCTTGAAATAAAAACACAACGTTTGCCCTTTCTTTTAAACTTTTTATTAGTGTAAAACGTTTATTGTTTTTTTTTTAATTTATTCATTTATATACATAGATAAAATATAATATTACAAAAATATAAATAAAATCGCATTAAATTTTTCAAACAATTAAACATGGAAAAACACACAAAATTTCCATTACAGGAAAATCAAAAATATATAAAAAAAATAATAATAACCTTGGACATTTAACATATTCTAATAATATTATTAACACTGAAAAATATTGATAGCGTGAAAAACGTTAAACAATAAAAAACGCAACTTTTTTTCCCACCCTATATATATATATATATATATATATATATATATATATATATATATATATATATATATATATTACTTTATAATTGTTTTCATATTATATTAGAAATATTTAATACAGCGCGATATTTAAACGCGAAAAATATTATTAAATATATATATTTTTTGAATAATTTAAGCGAAATTACGATTTTTATACTTTAAAAAAAATCGTGAATGAATATTGTGCGCAAATATTGCGCAATAAGTCAGGGTTACTACAATATTTGAGCGATTGTGAAATCGTTCTAATATTTCTACACGAATTCGTTTGCTTCATATAAAAATCGTCGACTGCGATTTATTCGAAACATAAATATTTATGATAACGTATTTTAAAAATATTTTTATCATTATTTTAAATTTCAATTCTATGATAATATTGAATATAACATTACATAAATATATTTTAATGTATCAAAATAATTCTAAAGTTCGATCTATGATGTTTTTTTTTTTTAATATGTATATTTAATATTGTTTTCTCGAAATATGTTTCCGTTAATAAAAAAAATATTCGCATATAATAAAATTAATATATTTCAATAATGAAATATAAAATAATTGTTACAGCATTTCCTGAAATTGATTCCTGCTTCTTCGCCCTGCTGCTTCTGAAGAATATTTGAGAATAAATTATTTTTTTCCAATATGATTCGTTTCGTGATTTTGGCCATTATTTTGGTGAGTGATACAAAATTATACATTATTTTTAATTTATATATTAAAATACATATTCTGATTTTAAATTTTTATCGTATAAATAATATATTTCGGTTGATTAATATATTTAAACTTTTATGCAATATTGAAAAAAAAAAGTCGTAAAGTGATGCCATTTTACGAAATACTATGTCGAAGCGACCCATTTTATCATTTACAAAATAGGAAATTAAAATCATTGCAGAAATTACGGTGTTACTAATGCGACAAAATGTTGCGATAATTTACCGGTAAAACGCACGTTTTTCTTTCACAGTAAAATCGCACTTTTTACCGGAGATTGAACGCTTCGATTTTATTAAATAAACAACAAATTTTTACCGAGCGTTTTTTCTCTATTTTTTTTTTTATTCAGTCGCGCATTTATTTCATTATTTTCGGATGAATCTCGCACGATTAAATAATTTTAATTTATATATTATATCATCATCTATTTTCTAACTATTATAGGGGGGGGATATAATAATATTTTTTTAAACTTTAAATCGGCGCTCAATTTTATGAATGATAATTATTAATAAATTATTCCAAAGTTAACAGCTCTGTGTACAATTTTCAAACATATTATTCTTTCATACGTTTCCTTTATATTTCGAATTAAAATATAAATATCTTATTTTAACACATTTTAATCATTAATAACTGTATCACTTATAGAACTATATAATTTATATAAAACTGATTTAAATTATAATGTTAATGTAAAAAAAATATCTACACATAGCAATATAATTAAGTCGGTTTTATTTGTGAAAATTACATAGACATATATGGTTCTACTATATATTGTAATTTAACTTTCTTTTTGAACCGTAGTACTTAACTCGTTCATCAAAAAAAAAAAAAAAAAAGAAATTGCAGTAAAAAAAAAATAAAGAACAAAGTTTAATACTAGAATAAAATTCATAATAAAATACAATAATATAATAAACATTTGGAATATAAAAAAAACGGGGGGCATTCAAGGGGGGAGGAGGGAAATAATAAATTATTTTATATCGCACGTGTTAAATGTTGCGATTTTTGCCGAAGCCGCGTTAATGAAAACGAACTAAAAAAAAAAACGTTTTTTTTTAATTATAATATAATTACACCTTTTTTTCGGCGCAATTTTCACACACTTTCGTTTTTCTCGAGTTTTGTTTTGTTTTTGTAGTTGTTGCTGTTGTTGTTGTTGTTATCAAGAAAGGTAATTTGACGGCGAACAAATCGTAATATCTGACAAAAATTTGACGAAAACGAAAGAGAATCGGTTATTATATGAAATTATTATATAAAATATATTATTACAAATGTTAAAGTGTTTTAAATAGACTTTATAACAATAAGTTTTAGTGAAAATTTTATTACAATATATAATCTAATGATTATCCCTTTTTTTTCCAATCACAATCGTTATAAAAAATAATTGACCGATTTCCGTTTTCGTACAATTATTAAAAAAATATTTTTATTTTTATAACGTACGAAATGTATTAATATATCCTTCACATTATTGTTATATCATATAATGTATGTAATAAATTTTATTAAAATATAGGAAGTGTAAATTTTACATTAAAAAAATTACTTCAAGGCTCCTTACTTCTTAATTATACAAATTTGTATCGTTATTTTTCCCACGTAATTACATTTGGGAAAATTTTATTTCATATTCGCATGTTTGCCATTATTTTAAACATTAATTTCGACAGAAATAAAATTGTATATGTTAAATGCAAAAAAATATATATATTTGAAGAATATATGCATAATTCTAGAAAGTAATTCGTACATTTATACGAATTACGAAATAAAATTAGATCTTTTTTCTCTGGATTGATATTGATTATTTATCATGTGATAACTTTCTCCTTTGATTTAAAAAAAAAATTTGGAGAAATTGAAATACCTATATATTATTATTTAAAAATTAGCATATTGTGTATATTTAGTTTTATTTATTTATTTGTTTAGAGAAGAGTATCCTATTATTTATTTAGAAATGAAGTCTCAAATAAATAAAGAGAGAGATATTTACAAATTTATATACCATATTAAATTTATGAATTTTTTCGAATCATTTTTAGATTAATTTTTACACCAAAAAAATTTTTCAAATTTAACCATATTTTATCCTCGTTTATTATAAAATAAAATGTTATTTATTTTCAAATAATAAAATAATAACTTTATCCTTCTTTACAAGGTTAAAAGATAATATAACAAATCATAATATGGTTGTTTTGTTATCAAAACCGCAAAAGTGTCGATTTCAAATTCCGGTTAATAAATAGTAATATATTTTTTTAATCTTAACACGTTT
>JANIJI010000017.1:2972500-3102500 GCA_024500535.1 Leptonema lineaticorne
AAAATTAATACATAATCTTGAAATCGTAAACAATTTATATAATTAACACGTTGTAATTAATCGTTTTTTTTTTAAACTGTTAAATTATAATTCTTACGATAATCAATTTACACGGTCATACTTAATAGTTTTTTTTTAAGTAAATATTTCACAAATTTATATCTTTATTTCTATTTTTTTTTTAATTATCAAGACATAATTTTTTTTAAATCAATATTTAAAATACATTAAAAATAATCTTTATAAATATAATTAGTGCATAAAATTATTGAAAATTTAATCATTTTTTTATTATTGAAATAGATTAGAAAAAAAAATAAAAAATATACTCGAGGTTCGACAAAATAATGACGATTCAAGAAAAAAAAAATATTGCGACAAATATCTCAAAAAAAAAAAAAATATTAACAATAAATCATTATTTAGAAACGACAGAAAGAAAGAAAATTTTTTAATTTCGTTCTTTTTTTATCGTTAAACGACGAAATTCACAGAAAAAAAAAATGCGACAGTTTAACCGAACCGAGTCAAGGTTCGAACTGCGACAGCGTAATATATTTTTAAAGTGTTATTGTGTTTTTTTTTTCGTTGAAATAGAAAAAAAATTGTAAAATTGACAACACCTACTGCGAACGCGACCTTGTCTTGTGTACGTACGTTATTTTTCTATGAAAATGTTAATTTTTCCACAGTTTCCATGCCTCCGAAATTGCATTTTCATGCCTTTGTGTACTTCAAAATGCCGTTTAACGAGCGTGCAATTTTCATTGGTACAACTAGAGGTTCTTTTTCCACTTATAATTTTTCCAAATGTAATGACGTGATGAAACGTCAAACGGACAATTATTTTGAATGATGTACATGTGTATGTGTGTGTGTACACGATCATATTTACAATGAGAACAGTGGTGAGCAACCTTTTACAATTGCGACAACCCTCAATCATAATTCTCCGTTGGGAAATCGAAATGAATTTCGATGTAATAATTGCGAACATAATAGAACTGTAACAACAACACGATTGTTAAATACAAACTTATTACTTATTTATACAACTTTTTTTTTCCATAAAAATCTAAATATAAAAAAAAATGTTTTTTTTATATATAAAAAAAAATAATGTAATTTTTATGTAGTGAAATTAGTTGATAATAACTGATATAAATATTTCAATTTAATTGAAATATTTTTCACTCGTTATTTAAAACTAATCACTAATACATAATAATAAAACTTTTAAAATTTTTAATAATCAAAATAATAATCGAATAATTTGGACATATATTTATTATAAACAGACCACTGCATATCATTGAAAATAAATTTATATATTAAATTCAATATATCAATCAATAGATCTATAACATTTTCTTCGATTATCTATTGAAATATATATAATGAAAAATAAAAATGTTGTTGACCACTGAATTATTTTTTAAATATAAATATATATATATATATATATATATATATATATATATATATATATATATATATATATATATATATATATATATATATATATATATATCAAAACCGCAAATTGGCCAATTTAATATAGCAAAAATACTATCTAATAGACGATGTCATATGACAAAATTTATTTTGTGAACAGTCAACATTTTCACAATTGATCATATAAATTCATCATAATCGATGTAGATTTTTGTATTTTTTACAAATTTTCCAATTGGATCAAATCGCTCATCCGACCTTGCCGTCGTCGAAAATTCCTCATCATGCACAAAGGCGTCAAGTGAATATTTCGAATCGAAAGTCAATGTCTAAATGGAAAACAATCGAAACGCTTCCTAGTCCAAAAAAAAAATTAACGAACAAAAGTTCATTGTTTGCTTTGATAATGATTTATCTCGTCTAATCACACAGAAATAATATATATATATATATATATATATATATATATATATATATATATATATATATATATATATATATATATATATATTACCCGTTCTCGACGTTCTCAAAATTTAATTATTTTTCATTCTTCAAGATGAATGAAATTTTTAAAAATGACTACTTTATTTATATAATATAAATAATTACGATTTAAAATATTTATATATAAATTATTAATATTAATGTGCAATATATAAAAATATTTATTTCACATTTAAATCGTACATCGAGAACTATGCTATATATATATATATATATATATATATATATATATATATATATATATATATATATATATATATATATATATATACACATATATATATATATATATATATATATATATATATACACATATATATATATATATATATATATATATATATATATATATATGTGTGTGTGTTTGAATATTTTCATATATAATATATAAAAATTTCCGGCAATACTACAAATAAATAGATTGAAAAAAAAATTCAATGCTACAGAATATTAATAGTTCTTTTCATTATATTTATCGATATAAATCTTACGGATAACATTTATATTTTTCTTGTTAAACGTTCGCTAAAAAAATCATTGTTTGAAGCTTACATAAGCATTTATATTAGATCATTTCCCTTTCTTTTTTCCTACATGCCAACTAAAAATACTATATATATATATATATATATATATATATATATATATATATATATATATCGATACAATAACCATGGACTACATTTTAAAATTATTATTTTTTCTTTAAAGTGAAGGTACAATGCTATGGGCGAAACGTGAGATTTTTACTCTTGTTACTTTTACAAGTGTAAATTGACGTTGTATTTTATTATCAAAAACTTATCACACTGAACGTGAAATAAAAATTATAACATATATATTATTTATTCGTTGACAGTTGATTCGATCGATTTTTTTTTATTCATATTTGTATAAATAAATAAAAAATAATCAAATTTTCGATCGGCCATTGCACTTGTTGTACCGGAAAAAGATCGAATTTACTATCGATAATAATGAATAATAATAACAAAACGCAATTAAAACGTGGCTATCAATGATCGCCACTTTCATTTGCTATAGCTATGTTAAATAACGACAACACTAATCAAATTTCTCGTGTATAAATATAATATATATCACACACGCACACACACACACACACATATATAAATATATATATATATATATATATATATATATATATATATATATATATATATATATATAGATGATTTCACTTGAAAAACAATTAAAAATTAGATGAAAATACTACTATGATCAAAAAGTAAGGTGAAATTGTCATTTAAAACTCCCGGGCATTAAGAAGGCAGATAAATTGCATTTTTTATGTTGGTAGGACTGTCTATATAACATTTGCCAAACATCTTTTTGTAAAAAAGTTTAATTATCTCCGAGTTACACGTGTTTTTACAACTCTTGGTTCCTTCATCACGATAATGCATTGGTTCGTCGTGACTTTTTTGTCAAAAACTCGACTCATATCGTTTCGCAACCACCGTCGTATTCGCCTGATTTGGCTCCGTGCGACTTCTGGCTATTCAGCAAACTCAAAAGACCAATGCGGGAACGCCGTTTTGACACGATTGAGGAGAGAAAAACCGAATCGCAGAAGATCTTGAAGGCTATAACGAAAAAAGATTATTCCGTCTGTTTCGAGAATTGGAAAAAGTGTTGACAAAAGTCCGTTTTATCTAACGGGGACTGCTTTGAAGGGGATGAAATTGATTTGAAGGAACAAATAAAAAATTTACATTTTATAAACAAATACACCTTACTTTTTGATCACAGTGTTATAATAATTATTATTAATATAATAAAATATATAATAGTTTATAAAGATTTACTTTTTTTCGCAGTTAAAATGTATTTTTTTATTCATTTTTATATTTTAAATGTTATAAACGTTTGATTTGAAATCGTGTTATTTCGCTTTCTTCATAGTAAATTTTTGCAAACGTGTAAAATGAGTCTCGAAAAACTTCTATTTCCAAATATTCGCCTAGTGGGTGTTATAATTTCAAAATAATACTTTAATTATTATTTAACAATATATATATATATATATATATATATATATATATATATATATATATATATATTTATATGACGCGTTTGCAATAATGAGGTTCACCTTGATTCAACGAAATTTCGCATTTGTGATTCAAATATGCATTTTATTTTATTTTTTCATCTATAATAATTCTTTCGTCTACCGTTGCTCAATATATATTATAATATTTTGACGTGGGTGAAATGCGTGAGCAATTTATTTATTTTTTTTCAATATATTTTTTAAATCACCCCGTAAAAGGAAATCAATAATGTCCGCGGTGATGAATAGTTTTTTTTTTTTAGTACGAAATCTATTTTCCATTTTATTTTTATTTTTGAACAAATATCACGCGTTATTTTGAAACGAACGAAAATTATCTAAAATGGCAATCGTTAAATCGCAGAAATAGTTCTAAATAAAAAAAGAAGACTTTCGCCAAGAAAAACGTAGAAAAATCGTGTGAAAATTTCGATTTTCGTACACACAAAAGAAAATTTCCTTCATAATATATATATATATATATATATATATATATATATATACATATATATATATTCATATTAAGTTTACGATTTCACCGATAGATTTAAACCGAAGATCAAATTCGTATTAATTAACTATAAGATCTAAAAATTTGCATACGTTTATTTTTTTCAAATTTTATGTAATATATTACTAAAAAATAAATCATAAAAATAATAATAACTTTCTAACGATTGCATTTAGTATAATTTGCATATAGTGAAGTTCTAAAACGGCCTCTTTATTACTTTTAATCGGTTAAAATGTGCAATAATTATAACCTATTCTTCCGTTCAATGTTTTATCGGTAACAAATTATTCTTCCGTTAACTTTCTTTTATTAAATATATATATATATATATCGTACATTTATTTGACATAATTTTTATTTAATTTATTAATCGTTATCCCAAGTCAATAACTAAAATTTTTATATTTAATCTAATACAAATTTATAGTAAAAATTCATTTTTAATATAAATATTTTATTTTTCATATAAAATCCACTATTGTATATCAAAATAACAACAAAACGTATTCTTAACGCATTGCGTGATTGCAATCACTCAAACGCAATTTCTCAAAAAAAAGACTTAATTGAAAAGAAGTCGCATAATTGTCTTCCCATACGCATGTGGAAAGCTGAATCAAAAATAAAAATAATAATAAGAATAACAGTAATTCAAATTCATTTTTTCCGATTCAACAAACAAAAACTAGTTAGTTAAAATGTCCTATCAACTAGAAACAAGTAATCTGTGTTCCGAAATTGAGTCACAAATAAAGCCGGATTTATATAATCTTATATATATTTATATATATATATTTTTTTTAACTCGAAAACATCGACTTTAATTGCGGGTCACTAAAATATAAAAATATCATATATGCTCATTCAATACACACACACACACACACACACACATATATATATATATATATATATATATATATATATTACTTTCAACCCTCCATATAAGGCTTTACAGTATTAAGAAACAACTCGTGCAATATTACACACGATGTATTGCACCATATTCGATTCACATAGAACTACAGTAGGGCATCGCTTATAGAATTTCAATTTTAAAAAAATACATATTTTAAATGTTTAATAGATTATTTTTGGTATAAACAATTCAGTAAATAAATATAAAATAATAATAACTTAAAAAATTGAAAACCCCTGAAATTATCAATTACAAATATTATATGGTATATATTAAATTTTAATTTTTACGCTATAATGTGATAACAATGAAAACATTATAATTCAAAATAATCTTTATTTTGAACTTTCATATTATTTAATATAAATCAATTTCATCTTTGTCAAATATAGAAAAATATGTAGTCTTTTTGATTTTAATCGCTTGTAATTGTCAATTTTTATTACTTGAAATTATCCATCATGACCGACTGTACAACAACAATTGCAGAATAATTGTTCATTTTTAACTATTAATACTATTAATTGTAAATATATAAAATGTGAATTACTACTGTTTTACCTTTTAGAAATCGATTTTATCAACTGTATCAAAATTTCCTATATGAAAATATTTCAAATATCAAATTTATTATTTACCCACTCTACAGATATATGTATATATATATATATATATATATATATATATATATATATATATATATATATATATATTATTTTTAAATAAGCATTGCATCGTTTCGAATCGATTTGTCGTCGTTTTAATGAATCGAAATAATATATATATATATATATATATATATATATATATATATATATATATATATATATATATATATATATATATATATATATATATATATATATATATATATGAATCATCGAAACGTTGCACAGCATCCATATAAGGTCAACTCTTCGACGATATTCATTTATACATCCGCGTGTTTTTCCTTTAAAAAATAACTAAATCGGTTCACATAATAGTCAACTGTGATGTGTCGACTTTTTAACGGCTTATGATAAAGTGAAAGTTACTAAATAATAATAATAATAATAACGTAAATATGTCTAACAATTGAACTTTACATAAAGCGACAAAACGCATTAATGACAACTCACATATATATATATTTTATCTGTTATAATTAAAAATATACATAACACGATATATATTTTTATATTAAAATGTTAGAATACGTATGATATAAGTGCGTACAGTCTGTTTTTCACATGTCTCTTAATATACGTGCTTAATTACGTTTAAACAAAATTAATATAATTTAACAGAAATAATGTATAATTTATATAATAAAAATTATTTACAACTTACATATTATAACGTAAAAACCAGTATTACTAATAATATTATAAGAAACCTGCTATAATTTAATTAGTAATACGTTTTCTTAATACAAAATTTAAAAATAAATTATCTACAGAATACATCTAAAAAATTGCAGTTCTTTAAAATGTCAAAATTTTAAATATATTTTATTTAAATATAATATATAGAGCTGACGACTCTAATCTGCATTAAAAAATTAACGGACGTGTATGAAAAAAGAAATCTAATTTATCTTTATTTAATATCAATTATTATGCAATGTAGATAAGAAAATTATCAGATAATACCGAATAAGATTTAACTTTCTTTTTATTACAAATACGCATATTTTTTTTTCTTTCAAAATATAACATTTAAATCAATAGTCAATACTTAAAAGTGAATGTTGTTATAATTAAAATTTCAACGAGTAATCAAAACGGATCTAATTTTTTATTTATCAATATTACAAAACGACTAATAAAAAATAAATTAGCGATTAATCTTAAAATAGAATATATAACGCAATAGTAACTATTAGATCATACTCTTATCAAATTAAATCGTATCCTTCCAGTTAAATATATTTAAATCGACACCGATTAATATATATATATATATATATATATATATATATATATATATATATATATATATATAATACAAATATTACTTAATTGGATCAAATATCTAAACATTTTTAAATGTAATAAAACAAAAAATAAACATTGTTGGAGCCTTGACCGGTTAATTATTTAATTTACATATCGAAATTATATTGCGCAATTTCGCAGACCACTTTCAAAAAATCGAAATTAAATCGGGGGCACGCTTTTTTTATATATGAAATACTCTTAATAATTATAAATGTTGTTCTGAAAGGGGATCGCCGTTTTAAAAAAATGGATCATATGTCTCGCTTTAATACAAAAAAAAAAAGTTATATAATGACACCTACCCGTGACATGCCTGTTATTTTAGGCTTTTCATAGTTGACTAGTTAGTATAAAAAAAAAATAGTTAAAAATGTAGGCGTACGTGGAAGAAAAATAACGCGTTTATAAATTTGCGTAGGACTCTGTAATGAATTGTCTAGTTTTTTTTCTATATATTTGACCGTCAATTATTTTCATTGTCACAATTAGATGCATTCTTTTTCATAACGTAATAGATTTTTAATGTGCTATTTGAATATTTTTCTAGCTTTTCCGCATTAATAAAATTCGTAATAATGCGTCGATATTTATTGCACATTACAAAATATATCATATTTTTAATGATATAATGATAAATAAATTAGTCTGAATTTTCGTCATAGATATGCATTATTTGCGATTGCTAAACTCGTCGGCTTAATTATGTACAAAAATCGCAGTTTTATTAGCGTAATATCTCATTAATTCCCTAATAAATTTATTAATATACATATATATATATATATATATATATATATATATATATATATATATATATATATATAATCGAAGGCTGCTTACATAATGTAGCAAAAATTTGTAATTATAAAAATAGACCAATTATTACAATTGTTCATCAACGTGATCTCAATGAATTGCATATATAATAATTTTTAATATATCTACCGATCTATGTTTAAACATTTTAATTATATAGACAAGGATAAAAACGTCTTTAATTTTTTTGTCAAAGATTAAAATAATAATTTATTATGCTTCTAAATCGTTAAAAACACAATTCAATATTTTCAAACTAAATGCCATGATTATTACACGAAACAAATATGTTGGATACAAAATAAAATACTATACTAAATCATATATTTTAAAATAAAAAATATATATTGTAATTGAAAATAAACTAAATATATATATATATATATATATATATATATATATATATATATATATATATATATATATATTTCGATGAAAATGATTTGATTGTAATAAATTTTGTATAATTTAGAAATCGTGATAATTTACCAATTATTTTGGTGATTTTAACGAACGCGTTAATTTCAAACTCGACTATTAAAATTATCAATTTAATTTATCTACATGAATCGTACATTTGATTATATATATATATATATATATATATATATATATATATATATATATATATATTATAAATGTATAATATAAACATATCGACACAACAATAACAATGATGAATAATATACAATATTTATAATAATACGATGTAAATAATGGATTCAACCTTAACTTGCAAAATTAAAATAATATATAACGATAAACGACAACGCAGACGTTTTTACATAATAAATTTTGTGCGATATGTCGTGTGACATCACGCACAATTGAATCGATGTGACATAACAGAGGCCAACCTTGCCGCATGACATTCGATGTTAATTCTTAAATGGCAGATATAGCAAATAAAAAAAGAAAATATTGATAAACAAATAGATACAAACCACACATAAATGTATCATAATTCTGTAATGATACATTTTCAGAAATGATATAAATAAATAAATAAATAAACAACGCCCACATCACGATACGCCCATGATGTCGAACAGACGTAAATAATTGCAAATTTTCAAGGAACTATGCATGAAGAATGAACGCGTTCAATTTATATAATGCATATTCATAGTTTATTTATTTTATATTTTATTCTTCTCGCATATTGAGCCGTAGTTAGATGAGTGTCTGAACGCGAGTTTTTTTTTTGTTTGAAATTTTTCGCAATAAAGAAATTCGACTGTTGTCAGATTGTTATGTATATAAAAAATACTATCTTAACATCGTAATAATACTGACAATTTGACATTTTAATTAATATTTATATAGCAGTTAAATAGAATAATATATAACTTGTAAAATTGATATGCAATATAAGAGGATATATATATTCGATATAATCAATACCCGCAATTGATTAGCGTAAAAAAAATAATTTTATTTGTAAAAAAAGATATTATTAATAATATTAATAACAATCTTAGATTTAATAAAAAGAATCACCACTAGTCATAATCCGTACCTAAATTTATACAATACAATATTTGATGAATTATTTAATAAAAATAAGGGAAAAATATTTTTATACATAAACTACTATACATTTTATTCTTTATAAAGCAAAAAAAAATCTAATATTTAAATGTGCTGTGAATAATTATCGTATTTAATATAAAAGTATAAAATGTAAACTCTGCCACTAAATGATAATATCAAATATTTAAATCAATCTTCTAAACAGATTAACGTCAATCTTATTCAAAGCGGCAAGAAGACAAACGATTTATGTGCTCAGAATTGATTTAAAAAAAAAAACGAAACAAATATATATTCAAACTAAATTTTACAAATAATAAATATCAACCTCAAATATGCTATTATTTAGATGATTCATCGTTTGCAATATATATAATTTAAAATTGACTAAACTATAATCTTGTTCGACTTGATCTAACAGGCATTATATAAAAATATTGTTTTTTAATGTATACATTTGTACATAAATCTATACAAATTCTGCGAATTTTTCTAAATAGATACTTTGCAATAAATAATTTATATTATATTCTTGCGTATGAGCAATCGAAGGCCAGCCCTATATTACATGACACATTGTTTCGATTTTTTTCTTATGAGAACGTGTTAGGTTTTCCTAATAATAACACTATTAAATAATTCATATATATTTTATTTAAACATACGTAATAATAATTTTATAATTAAAAACTCGTAATTACAATATTCTTCGAAATAAAAAAAAATCCGTCAAATTACTTGTAATAATCTAATAAAACGATTTTATAGTAATTAATAACATAATTGTGACAGTATTACGACGATTACTAAATGAAGAAAATATTTTCCCAATATGGAAAATTAATGCTCACTTTTCTTTCAACTATTTGATATATCGAAAGTTTCATTTTTAAATATACAATATATATATATATATATATATATATATATATATATATATATGTATATATATATATATATATATATATATATATATATATATATATATATATATATATATATATATATATATAATATAGTCATAGTTTTTATCGACTTGGCATAAAATATAATAATTAAAAATAATGACACAAACATATCAATGTCAATATATTAAATGCACGAATTAGTAAGCAAAATCTATCACAATATAATAAAATAAAACCACATTTTTTAACCTATCAATCATAAATAAAATCATCGTGATATTATAAAGTTTCTCAATCTTTTAATTTTATATATATATATATATATATATATATATATATATATATATATATATATATATATATATATATATATTAATATTAAAGGTTTAATGTCGAATTTCATTCTATATAAATAATTTTAGATATTAAACACATCATTTTTCTCATTTATATGAATTGCACGATCAACGATGGAAATGCTTTAAATTGTCCTCACGCAAACCAACATCATATCGAATGACCTCAATAGAAATAAAAATATTAAAAAAAACTCATGATTAAAATTAAAAATATACCCCATTTTCATGTACGTTAATTGTACATATATATATATATATATATATATATATACAAATATATATATAAATATAGTAATTTGTATGAACAATTTGCGAATAAATATTTCACAATCTATCCGAGACGTTAGCGTTATGCCTCATCGTCATTAACAAGTAATTATTCCACAAGTTCATCCGGTAACCATTTATGTCAAACGTGTATTGTTTTCGCTTTCACACCGAAGACGTAATGAATAAAATTTTTAAACTAATGACCGCCGGTTTTCAGGGATACGTTTCGAATGACGTGAATGGTTCACAATCGAGTTGGACCGGTAGTCCCAATTCCCAATTTCACATACAAACCGATGAGGGACCAGAAAGATACTTCAAGTACCAAACGCAGAGTGGACAATATCGTAAAGAGAAAAGGCTTCAAGACGGAACAGTAGTAGGTAATATCATCATTAAAAAAAATATATATAAATAAATCTTCAATATGGCATATAAATATTTTTTTTTTCAATATTATAATTATTATTATTAAATTACAAAGGTTCTTATGGATGGATTGATGCCGATGGATTTTTACGTCTCAGAGATTACATTGCCGACAACGAAGGTTACAGAATTCTAAAATCGAAAACGGTTTATGTAGGAGCAAATCGTCCTATACAAGTAATTATTATTAGATATGTATCGATATTTTTAAAAGAAAAATATTTTAAAAGTAATTATTTTCATTTTAGGATGCGATTAAATCGAGCAAAAATGCACCGCCGCAAGCCGGAGTTTTGGTCAAACCTGGCAGTTCGGCAATACCGGCCGCTGCTGTAAAAGATGTATCTGTGCCTGTAATAGCGGTCACACCGGCCACAAACGCTTATCTTCCACCTTCGAATGCGCCTAAAGTGTACGTTTCGCCAAATTCCATCGAGAGTAGCACAGAAAAACCACAGTATGATTTTAGACCCACAGTAGCTCCAGTCGATGGATCTAGTTTGACTGAGACTCCTATACGCTCCAGACCATCCGTTTATACGACAACTGACGCTCCTTCTTCTACTAATGTTCCATCATCAACGTCGGTTCCCATTTTCGTCACATCGACTCCTGCTCCAATTGTGGCGATAACCTCTAACGCTTTACGTGACTATAATAGAAAATATTCAACGCCCAAGCCAGATATACGAGAATTCTACGATAACAGACATAGTGATTATTCTACGAATAGTCTTAATTTAGATCCTTACAGTGCTGATAATACTCCGGTCGATCGTGTGGATCAATATGGACTTAAGAAATATCAAACCACTTCATATCCAAATTCATATCAAAGTATTAGTACGGCTAATAATTTTGGAAATTACTTGGGTAACGGATACGATCCTCAATATCCTTACTATGATGGTGTTGCCGTTACCAACAATGGATTCCGATATTATTTACCGAGACAATATCACGAAGAGGAAAACTCTGGCGGAACTAACAGAGCTGGAAGTTTTGGTTATATTGATCCGTTCGGAATCAGAAGAGTGATTTACTACAACACATCGCCCGGTTCAGGATTTGTTCATAGAAAAAACAATAGATACGTAGGCTTCAACGCGACGCCTTATGATCCAAGACCATTATAAAAATATATATATATTTATATATTAACACATTAAAACTATCGCCTACTGTAAACATTATAAATACAACACTTGGAACAAAGACTGATATTCGCCTTGACATTGACTCACCAACGCAAATATTTGCGACGTAGTCAAAAAAATGACAATTCCTTGTGAGCGAGTTTTTTTTTCTATTATTATTTTTATTATTATTATTATAATAAACGATTTTAAAGCAGATGACGTGAATGAATTAACGTGTTCAGTGACGCAATTACCAAAATAAACTGTGTGTACTCCTATGATTATTCGGTTCCATATCAGGATTATTTGTACCGATATATCTAATAAAAACTTATACCATACCTAAAATTACCTATTCATACACATTATTTCATATAAAAACAGTAAAAAAAAATTACAATATATATATATATATATATATATATATATATATATATATATATATATATATATAGTTGTTGTAAATTGCGTCATTCGTGTTAATATCCGTATCGATCGATAACAGTGTCCAGTTTTGTTTTTTTTTTAAGGAGACAAACGAAAATAAAGAAAAGATTAATAAATGTGGGCAGATCAACGCCGGACCGGCAAAAGACGTGCGAGATCAGTGCACGTATTTCATATCAGTCACAGTTTTGTACACTCTATATGGCTGACACAAGGCTGACGATATGTGGGTGGACTAATGAAAATCATAGTTTCGATTTAACACTTTCAGTGTCGCATTTAATCGAGAACAATGTGCTATCGGCCATTCATATCGATATATATATATATATATATATATATATATATATATATATATATAATGTGATGTTTAATTATTATTTTTTTCACTATTTAGTGTTAATTTATATATATATATATATATATATATATATATATATATATATATATATATATATATATGTATGTATGTATTATTACAATATACTAATTTATTAAATCAATTTATTTATTGCACAATTGTAATTAATACGTCACTAACAAAACAATGTTCACGTGCAATTTGCTATTATTTATTTTTATTTTATTTTTATTTTATTTTTTTGTATCGACGTGTCAACAACGTGTGCCATTTTGTGTTGGATTTCGTCAATAATTATTCATTGTTCAATTATTTGCAATTTTATGTGTGCGCTAAGTATATGTAATTATTATTATTTTTTTAAACGATATTTATTAGAGAAATGCGAAAAGGAATTGTTATCAATGAATTCTTGTTACGAAATCTTGAATTTTTTTTTCATATTACGTACATTTTATACTATAATATAATATAATAAATAAATACATTTAAATTTATTGTTTGTGTTTTTATTTTAATTTTAGAAAAAAAATCGTTGGTATCGTATTTTAACTAATCTTAAAAAAATCTTTTATATATCCATTTTTTTTCAAAATTAAAAAAAAAAGTTTAATTACGATTTCATTGAGATTTAAAATTTCCACCAATTCACAAGAGATCAAATTTAATGGTAGTCAATTTAATTCTTAAAGTGAAAAACATGTTTTTTATCATATATTTTTAAATATAATAATCATGTCTAAATTAAAAAAAAAAGAAATATGTGTGCTGAAAATTAAAATTACTTTTTTTTTATATTGAGATCTATCAACTTCAAAATTTCTAATTTAATTAAAAATATTTTCTTTTAAACCATTCATAGATACTTATAGCATTAAAATTGTTAGTCTCATTATTTATATTCTATATTTCAAATAATCAAACATGTTACTCCTGACTACTAATATATAATACAATAATTATCCAATCATATAAGATTGATTCATCTCTATATTTTTTTTAATAAATCAAAAGAACTGTTTTTTTTTAATTTAAATTACATTCTAGTAAAAATACACTTAACTCTTTTTTTTAAACAAGACATTTTTATGCACTATTTTAAAAGAACGCTATTCACCGATAAGAATATATATATATATATATATATATATATATATATATATATATATATATATATATTACACGATTTTTTTGTTCTAACACGAATCGCTAAAACTTTTATTATATATTTTTATAAGTTTCACTTGTCTGTTTGTCTGGGTGGAATTTTGAAATCGATTTTTTGAGCACATTCCGATGTCCAATTGAACTGAAACTTTGCATAATTGCTCACTCTCGATAACAATGCAAGAATCAATTTAAAGATTTATAAATATGGATTTCATTATTGTTTTTTTCTTTAGAAAAATGTATGGAGTTTTTTCATTTTATACAATTTTTTAAAATTGTGGAATATATCCCCAAATTCATCATGTATCGTATGCATTTATTTGCACGATTTTTTTCTACACATTTGATTAGGAACGTATCTACTGTTTAAAAAAAAAAGAGTTCGGTGTATATTGAAATATACAATTTATGTGAAAAGAATTTAAATTTAGAATACAATTCCCATAGAAAGAAAAATCAAAAACATAAAATGACAATAAATGAACATTTTCACAAAAAAATAGATATTTAAATAATTTTAATAATACTTCATTATATTTGCTAAATCGGAAATATAGTTATAAAACAAATTCGTATCAAAATTTAAATTACAATTAAAGAGGCGGAAATTTCATAATACATAATGATACCTTCGGGGATATTTGAATTGTGTATAAATATAGAGTAAATTCAAAAATTACATACATTATAATTTCAGCGTTTGAGAAAAGCATTCGAAATGGTAATAATATTTTTAGTATTAATCGTTTCCATTATATATTCATTTTATTTAATATAATCATGTTTTTTCTATTAGAAAATCTTACTAGTGCTAGCTTTGCTAGCATTAGGTACGAAAGGTCTTCAAACAAACAACAAAGCAGTACCACCAAAACGACCATTATCAATACCAAAAGTAACCTCCGACCGCATCAAAAGAGATGCTGATTTATTGAAACCTTATCCTGCAGAAATTCCAGCTGAAGAATATGGACTACCACCGAAACCAAAAATAACATATGGTCCTCCACCTAAAGTGCCAGAAATTAGGCCATATCCGCCAGCACCAAAAGTAGTAGCTCCACCACCACCAAAGATTGAATACGGACCACCACCTAAACTTCCGGAATCGAAACCGTATCCACCACCACCACCACCGAAACAGCCAGAACTTAAGCCTTATCCACCAGCACCGAAAATAGTACCACCACCACCTCCACCTCCACCACCACCAAAAGTTGAATATGGACCACCACCAAAAATTCCGGAACTTAAGCCTTATCCACCACCACCTCCACCTAAAACACCTGAACTTAAGCCTTATCCACCAGCACCGAAAATAGTACCACCACCTCCTCCACCTCCGCCACCGCCGAAAGTTGAATACGGACCACCACCAAAAATTCCGGAATCGAAACCGTATCCACCACCAACACCACCTAAACTACCAGAACTTAAGCCTTATCCACCAGCACCGAAAATAGTACCACCACCACCTCCACCTCCGCCACCACCGAAAGTTGAATACGGACCACCACCAAAAATTCCGGAATCGAAACCGTATCCACCACCAACACCACCTAAACTACCAGAACTTAAACCTTATCCACCAGCACCGAAAATAGTACCACCACCACCTCCACCTCCGCCACCGCCGAAAGTTGAATACGGACCACCACCAAAAATTCCGGAACTGAAACCGTACCCACCACCACCTCCACCTAAAACACCTGAACTAAAGCCTTATCCACCAGCACCGAAAATAGTACCACCACCACCTCCACCTCCACCGCCACCAAAAGTTGAATACGGACCACCACCAAAAATTCCTGAACTGAAACCGTATCCACCACCAACACCACCTAAAGTACCAGAACTAAAGCCTTATCCACCAGCACCGAAAATAGTACCACCACCACCTCCACCTCCGCCACCACCGAAAGTTGAATACGGACCACCACCAAAAATTCCGGAATCGAAACCGTATCCACCACCAACACCACCTAAACTACCAGAACTTAAACCTTATCCACCAGCACCGAAAATAGTACCACCACCACCTCCACCTCCGCCACCGCCGAAAGTTGAATACGGACCACCACCAAAAATTCCGGAATCGAAACCGTATCCACCACCAACACCACCTAAACTGCCAGAACTAAAGCCTTATCCACCAGCACCGAAAATAGTACCACCACCACCTCCACCTCCGCCACCACCGAAAGTTGAATACGGACCACCACCAAAAATTCCGGAACTGAAACCGTACCCACCACCACCTCCACCTAAAACACCTGAACTAAAGCCTTATCCACCAGCACCGAAAATAGTACCACCACCACCTCCACCTCCACCGCCACCAAAAGTTGAATACGGACCACCACCGAAAATTCCGGAACTGAAACCATATCCACCACCACCTCCACCTAAAACACCTGAACTTAAACCTTATCCACCAGCACCTAAAATAATACATCCTCCACCAAAAATAGAAATTCTACCTCCAAAACCTTTTCCCATTTATGGTTTACCAGTTGCATAACTTATTAATTAATTTTATAAGCGTATAGTATAGTAGTTATAGTTAAAATTTAATAATAGTTTCTGAGTTCTCTTGCTAAATTCACATTGTATATATTATCTGATACTTTTTAATTATTATTTGTTTAATTTTTTATTCATAAATTGTTCTAAGAACAATTACGACAAATACTGCGTAATAAAACGTTCGATTAAAATATTATGTAATGATAATCGAACAATCTTTTTTACAATATATCAATAAAATTCCAAAAATATAATAATTGTTTTAATTACTGAAATTTTATATTTGTTAAATGTTTTTTTTTTTACATTTCATACATCAATATTTATATGTTAGCATATATTTCCACACTTATTTTTAACTTTAATTTATTTTTCAATAATTGATTCTTTATATAAAAAATAACTATTATATCCAAATAAATGATTCATGCAAAAAAAATCGTTTTACTTTTTTAATATAAATTTTGAAATACCTTTCACCATCTCAACTGTTTTAAAATTATTAAATACTAATCGAAAATTAAAAAAAATCCAACTAAATTACACATTTTTTTTTCAAATACCCTTTAAATTCCTTTTATAGAATAATATTAAAATTTTACATATGGTAAATGAAGTTAACAAAGTTAGATTTTTTATGATGTATTATAAATTCTATTGAGTACTCGAAATGGAAAGAAAATTTGCATCAACTTTATTTTATATAATATTCAAAAAATACGTAAATATATATCATCTGTGTTATAAAAACACATTACAAAATTAAAGAAAAATTTAAATACTAAAATATTTTATTTAATTTACAGAATATTAACTTAAGCATAAGAGCTGTGTTTAAAATGTATAATAAAATAAAGATTTTAACCAATGAACGGTTAATATTAAACGATAAAATTTGATCTTAATTTTCAACCAAACATTTAAGTTTACTTCTGTGAAGATTTTAATGAAATAATTATTAATAAATTTTTCATGCAAGTCACGTCTTTTATTAAAAGAATGTTATTATTCTTTGACATATTGATAACCATTAGTCCGATTAATTTAGGTTGACAAATATCTTAACAAATATACTTTTAATCTAATTTGAATTTAAATAATTAAAATGAATAAAATAAAATAGAATAATTAGAGAAAATTATTGATATTCATAATAGTGTTCATTATTTATATTAAAATTTCATATCATAATAAACTTCATCACACTAAATTTACTTTAACTAAAAAAAGAAATACCTGTAATACTATTTACGTCAATCTTAAGTATAAAAATATTTACTCTTATTTTCCATTGCATTTTTATAATATAATAAATACTCCAACCTAATATTAGAACCACAATTGAACCGTTTAAAAAATAATAATTATTATATTCCATAAACAAATTAATAAATCGTAGATTCAAATCACTTTTAAAAGACATTTCAAATAATAACAGAACGATTTAACAATGAATTTCAACATAACAAGTATAATTACTTCCAATTGTTGACACATAGTCCTCAAAATTTTTATTGTATTACAATAAAATTTTGTTAATTTTTATTTAATGAATATTTTAGCTATTTTGAAATCCAATTATCATTGACAAATCTGAGAGAAATCCTTTCACAAAATCATCAAAGTTATAATTTGATAATTTTTATAGGAACTAAAGATAAAGTTGTAAAATTTTTCAACGTAAAAAATATTAATATTAGTTTATATAAAGTTCTCATTATTTATCTGAATATATTTTTTTTTAACTAATGGATAAAAATTTATTTTAAATTTAAATTTCAATCTTAGAAGAAGAAAAGTTCCAACTTGATTATTATCTATTTGAATAATGAAATTTTTCAAATTTTGATTTTAGTGTCTCTAAAAAATGTTACAAATCTTACGTCGTTCATTTTGTCCATATTAATTTCAGAACTTTTTTTTAATCTCTTCAGTTTTTCATTAAAAAAAAACTTATATATTAAAATCGTGTGTTTTCATTCAAGATATATAATTTATTTACAAAAAAAAACTTGATATAACGCTAGAAAAATATTTAAAAATGATTTTCTATCCTAAAATCAAATTGAATTTTATAATGATTATGTCGATATATAAAGTAAACACTATTAATTTAAAAAAAAACTTATTCTTAACTAAACAACAATCTTCATTGCTAGTCTAAAACAACCCTACTTCGAAAATATTATGTTTTTCAAAAACAAGTAAATGATGTAGAAAATATTACAAAAATTACAAAATTACACGGATTTGTAATTTTTGCCTCAAGATATAGAAATTAAACATATAAATAGGTCGTTAAAGTTAGTACTTATCAATTAATAACAATCTGTTCTAGAAATCACATCAAAATGGTAATTTTTATTCAGACTATCGTAAAATTTATTTATATTATTATAAACGTACTTATTACATTTTTGTGTTTTTAATTATAGAAATTATACTTGTTGCTGGCATTGTTAGTGGTTGGTATCCAAGGAATAAAAAAGGGAAATCAACCACTCCCTCCAAAACCACCTCCACCGCCACCTAAAATCACATTTACTCGGGTTACGCGGGATGCTCCATATCCTCCAGCTATCCCTATAGAATTATACCCAGCTCCTATTGAACCACCAAAAGTTTATGGACCACCACCAACTGAACCACCAAAGATTTATGGACCACCACCAACTGAACCACCAAAAATTTATGGACCACCACCAACTGAACCACCAAAGATTTATGGACCACCGCCGCCACCTCCTAAAATATATGGACCACCACCAACTGAACCACCAAAAGTTTATGGACCACCACCAACTGAACCACCAAAGATTTATGGACCACCACCGCCACCTCCTCCACCTCCTAAAATATATGGACCACCACCAACGGCGCCTCCAAAAATTTATGGACCTCCACCAACTGAACCACCAAAAGTATATGGACCACCCCCAACAGCACCACCACCACCACCAAAAATTTACGGACCTCCTCAAATTATATATGGTTTACCACCTATTGTAAATAAACCAATTCCTGTTTATGGATTACCCTATCCATAAAGCTTACACAGTCAAAGCAATATTTTAATACAATTTTTTGATATATTCTAATTTATTATAACATTTCTTTCTTAATAATCATTATAATTTAGAGAATGTTCATAAAATACATAAAAATAAAAAAAACAATTTTATTATTAAAATACACAAAGATAAGATTAAAATTAATTAATTAATAATATTCTCAAACTTAATGAACGTATCTCGCGTTAAATTTCTCTGAGCGTGAACTTTAATATCATCAAATTATCAGGCTTATTAATCATTATAGTTTTTATACCCAATTTGCCACCTCTCCACGAAATCTTAAAATTTCTCACCATCTGAAATATTAGCAATATATCTACTAAATTAAATAAATTATAAACAAATATATAGTTTATTCTGTAAATTATTAAGGTTCACTTTATATCTTTTTTTTACGAACACAAATAATAATATTTAATTTCAGTGAAATATATATGAAAATATCACAATATATACATAATTTAATAAAAATAAAACATATTTATTTGTTTTGCCTCTAAACTTACTTACTAAAATACAAATTTAGTTATTTGAGCGGTCATTCCTTCTGAAATGAAAATTTACTATTTTTATTTTAATAAATTTTGTATAATGTGAAACTCGCATAAAATTTTCGTAGTTAAAGCGAATTTAAAGTAAAAAAAAACGAGTTGTTAAATAAATTTAAAAATGTGATGATAAAATGTTTTTTTCTATATTTTATAAATAATTTATATATTAATGTAGATATTAAGAAATTTTTAATTATTGATATCTGACAAAATATATGAACCATTTTAATATAGTATCATCATCTATATTTTCACAATAACTATATTAATTCTGCTCGCTAACCTTACAGTTGTATATTTACAATAATTACATTTCTGATTTCTTACTTGTCGTAATCATAGTTCAGACTTATTAAAACCTCATTGTGTGTCGACGAAACTTTTTAGAAAATATAAAAATAACTTATTGTAATGAAATTAAAATATAGTATTGATATAATTTAAATTATTTCAACGTTATTAAAAAGAAATATTGCAAATTTAGAAATGTTAGATGATGAAAATGAAAATTACAAAATATTTTTTCAATTAATTTTATTAATAAAGTATTCCACAATTTAATTAAATTAACAAGATTTTCAAAAAATTAGTTTATAAATATTTTCATTAAATTTCTCTAGGCGTAAACTTCAACTTAACCAGACCATCAGGTTTATTGATCATTATGGTTTTTACACCCAACTTTCCACCTTTCCAGGAAATCTTAAAATTTCTCACCAACTAAAAACATATTCATATATACATTACATTTTCATTAATATGGACAATATATATAAAATACTGAAGAGCAACTTGAAATGAATATATTCTTACAAGAATTATTAACGATACATAATAAAAAAATATTAGTACCTTTAATAACGTTATGTACATATTTTGCTCTGCTAAACGTCTTGCGATACACATTCTAGATCCGTGTCCAAATGGTATGGATAAATATGGATTATATTGTTTATAATATTCACTACCTTTAATCCATCTTTCCGGTATAAACTTATTAGCGTTGTCAAAATATTTTTCCATACGACAACACATTTGATTATGAGTTACTATTGTTGTCTATAAATAAATATATATATTGAATTAATTCAATATTACTTGAAAATTTGATAGAACAATATCTATAAAATTATACTCCAGTTGGTATTCTATATCCGGATAGTGCAATTTCTTGAGTTGTCAGTCGTCCAATTCCTATAGATACCGGGTGGGTTCTTAGATTTTCTTTTAAAACCGCCTTCAAATATGTCGCCTTCTTCAAAGTTTCTTCAGTAACATCATCGTCCGCATTGGGTAGCAACTGTAAGGATTCATTGAAAAGCTTCTCTTGCACGTGTGGATTTTGGGTTAGATTATACAACGCAAAAGATGTTGTGTATGATGTCTAAAATGTTAAATTATAAATTTGATATCTTGAAATTTATAACGAAATTTTTTTTTAATATCAATCTTTAAAAATTTATAATGATTAAAACGAAATTATAAATGTAAAAAATAAATTTTACCGTGTCTATTCCTCCAAAAATTAAATCCATACTTATTGTAATAATATCTCGTATATCAATATTAGGATTTGACAAATATATTTCTAATAAAGATGGATCTTTATTCTCAACTCCATTTATTTGATTTTCTTTTAAAATCATCATTTTCTTTGAAATAAAATCTATTGCAATTCTACGAAATGTTCAAACGATATTTTAAATAATTAATCAGAATTAATAAAAAAATATTGATTATCATACTTTTCTATAATTGCTGAACTTTCACAGTATTTTTTATATATTGGTAATTTCACATATTTCAACACATCTATTATCATGTCGAATAAAAGAATACAACTGTTAATAAACTCAGAGTTTGCTAAAATTTTTGAAGAAACAGAGTCACTTTTCAATTCTTCATCAGAAAAACTATCCAGTATTTCATCGAAAGCTATCAGAACAATTACTGAAAATATAATATATTAGTTTAGAATTAATTCTACGAATTTCATCTTTCAGTTTAATTTACTCAAATACAATTTATCACAACTATTATAAAATATCTTATAATGTTCATAAAATATCTTACGTTGTAAATTTAATCTTTCTAGATCAACCAAAAAATTATCAGCAACTATTGAATCGTTCTGACAATAAATTCTTTTTATTCTTTTAACAAAGTCTGTTACTATGGGAGATGACCTTCTTATATATAATTTGGCACTCTGAGGACTCGTTAATGGTTTTTGAAATATACTACGTAACTTCCACCATACTAAACCGGCACTAAAAAAAAAAATAAAATGTATTATATAATATATATTCAAGGTAAATCAGAAAAAAAAACATATATGACACTGTGATCAAATAAGGTGAATTTTTTTTATAAAAAGTAAATTCTTTATTTATTCTTCCAAATCAACTTCGTCCCCTTCAAAGTAATCCCCGTTCGATAAAACGCACTTTTGCCAACGCTTTTTCCAGTCCTCAAAACAGTCGGAATAGTCTTTTTTCGGTATAGCCAAAAAAAGACTATTCCGACTTCTTTGATTCGATTTTTATCTCCTCAATCGTGTCAAAACGGCGTCCCCGCATTGTTCTTTTGAGTTTACTGAATAACCAGACGTCGCACGGAGCCAAATTAAGCGAATACGGTGATTGCGAAACGATATGAGTCGAATTTTTGACAAAAAAGTCACGAACAACGAATGCAATATAACATGATGCATTATCGTGATGAAAGAATCAAGAGTTGTAAAAACACGTGTAAATCGGAGATAATTAAACCTTTTGACAAACAGACGCTTGGCACACAGTTATAGGCAGTCCTACCAACTTGGGAAAAAAATATAATTTACCTGCTTTCCTAATGCCCGGGAGTTTTAAATGACAATTTCACCTTGCTTTTTGATCACAGGAGTATATATATCTTTAGGAATTCAAAGAGATATATTAACCTAGCTGAAATTCCGTTGTTTTTATAAATTTCTGATTTTGACTGTCTATATAGTATTTGTCCCAATTTACTTGGTCTTTCTGGATATTGACCACTAAATCTCATTACAGTTTCAAAATCATTGGGATCATAAACATGAACTATATTCAATTTTCCAAAATTTTCTTTCGACAATATCCCATATGTATCATATCTTTTTTGAGATGATTCCAATAAAGAATTAAAGTTGTATTCACCTTTAAAAGTACATATTAAACATTGTTTAATATTAATACAGACTAATATTATCATGTACAATATATAGATGTTTTTATGAAAAATGTTTAAATATGGAAAAAATAAATGATTTCTAATTCATTGTAAATATGTAATTTATGTATAAAAAATGCTTTTCAGAAATAATAATTATTAATGTCATATCAATATATTATGATAATTAAATCATTTAAAAAAGGCTTATAAATAATTATTTATTTTAAAAAAAATGTTTTCATTTTGATTATATATATATATATATATATATATATATATATATATATTTATATATATATATATATATATATATATATATATATATATAAATTTATTGAAGAAGAGAACTTACCAAAATAAGGCGCATATTTAAAAAGATTTCCGATCAAAGGTAAAGGTTTTGGTCCCGGAACAATTTTGAACTCTTTTAATGGTGCATCATCAATTTGACCGGGAATTCTCATTGGAGACTTGACACCAGTGATAACCGTGCATGTTCTCTTATTGATATTATAATAATTACATTTGCTAGGTGACAACAATTTGTTGAACATAATAGTAATGTGTTATTTAAAGGCGCTTTCAATAAACTGAAAATAATTAAAGAAAAAAAGAAAAGATATAACAGCAAAACGTGCACCACTTATCAAAATTTCAATACAATTATTTTATTACATTTTAACAACTAATGTAAATAATTATTTTTAAATAAATAAATAAATAAAAATAGTGAAATGTGCATGAAAAATTATATTTTTTTAATATGTACACGAATATTTTTTAATCGTCGAATACACGATTTCAATTTTATTCGATTATTATCTTCATTGATTCCTATGTTATTCTTATATTAATAAAACGTAAATTTCTAAATTCGCTTCGATAATTAAACGGACGTTAAATATTTCTAGGTGTCATCTTTAATTGTATTGGTCCATCAGGTTTATTAATCATTACAGTTTTTGTACCCAACTTGTCACCAGTCCAAGAAATCTTAAAATTTCTCACCAACTAAAAATGAAATACATTTGCTGTAAATACTAATTAATATATAAAAGAAAATGTATCATATATATATATATATATATATATATATATATATATATATATAATTGCTTTCTGATTTGTTATTGATTATATAGTAAAATGAAAATGAGGTCTTACTTAAATTAAAAATTATATATTAGGAACCCTTTCGTTTTGAATATTTGAATGTATGAATGCGAGTATAAAAACTTAAATTCGATTATTTTATTAGAATAATGCAAATATAAATTATGCATAACGACAATATCATTCAATACCTTTAATAATGTAACGTAAATAGTTTGTTCTGCTAAACGTCTTGCGATACACATTCTAGATCCATGTCCAAATGGTATGGATAAAAATGGATGATATTGCTTATAATATTCGCTGCCTTTAATCCATCTCTCCGGTATAAATTTATCGGCGTTATCGAAATATTTATCTGAATTGCAAGACACTTGATTTTGTGTTACTATTGTTGTCTACAAAAACATATAGATTAAATTAATACAATATTACTTGAAAATTTGATATAACAATGTCTATAAAATTATACTCCAGTTGGTATTCTATATCCGGATAGTGCAATTTCTTGAGTTGTCAATCGTCCTATTCCTATAGATATCGGATTAATTCTGAGACTTTCCTTTAAAAACGCCTTCAAATATGTCGCATTTTTTAAAGTTTCATCCGTGACATCGTCGTCCGCATTTGGTAGAAACTGTAAGGATTCATTGAAAAGTTTCTGTTGCACGTCTGGATTCTGTGTAAGATTATATAATGCAAAAGATAATGCGTACGATGTCTAAAATACAATATTTCATATCAGCTTATAGACTATACAATAATTATTTGTCTTTGAATAAAATAAAAAGGTGTCATTTTAAATCTGATATATCGACAATTTGTTATCTAAATAATATGTATTAATAAAAATATGAATTTTACCGTGTCGATTCCTGCAATAATTAAATCGACGCTTATACCAATTATATCTCTTAAATCAATATTAGGATTCGACAAATACATTTCTAATAATGACGGATCTTTATTTTCATCTGGAAATAATTTTTCTTCGTTTAAAAGTTTTATTTTCTTTGAAACTAAATCGATTACGAATCTATCAAAATAAAAAAAAAATATTTCAAATAATTCACTAATATCGGCACAAATAATTTCAATATTTAAGATAAAAACCTTTCAATATATGTAGAAAATATAAAAATAACTTATTGTAATGAAATTAAAATATAGTATTGATATAATTTAAATTATTTCAACGTTATTAAAAAGAAATATTGCAAATTTAGAAATGTTAGATGATGAAAATGAAAATTACAAAATATTTTTTCAATTAATTTTATTAATAAAGTATTCCACAATTTAATTAAATTAACAAGATTTTCAAAAAATTAGTTTATAAATATTTTCATTAAATTTCTCTAGGCGTAAACTTCAACTTAACCAGACCATCAGGTTTATTGATCATTATGGTTTTTACACCCAACTTTCCACCTTTCCAGGAAATCTTAAAATTTCTCACCAACTAAAAACATATTCATATATACATTACATTTTCATTAATATGGACAATATATATAAAATACTGAAGAGCAACTTGAAATGAATACATTCTTACAAGAATTATTAACGATACATAATAAAAAAATATTAGTACCTTTAATAACGTTATGTACATATTTTGCTCTGCTAAACGTCTTGCGATACACATTCTAGATCCGTGTCCAAATGGTATGGATAAATATGGATTATATTGTTTATAATATTCACTACCTTTAATCCATCTTTCCGGTATAAACTTATTAGCGTTGTCAAAATATTTTTCCATACGACAACACATTTGATTATGAGTTACTATTGTTGTCTATAAATAAATATATATATTGAATTAATTCAATATTACTTGAAAATTTGATAGAACAATATCTATAAAATTATACTCCAGTTGGTATTCTATATCCGGATAGTGCAATTTCTTGAGTTGTCAGTCGTCCAATTCCTATAGATACCGGGTGGGTTCTTAGATTTTCTTTTAAAACCGCCTTCAAATATGTCGCCTTCTTCAAAGTTTCTTCAGTAACATCATCGTCCGCATTGGGTAGCAACTGTAAGGATTCATTGAAAAGCTTCTCTTGCACGTGTGGATTTTGGGTTAGATTATACAACGCAAAAGATGTTGTGTATGATGTCTAAAATGTTAAATTATAAATTTGATATCTTGAAATTTATAACGAAATTTTTTTTTAATATCAATCTTTAAAAATTTATAATGATTAAAACGAAATTATAAATGTAAAAAATAAATTTTACCGTGTCTATTCCTCCAAAAATTAAATCCATACTTATTGTAATAATATCTCGTATATCAATATTAGGATTTGACAAATATATTTCTAATAAAGATGGATCTTTATTCTCAACTCCATTTATTTGATTTTCTTTTAAAATCATCATTTTCTTTGAAATAAAATCTATTGCAATTCTACGAAATGTTCAAACGATATTTTAAATAATTAATCAGAATTAATAAAAAAATATTGATTATCATACTTTTCTATAATTGCTGAACTTTCACAGTATTTTTTATATATTGGTAATTTCACATATTTCAACACATCTATTATCATGTCGAATAAAAGAATACAACTGTTAATAAACTCAGAGTTTGCTAAAATTTTTGAAGAAACAGAGTCACTTTTCAATTCTTCATCAGAAAAACTATCCAGTATTTCATCGAAAGCTATCAGAACAATTACTGAAAATATAATATATTAGTTTAGAATTAATTCTACGAATTTCATCTTTCAGTTTAATTTACTCAAATACAATTTATCACAACTATTATAAAATATCTTATAATGTTCATAAAATATCTCACGTTGTAAATTTAATCTTTCTAGATCAACCAAAAAATTATCAGCAACTATTGAATCGTTCTGACAATAAATTCTTTTTATTCTTTTAACAAAGTCTGTTACTATGGGAGATGACCTTCTTATATATAATTTGGCACTCTGAGGACTCGTTAATGGTTTTTGAAATATACTACGTAACTTCCACCATACTAAACCGGCACTAAAAAAAAAAATAAAATGTATTATATAATATATATTCAAGGTAAATCAGAAAAAAAAACATATATGACACTGTGATCAAATAAGGTGAATTTTTTTTATAAAAAGTAAATTCTTTATTTATTCTTCCAAATCAACTTCGTCCCCTTCAAAGTAATCCCCGTTCGATAAAACGCACTTTTGCCAACGCTTTTTCCAGTCCTCAAAACAGTCGGAATAGTCTTTTTTCGGTATAGCCAAAAAAAGACTATTCCGACTTCTTTGATTCGATTTTTATCTCCTCAATCGTGTCAAAACGGCGTCCCCGCATTGTTCTTTTGAGTTTACTGAATAACCAGACGTCGCACGGAGCCAAATTAAGCGAATACGGTGATTGCGAAACGATATGAGTCGAATTTTTGACAAAAAAGTCACGAACAACGAATGCAATATAACATGATGCATTATCGTGATGAAAGAATCAAGAGTTGTAAAAACACGTGTAAATCGGAGATAATTAAACCTTTTGACAAACAGACGCTTGGCACACAGTTATAGGCAGTCCTACCAACTTGGGAAAAAAATATAATTTACCTGCTTTCCTAATGCCCGGGAGTTTTAAATGACAATTTCACCTTGCTTTTTGATCACAGGAGTATATATATCTTTAGGAATTCAAAGAGATATATTAACCTAGCTGAAATTCCGTTGTTTTTATAAATTTCTGATTTTGACTGTCTATATAGTATTTGTCCCAATTTACTTGGTCTTTCTGGATATTGACCACTAAATCTCATTACAGTTTCAAAATCATTGGGATCATAAACATGAACTATATTCAATTTTCCAAAATTTTCTTTCGACAATATCCCATATGTATCATATCTTTTTTGAGATGATTCCAATAAAGAATTAAAGTTGTATTCACCTTTAAAAGTACATATTAAACATTGTTTAATATTAATACAGACTAATATTATCATGTACAATATATAGATGTTTTTATGAAAAATGTTTAAATATGGAAAAAATAAATGATTTCTAATTCATTGTAAATATGTAATTTATGTATAAAAAATGCTTTTCAGAAATAATAATTATTAATGTCATATCAATATATTATGATAATTAAATCATTTAAAAAAGGCTTATAAATAATTATTTATTTTAAAAAAAATGTTTTCATTTTGATTATATATATATATATATATATATATATATATATATATATATATTTATATATATATATATATATATATATATATATATATATATATAAATTTATTGAAGAAGAGAACTTACCAAAATAAGGCGCATATTTAAAAAGATTTCCGATCAAAGGTAAAGGTTTTGGTCCCGGAACAATTTTGAACTCTTTTAATGGTGCATCATCAATTTGACCGGGAATTCTCATTGGAGACTTGACACCAGTGATAACCGTGCATGTTCTCTTATTGATATTATAATAATTACATTTGCTAGGTGACAACAATTTGTTGAACATAATAGTAATGTGTTATTTAAAGGCGCTTTCAATAAACTGAAAATAATTAAAGAAAAAAAGAAAAGATATAACAGCAAAACGTGCACCACTTATCAAAATTTCAATACAATTATTTTATTACATTTTAACAACTAATGTAAATAATTATTTTTAAATAAATAAATAAATAAAAATAGTGAAATGTGCATGAAAAATTATATTTTTTTAATATGTACACGAATATTTTTTAATCGTCGAATACACGATTTCAATTTTATTCGATTATTATCTTCATTGATTCCTATGTTATTCTTATATTAATAAAACGTAAATTTCTAAATTCGCTTCGATAATTAAACGGACGTTAAATATTTCTAGGTGTCATCTTTAATTGTATTGGTCCATCAGGTTTATTAATCATTACAGTTTTTGTACCCAACTTGTCACCAGTCCAAGAAATCTTAAAATTTCTCACCAACTAAAAATGAAATACATTTGCTGTAAATACTAATTAATATATAAAAGAAAATGTATCATATATATATATATATATATATATATATATATATATATATATATATAATTGCTTTCTGATTTGTTATTGATTATATAGTAAAATGAAAATGAGGTCTTACTTAAATTAAAAATTATATATTAGGAACCCTTTCGTTTTGAATATTTGAATGTATGAATGCGAGTATAAAAACTTAAATTCGATTATTTTATTAGAATAATGCAAATATAAATTATGCATAACGACAATATCATTCAATACCTTTAATAATGTAACGTAAATAGTTTGTTCTGCTAAACGTCTTGCGATACACATTCTAGATCCATGTCCAAATGGTATGGATAAAAATGGATGATATTGCTTATAATATTCGCTGCCTTTAATCCATCTCTCCGGTATAAATTTATCGGCGTTATCGAAATATTTATCTGAATTGCAAGACACTTGATTTTGTGTTACTATTGTTGTCTACAAAAACATATATATATTGAATTAATACAATATTACTTGAAAATTTGATAGAACAATGTCTATAAAATTATACTCCAGTTGGTATTCTATATCCGGATAGTGCAATTTCTTGAGTTGTCAATCGTCCTATTCCTATAGATATCGGATTAATTCTGAGACTTTCCTTTAAAAACGCCTTCAAATATGTCGCCTTCTTCAAAGTTTCTTCAGTAACATCGTCGTTCGCATTTGGTAGAAACTGTAAGGATTCATTGAAAAGTTTCTGTTGCACGTCTGGATTCTGTGTAAGATTATATAATGCAAAAGATAATGCGTACGATGTCTAAAATACAATATTTCATATCAGCTTATAGACTATACAATAATTATTTGTCTTTGAATAAAATAAAAAGGTGTCATTTTAAATCTGATATATCGACAATTTGTTATCTAAATAATATGTATTAATAAAAATATGAATTTTACCGTGTCGATTCCTGCAATAATTAAATCGACGCTTATACCAATTATATCTCTTAAATCAATATTAGGATTCGACAAATACATTTCTAATAATGACGGATCTTTATTTTCATCTGGAAATAATTTTTCTTCGTTTAAAAGTTTTATTTTCTTTGAAACTAAATCGATTACGAATCTATCAAAATAAAAAAAAATATTTCAAATAATTCACTAATATCGGCACAAATAATTTCAATATTTAAGATAAAAACCTTTCAATATATGTAGATTGTTCGCAATATTTTTTATATACTGGTAATTTGACATATTTTATTATATCTATTATAGCATCGAATAATAAAACACATCCATTAATATATTCAATGTAAGCTATAATTTTTGATGAAACAGAGTCGCTCTCCATTTCTTCGTCGGAAAAACTATTCCACTTTTCATCGAAAGCAATCAAAAAAATTACTAAAATCAAAATTATTTCCAATTAAATTAATAAATTCCGTTAGTTATCAAAAAACAAAAAAATATATATATATATATATATATATATATATATATATATATATATATATATAGACCATTTTCAGGGTAACTGGTATATAATTATGATTATTAATTATATAAATACCTTTCTCGGAATATATGGATAAAAAAAATCGATATTTACAAAATGTCTTACGTTGTAAATTTAATCTTTGCAAATCAAATAAAAAATTATTAGCAACGTTGGAATTTCTCTGACAATAAATTCTATTTATTCTTTCGATAAACTTAGACAATATAGAGCTTATACTTCCTAAATATACTCTGGCATTTTGAGGTCTTGATAACGGTTTTTGGAATACGCTACGCAATTCCCACCATTCTAAACCATTACTAAAATAATTATAAAATATCAAGTAATAAATAAACACTTAAAAAAAAACACATATATATTTTTTCAATTATTAACTTAGCTGAAAGTCCACCGTTCCTATAGACGTTCGGTTTTGACTCTCTGAACATTTTTTGGCCCATATTATTTTTTCTTTCCGGATATTTACCGCTGAATCTCATGACTGTTTCAAAATCATCAGGATTGTAAACATGAACAATGTTTATTTTTCCAAATCTTTCCTTCACTAAATTTCCATATTTATTATATCTTTTTTGTGCTGAATCCAATAAATAATTAAAGTTGTATTCACCTTTAAATATACACATATGTGAGGATGTTAATATTATCCAAGGATTTGAATTATATTTCTAATGTATTATATACATATATATATATATATATATATATATATATATATATATATATATATATATAAATTATGAAATCTAAGAAAATAATTAAACTTGCCAAAATATGGCGTATATTTGAGAAGATTTCCAATCAAAGGTAACGGTTTCGGCCCCGGTATAGTTTTGAACTCTTTTAATGGGGCATCATCAAGTTGACCGGGAATCCTCATTGGAAACCTGGCACCAGCGATAACAGTACATGTTCTCTTATTGATATTATGATAATTACATTTGCTAGATAACAATAATTTGTTGAACATAATGTGTTATTTTAAAGAACTTCGATAAACTGAAAATATTTGAAAATAAAAATATAACAACAAAACGTGCACATCTTATCAAATTACGATTTAATTTTTTTTTATTACTTTTTAAATAACATAAATATGCATATTTAAATTTAAAAAAAAATATAAAAAAAAACGTGCATGAATGTCATGTTTTGATTACTAAATACATGATTTCTACTTATCTATTTTAACTCCAATTTTATTCTTTTTAATTCTAAAGTTGATATATTATTTATAATGTTTTTCTTTCAATTTTTATGATTTATATATATATATATATATATATATATATATATATATATATATATATATATATATATATATATATATATAATATGAAACAATTTATTTTTATTTAACCAAATATATTATTAGACAGACTTTATAGAAATCAAAGAAAGTTGTAAATATTTATATCAAACAAACATTTCACTTTTAGCTAATAATACAAAAATCAAAAATAAACATTATTATAGAATTCCTTCCTAAATATATTATTGAATTTCTCTAAGAAGTTATTGTATATTTGACAATTTGTCTTTATAAAGTACAAAAAGAAATTTTTGGTATATTCTTTGGATGTATTTTTGTGTAAATTTCTTAAATTGGCATCATTAAACTAGTAAAAACTGATCTCTATCACACAAAATAATCACACTCGCAGAATAAGAATTACAATGCAAAGGGCGTCAAATATTAAAACCACAAAGGAACAGTTATAAAGAATTTAATATAATTTCAAAGCAATACATAAATAAAATCAAGAAATATTGAACTCAGTGATTTAAAACAAAAATAAATTTGAAAATTTTCAAGAATCATTAATTTAGCTGCTGTTAAATATTTCTAGGCGTAAACTGTAATCGTATTGGACTATCAGGTTTATTAATCGTTATAGTTTTTATACCCAAATTGCCGCCCATCCAAGAAATATTAAAATTTCTCACCAACTAAAAGAAAAAAAAATTCATACATATACAATAAAAATTTAATATAACCTTAAGAAGTCCTATATAAGGTAAGATTTTCCTTTTAGAATTTTTTTGTACTAATTAATTTTTAAAGATTCGCATGATTGACTTCTATTTATAATCTTCAATTACCACGTTATTCTTATACAAAAAAAAAAAAGTGTAAAAGAAAAATCTTGCTGATTCTAATTAAATGTTTCATAACAATGAATCGTTTATACCTTTAGTAAAGTGATGAGCATATTTTGTTCTGCCAAACGTCTCGCGATACACATTCGAGATCCATGTCCAAATGGTATTGTCAAAAATGGATGATATTGCTTATAATATTCACTGCCTTTAATCCATCTTTCCGGTATAAACTTATCGGCGTTATCGAAATACTTTTCAGAATTGCAAGACACTTGATTTTGAGTCACAATTATAGTCTATAAAAACAAACAAAAAAATATTAGATATATTAATAATATAATATCAATATTAAACATAACTATATATACAACAATATACTCCGGTCGGTATTCTATATCCGGATAATGCAATGTCTTGAGTAGTCAGACGTCCTATTCCTATAGATACCGAATTCATTCTAAGACTTTCTTTTAAAAACGCCTTCAAATAACTCGCCTTCTTCAAAGTTTCTTCAGTGACATCATCGTTCGCATTGGGGAGCAACTGTAAGGATTCATTGAAAAGTTTCTCTTGCACGCGCGGATTTTTCGTAAGATTATATAAAGCAAAAGATGTTGTGTACGATGTCTAAAATGTAACACATTATATAATTATTTCATCGACGATTCAATGATCAACTGTACTAGAATTAAATATGTGAAATTTACCGTATCAATGCCACCAAAAATTAGGTCGATGCTCATTGTTATTACATCTCTTAAATCAATGTTGGGACATGATAAATACATTTCTAATAAAGATAATTCTTTATTTTCATCTAGTATTATTTGTTTTTCATTTAAAAGCTTTATTTTCTTTGAAACTAGATCGATTGCGAATCTAAAAAAATTAAAATTATATTTTTAATAATTAATTAAAACAAACGTGAGCAAAGCATAATTTTTTACCTTTCAATATATGTGGAACATTCGCAATAATTTTATACATTGGTATTTTAACATATTTTAATAGCTGAATTATCGCATCAAAAAATGTTATGCAACTATTTATATATTCATTGTACGCAATAAGTTTTGACGAAACAGAATCACTCTTCATTTCTTCATCGGAGAAACTATCCCATTTTTCATCGAAAGCGATCAAAATAATCACTGGAATCAAAGCGATTTTCATTAAAATACATCAATTGTGATTTATTCAATTATACAATTGACAAACACGATGTTTCAAATTTACGAATAAAAATATTATATTCACTAAATATTAATATCTCACATTGTAAATTCAATCTTTGCAAATCAAATAAAAAATCATTAGCAATATTAGAATCTCTCTGACAATAAATTGTTTTTATTCTCTCAACAAATTTTGATAATATAAGATTTGTCCTTCCTAGATATACTCTGGCACTTTGAGGACTCGATAATGGTTTTTGAAGTACACTGCGTAACTCCCACCATTCTAAACCATTACTAAAATTCATATAAGTGCATTATGTAATTTATAAACAATTTAAAACAAACAAAACCAATTACAAATAAAATATGTATATATATATATATATTAACTTAGCTGTAAGTCCGCCATTTTTATAAACCTCTGGTTTTGACTCTCTGTACATTTTTTGTCCCATATTATTTCTTCTTTCTGGATATTTGCCACTAAATCTCATAACAGTTTCAATATCATTGGGATCGTAAACGTGAACAATGTTTATGCTGCCAAATCTTTCCTTTACCAATGTTCCATATTTATTATATCTTTTCCAAGCTGAATCCAATAAAGAATGAAAGTTGTATTCACCTTTAAATAAACATTAAACATGACTATTTATATATTATCACAAATTTATAGAGTTTAAATGTAAAAAAAAATTGAAGTTTACATAAATAAATTATTAAAAGCGTATCTATAATTTAAACTGAGTGCATATAAAATATTTTATATAAATTTACAATTTATTTGTAAAGAATACAACATATAATTATTATTAAAAAAAAAACATTATACCTAGATTATTAACTATATCTCAAATGTTTTATAAATATTGTAAGATTTAAAAAAGGACTTACCAAAATATGGTGTATATTTATGAACATTTCCAATCAACGGTAGCGACTTTGGTCCTGGAATATTTTTAAAGTCTTTCAATGGCACATCGTCAGTCTGTCCGGGAATCTTCTGAGATGCAGCAGCAGCAACAAATGTACACGTTCTCTTTTTAATATTAAAACATTTAATTTTTCCCGATAGCAATAACACTTTAAACATATTTGTCACGTATTGTATGAATAATTTCGTTAAACTGATAAATAAAAAAGAAAAATATATAAAAATGAAAAGCAAAACGTGCAACTCTTATCAAAATACATTAGATTCACTTTATATCTTTTTTTTACGAACACAAATAATAATATTTAATTTCAGTGAAATATATATGAAAATATCACAATATATACATAATTTAATAAAAATAAAACATATTTATTTGTTTTGCCTCTAAACTTACTTACTAAAATACAAATTTAGTTATTTGAGCGGTCATTCCTTCTGAAATGAAAATTTACTATTTTTATTTTAATAATTTTGTATAATGTGAAACTCGCATAAAATTTTCGTAGTTAAAGCGAATTTAAAGTAAAAAAAAACGAGTTGTTAAATAAATTTAAAAATGTGATGATATGGTTTTTTTTTCTATATTTTATAAATAATTTATATATTAATGTAGATATTAAGAAATTTTTAATTATTGATATCTGACAAAATATATGAACCATTTTAATATAGTATCATCATCGATATTTTCACAATAACTATATTAATTCTGCTCGCTAACCTTACAGTTGTATATTTACAATAATTACATTTCTGATTTCTTACTTGTCGTAATCATAGTTCAGACTTATTTAAACCTCATTGTGTGTCGACGAAACTTTTTAGAAAATATAAAAATAACTTATTGTAATGAAATTAAAATATAGTATTGATATAATTTAAATTATTTCAACGTTATTAAAAAGAAATATTGCAAATTTAGAAATGTTAGATGATGAAAATGAAAATTACAAAATATTTTTTCAATTAATTTTATTAATAAGATATTCCAAGATGTAATTAAATTAACAAGGTTTTCAAAATTAGTTTATAAATATTTTCATTAAATTTCTCTAGGCGTAAACTTCAACTTAACCAGACCATCAGGTTTATTGATCATTATGGTTTTTACACCTAACTTTCCACCTTTCCAGGAAATCTTAAAATTTCTCACCAACTAAAAACATATTCATAAATACATTACATTTTCATTAATATGGACAATATATATAAAATACTGAAGAGCAACTTGAAATGAATACATTCTTACAAGAATTATTAACGATACATAATAAAAAAATATTAGTACCTTTAATAACGTGATGTACATATTTTGCTCTGCTAAACGTCTTGCGATACACATTCTAGATCCATGTCCAAATGGTATGGATAAAAATGGATGATATTGCTTATAATATTCGCTGCCTTTAATCCATCTCTCCGGTATAAATTTATCAGCGTTATCGAAATATTTATCTGAATTGCAAGACACTTGATTTTGTGTTACTATTGTTGTCTACAAAAACATATATATTGAATTAATACAATATTACTTGAAAATTTGATACAACAATATCTATAAAATTATACTCCAGTTGGTATTCTATATCCGGATAGTGCAATTTCTTGAGTTGTCAGTCGTCCTATTCCTATAGATACAGGATGAATTCTTAGACTTTCTTTTAAAAACGCTTTCAAATAACTCGCCTTCTTCAAAGTTTCTTCAGTAACATCATCGTTCGCATTGGGAAGCAACTGTAAGGATTCATTGAAAAGTTTCTCTTGCACGTGTGGATTTTGCGATAGATTATACAACGCAAAAGATGTTGTATATGATGTCTAAAATGTTACATATCATATAAATTTACTCGATTATAAAATAATTTACTATTTGAAATTTTAGTAATTTAATATTAGAAATAAATATCTGTTATCCTAAAATTGCTAATTCAATTAACAATCGGAGTATTAATCGGTCTTTAGATATTTAATAAAAAATAAAATTACAAATTTATTATAAAAAATAAAACTTTACTGTATCGATGCCTCCAAAAATTAAATCGATGCTCATTCCAATCACATCCCTTAAATCCATGTTAGGATTAGACAAATATGTTTCTAATAAAGATGGATCTCTACTTTCATCTAGAATTAATTTTCCTTCCTTCAAAAGCTTCATTTTTTTAGAAATAAAATCCACAGCAATTCTATCAAATATTTAAATTATATATATATTAAATATTTATCTAGAAGCTTAACAAAAAAGTATTTATTTCTTTTACCTTTCAACATACAAAGAACTCTCGCAATATTTTTTATATATTGGTAATTTCACATATTTTAATATATCGATAATCGCATCTAATAAAACGACACATCCGTTGATAAACTCAATATGTTGTATAAGTTTCGAAGAAACAGAATCACTCTTCATTTCTTCGTCAGAAAAACTATCTAACTTTTCGTCAAAAGCGATCAAAATAATTACTATAAAAAAAATTAAAATTAAATTGTTTAAAACCAATTAAACAATTTTTTGCCATTAAAAAAATCTCTTATTACTCTATAAAAACTATGTTTACAGTGATCTCATTTGATTACTTACACCATTTCAATAAGTTAAAAAATTAATTAACATGATGTTCTATTGGAATCATTCTTAAAGTGACCAAATTTTCCATAATAAAAAGAACAAAATGAAATTGGTCAAACAGATTTTCAAGTTGAAAAGACTGTCAAAACTCTGATAACTCCAAAAATCGTTATCAGTCTTAATGTCGACAAAAAAGATTCTATTAACAATTTGAAGTCTCGAAATCGATCAAATACAAAAATTTACAAAAAGAAGGATAAATTTTATAAAGGAGAACATTTTTCAAAGAAACACCGTTACATTCTATATCTCGACAAAAAAAAGGTTTACAATTATTTATGATACGTATATTCATATACATATTAACTTTTAGATTTATTGTTTTATAAATAAACAAAACTTAAGTATTAGTTCTAAACATTATAATAAAAAAATCTGAAAAATAAGACAAAAAAATAAATCCCAAAAACCGATCATTCAATAATAATCATTCAAATATATCACTGCTACAACCTTAAATTGTTTAAAATCTTATTATGTTTAATAATATCTAATTTGAAAATCACTGTAATTTTACAATATTACGATTTTCAATAAATACATTCATATAATTGACCTACATTGCAAATTGAGTCTTTCCAAGTCAAGCAAAAAGTTATCAGTAATAGATGAATCGCTTTGACAATAAACTCTTTTTATTCTTTCAATAAACACTGAAGATATAGCGTTTGTCCTTCCTAAATATACTCTGGCACTCTTGGGACTCGATAATGGTTTTTGGAATACACTGCGTAGCTCCCACCATTCCAGGCCATTGCTAAAATTGACATATATAAACACTACAAAACGTAATATATGATGTTGAAAAGAAAGCTTGAAAAAATATATTTACGCAGACGGAAGTCCACCACTTCTATAAATTTTTGGTTTAGACAATCTGTAAAATTTTTGCCCCATATTACTTCTTCTTTCAGGATATTTGCCGCTGAATCTTAAAACTGTTTCGATATCATTTGGATCGTAAACGTGAACAATACTTGTGTTTCCTATGATAGTTTCCTTAACCAATGATCCATATTTATTATATCTTTTCCATGCCGAATCCAATAAAGAATGAAAGTCATATTCACCTTCAAATGTACATACATAAAATCAAAATTTCCCATATTATTTTATAGAATTAAAGAGCATTATATTTATTTAACACACACACAAATATATATATATATATATATATATATATATATATATATATATATATATATATATAAGATATAATTTAAATAGCGTTAAATTATTTGATAATTTTACATATTACACAAATAATAAAAACGCTGACAAAAGTGTTATAAATGTTAAAAATAAGCAAGTTTTAAAATAAATGTTATAAATGTTAAAAATATGCATTGAATAAAAGATAAGCTGAATTATATAAAAATAAAATATTTAGTGCATAAAATGTTTAATTTCAAATAGAATGTATATAAAACATTAGATATCGTTTTATTAATCGTATAATAAAAACTTATCAATAATAATAAAATAAAGAAAGATTTCATTTTTAAAAAATCTGAAAATACATCCACAAGAGTTTTAAAAATAATTTTCTTTTTTTTAATATATCATAATTAATATATAATATATGAAAATTAATATAATTAAATATAGTGTCGAAATAATTAAGTAGCTGTTGGCTGGGCCGCAAAAAATAGTCATTTTGGAACGCATGTGGTTCGCGAAACGCGAGTTTAATACCTTCAGTCTAATAAAATCTAGAGAGCTCATTGCACTATTTTTTTATAAATAAACTAAAATGTTTTTTTTTTTAAATTAGAATGATTAAAAATTATTTTTTACAAATTGTAGATTTATGGTTATTTATAATACAACTTTTAAAACTAAACGTTATTTCAAAACAAAATGATAATTGAACAGATAATTATATTAAATAATATTTCTCAATAATAAAAGTAAACAAAAATAATATTTATCAGAAATTATAAAACATATTTATCATCAATGTATATAATATTAAATTTAAATAAAAATAACTTACCAAAATATGGCATATATTTATGAACATTTCCAATCAACGGTAGCGGTTGTGGTCCTGGAATATTTTTGAAGTCTTTCAATGGCGCATCATCAGTATGTCCGGGAATCTTCTGAGGGGATACAGCAGTTGCGATAACACTGCATACTCTCTTATTTATATTGAAACATTTACTTCGGCCTGATAACAATATCTTGTTGAACATATTTGATATGTATTGTTTGAGCAGTCGCGATACACTGACTATATTGGAGTGTTATTTAAATAAATAAAACGAAATATGCAACTGTTATCAAAATACTGTGGAATAATTTTACACTATTTTTTTTTTATTTTATATGAATAATTCATATTCACATATAAAATCAGAGTTTTGCAATTCAACACATTTTTGTAAAACAGCAGCGCAATACGACAGAAATCAAGATGAAAATCGACGAATAAAATAGCATATTTATGATGGTAAATTTACATACATTCATACGATCAACGTCAGAAATGAACGTATAGTTATTGTTGTATTTGAATTAAACAAAGATTTAAGTAATAAATTAAAATGATGATCTTATAAAATTAAATCTGAATAACTGAGTTGTTATATATATATATATATATATATATATATATATATATAAAATAAAAATGATGTTGCAATGCAAGCAACTTTGTAAAAAATACTAATTAATTAAAATTTAAAAGACAAAATATTCAATGAAATATTTAGTAATCCCTTACTTATTGCAGGCGATACGTTTCAATACTAATCGTGATATTTATAATTTTGCAAGGTGGGGATGCTACAATATATTAATTTTAATATTTATACACTATTTTAAATCTTTATAAACACTATCTATACACTTAATATGATACATAACCCTTTATAATTCCTTTAATGACCTACGAATGGACCCTTGTGCGAATTTGCACACGGGCCCACCGTGTATTAGGTCATAAGAAGTACACACTTTTTTATTATATATATATATATATATATATATATATATATATATATATATATATATATATATTCCGTTTATTAAAATTAAATTGCAAACATTATAAAAGTATCATAACAATGATGAAAAGTAAAATAAATAACAACTTATCTAACGACCATGCTATTAAACACTAAGATATCAACGAAGGTGTATTTAGTATTCATATATCTGAAATAGTACATAAATAGAAAAAAAATGAAATGTAAAATAAATCGAATCGTAAATATTTATTATATAATTAAAAAAATATGAATCTAAAAATAAAAAAAAATACTTAAACAAAATGAAGAATAATAAATTTTAATTAATTTAAACGATGATTATAGAAAAAAAAATATTATATTTATAAATCACGTTACACATTTATGTACGAAAATAAATTATGGTCACAAAAAGTATTGTTATGTTGGATAAAAGAGGTATGGACGAAAAGTATGATGTTCGTGTTTTTAACCGTATTCGTCAAAATTGAAGGAAAAAAAGCAAAATTGGAACGTAAATGTTGAAAAATTTTACACGAAAACACATAGTTATAAATTGAAAGCCGACATGACAATGACGTATATTTTGAGTTATGAAGTTCACTTAATATTAAACCATATAAATGTAGCATTTGAGTGTGACACTATCGGCGCACGTCGTCGATGTAAATATTATATATATATATATATATATATATATATATATATATATATATATATATATTTACGACTTCTAAAAATAATTAAAATAAATATGATAAAAAGTAATACTTTAAATCTGCTACTTCTATAGAGCACTATATTAGACGTTATTGAAACTATTCCATTGAGATGAGTTACAATTTGTTTCCATTACTATTTTATATCATAAGTCGCCCCTAAAAAAGATAATCTATACGATTCAATGGTTTTATTTACCGTTACAACATCTATTATCACAAATTATGTATATGTGTGTGTTTGTCCAGTTATAGAGAATTGTAATTCAAGTCAAAACTCAAACATAAATAACTTAAAGAATCATAATTTATCTAATATTTTACTCCAATTTATCCAGTAAAATAGTCCAATCTCGAACATAATAAGGTGAAATAAATGAGTGGGAGGTGTGAACAAAAATAAATAGAAAAATATATATATAATTTCGATTTATTTTTGCATAATTGATTGCGTGAATGTATAATAAAAAATGAAATATAACAAATTACACTTACGTGTATAATAATATAAGCTTAACAAACGAGTGAATAAAGCCAACTGTCTTAGGGGTAGACTAATAAATATACAGTATAAAAAATATACTACATAATAAATTTAGTTCAAATATTGAAAATCCAAAATGCACATAGTTAAAACTTAAATTATCGATTACAGCTTATCCGTTGATATTATTACTACGATAATAGTAATTCGTATTATATAAAATTGAACAACTAGACAAAACTAATGAAAATATTCTACCCCCTAATCAATTACAAGAATATATAATACATATATGAATGATCTTTTTTTTTTTACAAAAATGCATGATATAAATTATATAATTTTACTTTCAATAGTCATCATATTATTATGATCTTATAAGTCTTATAAATTACGCATTTCTGCATTACAAAAAAATTAGGCTTCACAAGGAAATTCATTGACAGCCAAAATATTGCAGAAGCAAAATTAGGCAAGAATTACTATACCAATTCGTATAAAATTACTATTTAAAAATCTGTTTTTATATTTCAATACATATTATAATATGTATTTCAATTTTTTAATTGATTCTCTCAATATTTTAATGATAAACATGATGAATCAAATATTTATATTTTTATTATCGTGTCGTCAGTCAATATGTTATAACTTGAGTAAGATGAAAATATAAAATGACAATTAGATTCGAATAGAAATAAAATTAAAAAAAATGTTACAAATAATGAAAATATGTTAAATATTAGTTGAATTAGCGCATAACTAAAAAAATATCGATTTTTTTAAATTATGAATAGTAAAATTATAATTCAGTCAATTTTGGCAAATATATGTAGACTATTTCAACGGAAACTTCCTACTTTACAATCTTATTTCATTAATAGATAAATAATTATATTTATTTATTTTAAAAATGCATCCTTATTAATCGAAATAGCCAGGTGCAGCTAATTCACTGACTTAGTACCAATAAATATCACAAGTAAAAAAAGCCAAAACAATTAAAAAATGATGCCCATAAAGAAAGTAGTGATAATTTTGTAAACGCGTAATCTCGATCTAACGCATACAACTATAATATTTTTAAAATAATGTATTATGAATAAATAGATAACATTACGTTGTATATTATAACAAGAACTTGAAGCAAATTTGAGCTTTGACTTTTGTGTTTTTTTTCTAGGGATACTTAAATACGTTAAATCGATATTAATGTAAATCAAATATATAAAAAAAATGAAATAGACTGATCATAAATCAATAGCATCTCTATGTAAAAGTAATCCAAAACTACAATTTCAATTAATATCAGATATTTATACCATATGTATTATCATTATATATATATATATATATATATATATATATATATATATATATATATATATATATATATATATATATATATATATATATATATATATAACTTTACAATCCAAAATGTCTAATTTAAAACACATCTAGTTTTGAAAACTTTTACCAAATGATTCGTTAATTTATGTCACGAAAAAAAGAAACGGATTTTACAAATTAATAATTTTTGACGCATCCCTTGTATGTACGAAACACTTAAAAACTTTATTCTTCTGCGGCGTTTCGTTCACTTTCAATCAAATCCTCTGATGGTGATATGTGTTGGTCTTCTTCAGAAATTTCATCTGTATTATCGGCTTCTGCAACTTCATCCTTGACGGCGTCGACATCGTTGACCTCGACGTTTTTAACATCATTAACATTTTCAGCACCGTTACTTTTTTTATCGGATTCTACGGAAGCTTCTCTAGAACTCGCGATACCGTTCGTTTCAATTTTTTCTGGAGCTTCGTCTACGTTATTTACCGCCTCGTTTTCTGCTACTTGTGTCTAAAATATAGTTATTATATTAAAATATATATATATATATTAATCATGTTTAAAATTAAATAAATCTCGTGAGAGCCCTTATAAGTCTCTTTTTAATTACAGGTTATTAATTTACTTTTTATATAGTTCATCACATTAATTGATTAAAATTATACCTTTGACTGAATTTCTTGAACATCATTGGAATCATTTTCTGTAGAACTTGGTGCTGCAACCTTCAAAAATTGCTCCAATTTATCAATTTCATTAGCCAAGTCAAATTGATCATAGTCCTAAAAAATAAATGAAATAGTTCAACTTATTGCTTTCCATATAAATTCTATTAAACTTTTCATCTCCTTTTTAACAAAAAGAATGTTACAGCATACGTCGCTTTTACTTCCTGAATAAAATTGAATAGTTGCCAAATCACTTTAACACTATGCTAATTGTATAACAATACTGTCTCGGAGCTTACTGACTTTAATATCAAATTGAAACTATTAATCAAATAAAATTAATAAAAATAATACTTTTCAAATTAAAGTATTGGAGAAACACAGTATTTCATAAAATATGAATATGTCATATTGTAATAGAAAAAAAAATAGAAACGAAGCCAAAATATAAAAATACTATGGCTCTCGCATACAAGTTATATCATATGTATTAATTATCTGCATATACTATTAATATACATATTGATTTACATCAACATTACCGCGTAATTTTACAATTTACTAAAATTTACTATATAAAAATATAAATGATCAATTTTATGTAAACACAATTTTGTATTATTAATTTAAAATAAATAACTATTAAAAATAAATCTTTCACATAAAGAGAACATCTTTCTATTTCAATTTGTAAAACGTAATAATATACAAAATAAGCAATAAAATATTTTTAACGCTAATGTAAGTATTTAACAGGAAGAAATATTAACGAATTGTTTTTACTTTTTAAAAAAACTAAGATCAAATATTATTGGTCTACACAAAATTTAATTTTAGTTTGGCATACCTTTGAGAATAACATATAATATTTAGTGAATTAGTATGCTACGAACGATTTCAAATGTAAGATTAAATCAATAAATGTAATTGTCTAAATTACCCCGCAATATTCAGCATCATTGAATATTTGTGGAGGCAGTGGATTTCTTGGTGTAACATCGCTTACTGTTATACCCAAAGAAGTGGAATTATTTTGCATAAAATCCTTTTCTTCTTCTTTGCCAGGTTCTGTTATATCTACAACATTGTAAGGTATGTTTTTGGAATCGAGTATCATAAATACTCGCTGCTGTCTTTTTTTGACCTGTAAGTATTATAAAAGAATATATATAAATATTTTATTATCCCATATAAAAAGTAATTTGAAAAAAATAAAAAAGAAAAAGGTAAGGAAAAACCTGATAGAGTAAAAATATTGAAAGCGTTTACTTTTAATATTAATTGAAAATAAATAATTTAAAAGTGACTTATAAATATTAAAAATTAAATTAAAGATTGTGTGAACTTCAATATTACAACTTTTCCGTGATGATAACAGAAAAGATACTTTATTTTTAATGAGAAACCAATACGTTTTAACATTTTAATGTTTAAACAATAAAGTAATCAGATAAAAAATCAATATAAAGAGTCATAAAACAAATATTTTTGTAAAGATTTCTAATATAAACAATATATAAAAACTATTCAGTAGATTATATTGATAAAAAAAACCTAATTGGAAACATTATAAATCCATACACATCCATAAAAAATATGTTCTTGAAATAAATTCATTCTATGGATCTATTATATAAAATATTAGATTTAACAAAAGAAACTGTTACTTTCAAATTCTTAGCTAATAATCAATTATAATATTTAAAAATAAACAAAACTGAAATATTTTCACGATAACACGTATAAGAAAATAAATATATAACATAATAATAAACGTAAATAACATTGTATTTTATATCGATTCCTACAATAGTGAAAACCCAAATTACTAATATTGCCATATTTAATAATAATAATACGAAAAATAATTGTTTTCAAAGTAAAAAAATAAATGAAAAAGTATCTTTAAATATTATTTTGGAAAATAACGTGATCATTTTAACAGTTCATATGACATAAGTGTATTATTAAGATTAATATTAGTTTGAAGAATTATTGTCGACATCACAGGAAGTTGGTAACAAAGTAAATAGCCAGATTAGATTCAAAACAAACTCAAATTATTCTTTTAATCATAAGTTATTCATTTTACTATAACGTTTGAACAATAAAAAATCGTCATCATACTTTACAATTTCATTAAAGATATTAAAAAAACACGTTTCATTATTTTATACAATATAATTAAATATAATATGTATAAATTTAAAAAATACTAATTTCAAATGAATAAATCATAAAGGTTTAAATAAATGAACCAATGTTGAATTTCGCATTGTAAACTCTTGATTAGTTTATTTGGCTTCGCTTCAAGGACGTTAATTTAAAGATCACTTAATAAACGGCGACAAGGAAAAAATTCTCATGATTTTATGGTATTCGTTTCGAAATTCAAGTGAAATATGCTCAAGTAGTCGGGAGCATTAATAAACTCCAATGTTTCTCTTTGAAATTCGAAAAACAAAGACGGAAAACTTCAAAACGTAGAATGATTCACACAATGCACATTGTCTCATAAATGACTTTGTCCAACGAAAAATATTTTCGTTGTTACAGCTTAATATATCTTAAAAGGGATTTTTTTTTTTATTAAAAATCGCACAAAAGAAATTAATAATAATCATTAAAGCATCACAACATAGCAATAAACAATACCGCGATTTAAAAAAAAACTTTTAACCATATAAAGTTCAAATAAACAACTGCGAAAAATAACATTTCATGTTATATTTTCTACAGTTAATTTTCAAAAACAAAAATTAAAATTTTTCACTTTTATTGTGAAACATACTTAACAGAACGACTAAAGAAGTACATATATAAATTTATATTAAAATGTGTAATATAATTAATTTAAAAAATTATGACTATACAAAATAAATTCAAGGTTCAAATCTTATTTGAAATATTCAATAACAAATATCAAAGCCTATCACATACTTGACGAGATATCTCTTCAAAACGGATTTTTTTTTTTTGATAAAATAAACTCACCGTGAATAACAAAAAAATTATTTTTCATAAACAGATTGAGAAACGATCATTTAAATTCATAAAAAAACATATGGTTGAATAAACATCGTCTTTTTTTACTCCATTGACATTCAAATGCTTCACGGGTGTGGTTATTATTAGCGGGCATGTTTATCAACAAGTATGAAGAAAAAAAATACGATCGAAAGAAATACAATCAATCGTAAAACTGTAAAGTTGAATATTTTTTGTATTACTTTCTAATTTTTCCTCAAAAATAATAAATTATAAAAATCGCGATATAAACAATAAATATAATTTCAGTACACCCTACAATTAACACACCGATTTAATTATTAATTTTTAAAATACCTTATAAACGCGTCAAACAATCAATGTATTCTTATTTATAACATTTTTAATAAACAAAACCGACGAGCAAAGATGAAAACATGTAAAAAAAGGTACCGTATGCGATCCGTTACTTAGTTTACGCAATAATATGCGATCGCGCATTCGACATTTCTTTCTCGCTGAAAAATGAATCGGACATTATTACAATGAACAAACTGTACAAAGTTGAAACCGACACGGAAAATTTGCGGTCGTCTTATCGAACGGCGTATGCAATTTTATGAGGTCGCGGTTACGTTTTAATTATTTTTTATTTTTATTCTATTGAATAAAAATACGAAAAATGGTTCCCTTTCAGTGTCAGAATTTAATATACCGAACTGACAGAATAGATAGAATTACAATGAGAAGCGTTCGACCTGACTTTCGGTCTGAACATAACCTAATCAGATCTATGCGATCGAAAGATCGTAAACAAAACTAATCTAGATGACGTAAACGACGATCGACACGTGACGCTTTAAAAATAGCAAAGAATTCGATCACACTGAAATATTCGATTCGCATACACACACACATACACACACACACACACACACACACACACACACACACACATCGAAGACGAAAGCCTGCGGAAGTCAGATCAGCTGTCAAAACGTTGAACGACAGATGTCGCCACGGGTCGTCGACTCCGGATGCACAAAGTGCAGCGCGACGTTTGACGTTTGCCGCTCGCGCATATTATGAACGTTGACGTCGGACGTCGGACGTCGAACGGCAATCGACTGCGATGTCGTTATAACGGTGTCGTTATCGCGCGACTTCCGACACGAAACTCGAGCGTCGGAAGCGCGAGACGCGATTCGGTAACTCGATCAGGTCGCCGCAACGGTGTAAATCGGGAAGTGACAGGGAACGATGAACGGGAATACGGAATGCGCGACTCGTCGACGAAACGATCGCTTCGAGTAAAGAATCGGCGCGAACTAGAACCTCCTTGTTGCCGGAGATGCCGCTGACGTAGACCTTGACCACCATAGCCGGCGGCTATTTGTGTCGCCGACGGCGACGCGACACCAACACCGACACGCCCACAACGCGCACTGACCGCAAGCGCCCCGCCGACGCGCTTTATATAACTTCGCATCGATGTCAAAATGCGCATGCGCGGCGCCAATTTTTCTCACTTTCAAAATTAATTAATATCTAATATTTTTATAATAACATTTTTCATCGTCCGAATTACCGTTTTAATACATATGAATGACGTCAACATTATCGTCAATCTATCGAAAATGTCCCATCGTCACATTCATCTATTGTATCTCAGAATATCAGTCGAAAGACGCGGTCGACGAGATTTCCAATATCGAAAAGTGATATACCATAAACCGGAAAACGCGAAGACGAGAAATCTAATCTTTTCTCGATCGACATATTCACGATCGGAAGTTTTATATAATATATTCTACTTTTATAAGATTCTTATATCGACAATAATTAACTCGAAACACTATTTTATAATTATCTTTTATATCGTATTAATTATTAAAGATACGTTACTAACTTTCACAATATAATATTGTTTTTTTTTTCTAAATAAACGGAATAATATTTTCTTCAAAAAATGGACAAAAAAATAAAAATAAATCATATTTTTTCATTATTATTATTATTAACAGTGCATAATCTTATCGGGGGACACTCAAATAAATTTATTAAATACATTATTGTCCTTGAATATACGTTCGTTACATATGAAATAGGAAATGCATCGAATAAATTTTTCCATCCAGAAAAATAACGAGAAAATTATTAATATTTTACTAGTTTCATATAATATTAATTATCTACAGTAATTATACATTTTTTAAAACTATTTTTTTCCTTATACAATGTGGACTGTTACAATTTTCTTTTTACATAATATTAAAAAACGCATCCTTAGAGTTTTTTTATTTTTCGTTAAAATGCCGTATTTTATAAAAATGACTGAATTTTCTCTTTTCTCTACTATTTCTACATTACACCTATCAAACCAGTGATATCACTCAGTTTAATGTTATTCAGCTTTAAAAACTGTTATTTATGCTGTAACATAATTCTTATGGAATATAAAATTTCGCTTATATGTTAATTAGTTACAATTAAATTACTTAAATCAAAAAGCAATATATATATATATATATATATATATATATATATATATATGTTTGTACGTGCGCGTGTGTGTGTGTGTAATTTCTTAATCTACAATAAATTATAAATCATAACAGTAATCTTGAATCAGATTAGATTAAAATTGGAAATTTTCCTGAAACTAATCCGATTTAGATCAACATGTTATAACTGGAACTCGTATAATAATTAATTGATTTCTAATTATGTCCTTAATGAAATCCGTTTCTGCAAAATTAACAAAATGATATCGCATATGAAACGACTAGAACTCATAAAATTATTAGCAAATTAGCTCAATTAAAGTATATCCGATGTCATAAAGTTACTTCTTACATCAAAATTCTTGTAGTAAAAGATGATATCATCGAGTTCTTAAAATTTTACTATTATTTTATTCTTCTCTATATAAACTATTTTTTGAAAATATACCTGAGGAGACGATGGAAACAATCGATGGCATTTCTTCACATTTTCGTCTAAATTATATAAAATTAAAAAAATAAACAATAACGCATCTTTAAATAATTGATATAGAAAAGGCAACAAATTGAGAATTGAAATAAACTCACCGACCGTTTTCTTAAAACCAATTCAACACTCACAACATATTTTGTTTTATATAATAATATGAATTAATTTAATTCACTTCTTCAGCTAACTTATGATCTAGTTTGTCCATTGTCAAAGAATACCATTCTTGTACATCTGATTCGTTCTTCCGGAAAATGTATTATATGTACTATAATAATTATCTTTTAATTTATTCTTTTTTGTTCTAATAAAATATATATATTGTTATAATATTAAAAAATATTTACTCAATCGTTGAATATATATATATATATATATATATATATATATATATATATATATATATATATATATATATATATATATATATTATAATATTATCGAACCTTTTTTAGTATTCAATTATTTCGTGCAATCAAAGCTTTGCCATAATTGGAAATGTTCGTATATATTTGGCAAACGATATATACAATTTATATCTAAAAAAAAAACACAGCTATATCGTAAAGAGACCGGAACAGTTAAACTGCTGTCTTGTTGAATTTATGTTTTTATTATTATTATTATAATTTTAGATTCGATAGTCCAAATAATAATATAAATCGTGATACACATTAAGTATTATACAAATGTCTATTTTTGTCATTTTCATATTAAATATGATATAAAATTATACGATATGAAAAAAAATATTATAAAACATTTCTGATGATTTTTCAAAATGGTTAAACGTCAACTATTATATATAACTGAAACCCGTTGTTCGTTCGTTCTTTAAAGTCCCGCGACCTTTTAAATTTAATTTACTTTACCGTGACCGTGATCCGCTCAATTAATCCGATCTACCAATGAGAACACTTTTTAGCATAATCGTTCTCATTTCATATATAAAATTAGTATAGCATTCTTCAATTTAAAACAGTAATATGAGTAACAGTGGGAGGTAAATTGAATATTTTACCTCTAACCGTTAATCATATTTATTTCTAAAAAAAAAAAAAAATATGTAACAATGTAAATAATCATATTTACTGTGACCGTTTATCAAAATATCATTTATTTCAATATTAAATATCATTAATTAACGATCACCCAACATTCAACACTTCTGAAATTGTATGTTAAAGGGGAATCCTAGTCCAGATATCTTATCTCTATATACATTATTAATATATTTATTCATCCGCACAATTGTTTAGTAGTATTGCTTAAATCACTATACGTTCATAACATATAACAATGAACAAAGATATGAAGATCAGTTGTTTTTCGATTATTCATCAATATCGGATGGAGCCGCGGTGAACCGATTAAAATAATACGATCGTTTCCTCGATTGCTGAAAAACAAAATCGCATGAAAAAACTAGTAAGTGAAATAAATAAATAGCGGTTTAATGTGAAAATTGTTCCGCATCGCGTCTTCGGTTCTTTCATTAACTGTACACGCACAAACACACACACACACACAATCACACAGTCTACGGTCAAAAACTTTTTTATTGTACTAAAAAAATTGTGTTAATTATCTCAAGTGTATATCGATAAAGATGAAAATATTTTTTTTAATATAATTTTTATTATATGTCATCTGATTAATTTTAACAACAAATTTAATGCGAACGAGTTAAATAAAAAAAACCTAATATGTATTCTAAAAATAAAGAATATCTTTATTTTTATAATACATATTAGATCATTTTCATCGTGAAAATTAACTTGAAATTATGTTATTTTTTATAAATAAATATATATTAGATTATATATATATATGTGTGTGTATATATATACATATATATATATATATATATATATATATATATATATATATATATATATAAATAAATATATGTGTGTGTGTGTGTGTATTATTAATCCAATATAATATATATTATATATAGGCAAAATTTAAACATTACTATTTGAATATATTTGAATAATATAGTATATTTATAATTGTTTTCATAATTATAAATATAATCTTACGATCATTCAAAATCAATGATGAAATTCATTGTTGAAATTAAAAAAATACAAAAATAATATTTTTATAATAAATTAATATACAAATTTAATACAAAATAATCTATGTTTTCTTTAATAAAAATTTCTATAGCATTTGATATCATATTTATTATCTTATCTTGCAAAAATAAAATTCGTTGCAATTTGATAAACTTGCTAGTCTCTTTTATAATATTTCAAACATGGCATCGTTAAATATAGTTCAATTTATAAATCGTTACTATATATTTTATATTAAATAAATAGTGATAAATATATACTTAAAATCGTGAATTTATATACTGATTTACTATTTTGAAACTGTTACATTTAATGCTATTTAAATTTAATAATATTTACCATATAATGTCTTATGAAAATTATGGCCACTGAGCACTTGCAAAAAAATATTTTAAATATGTTAAAGGAAAGTCATAGTCAAAATGATATTATTAACAAAATTAAGTATATATATAGGAAACAAATTAATTCCGTAAGACTGCTTGAAACCATAAACACTCCAGAAAATCTAGTGACAATTTTGAATAAAAGAGGTTGCATCACTAAAAATGACAGTAAATTATTAATAAATCTTATTTTTCATCATAATAATCGAAACGGTACACATCTAGATACGTTTAGAGTTTGTAAAAATGATTACTTTATTGATAAAAGTAATAATATATTTCATTGCTTATTTCATTATATACTGATCGTTTTCATTATAATTTTAAAAGTTACATTTTCTTTTTCAGACGAAGCGCCAAAAATACGAAAAAATAATGATATGGATAAAAAGAACAAAGTTTGTAACATATTAAAAAGGGAAATTGGCAATCATTGGCGAGAATTCGCCAGACATCTATCAATAAGAGAATCCGATATCGACAATTTGTCATCGATGCATTCGGATTCTGTGGAATTGATAATACCGGAAATAATGCAAATATATGATGAGACCTGCGATCCGAATAGCTGGCATATAAATTTGATAACAGCTTTGGAAAAATGTCGAAGAAACGCTTTAAAAAATAAAGTCTGTTCTGTTTTGGTTTCCGCATAAATTTCAGATTATGCGACACAATATTCCTTGAAAAACGTGATTTTTTTTCGCTTATTTTTGAAATGTTATATTATAATTATATTTTTAAATGTATAACTGAAATTTAAATTTAGCTATTTTCTAACTAAAAAAAATATAAATTTTATTATTCTGAAAATTTCAATTAAAAAAACATATGTATAAAAAATATGTAATTTAAAATAAATCATATATATATATATATATATATATATATATATATACGTATATAATAATTTTTAATTAAAAAAATATGAAATATTCTTGATAAATCGTTTTATTTTTTTAATAGATCATGGTCGTGCTTTTTATTATATTATAACTAAAGTTTGACATTTGCGTAGACGTTTTATAATATTGTATGTCAACGCGATGGTTATAAGTTTGGAAGAATACGATTCTTTGAAACTGCTCGTGATAAAATGTTTTAAAAGTAAAGAAAATGAATTAAATATTATAAATTCAATTAAAATGAAGCATGCGGACTGCATCAAATCCCCTAGAACAATGGAAACTATAGTGTCTTCTGCGATTTTAATCAAAATACTTGAAAAAAGAAAATGCCTCTCGGCAACGTACGTCAAACCGATAGAGGACATGTCCATACTTCTCGGTGCTCCATTAGAATTGATGGGGAAATTGAAATATTTTAATAATCACATTCAACAATCAAAACGCGCTGTGAATATTATGTGTAAACGTAATGAAAAAAAATATTAATTTTTATTTTATTTTTAATTCATAAATCTATATTTTTAAAACTTTAAAATACATTTAACGGTTCATAATTTTTTTTTTCAACTTTGTATAACGAACGATTTTATTATTTAAAATAAATATATTTCATTTCAATCATTTATATTTCATTTTTAAATCTGTCATACAAATATTAGCAAATTAAATAAATATTGAATTATTATTAGGAAAAAAACAAACGTGATCTGAAATTACGTTTAAAACGAATTCACATTTTATATATGAAGTATTTATTTCAGATTATCATTTTGTACCACATAATCTGCAATCACTACCAATGACTAAACTTCATGAGAATAAAAAAAATAATATTCACAAACTTATATCAGAAGAAATAGGTCGTAATTGGAAAGTTCTTTCTAGAAATTTAATGATCAGAGAAAGTGAAATAGACATGATCGATGAAAAGTATCGAAATGACCTTAAATCTAAGATTTCTGAAATGTTACGTTTATACGAGAGTCAAGTTGATCCTGCAAAATGGTTCATTTCCTTATGTGATGCATTAAAAGAATCTAGAAGAAATGATTTAAAGATAAAAATAAAAAAAATATATGAAAGCTAACAATAGCGCTTATAATAGATATAGGTAATGTTTTTCATAAAATAAAATATTTTAAATATATTTATGTGATGATTTTTTTTATTTAAATTTAAAGAAAAAGGTGAATTTTAATCTGAATAATAAAAAAAACGCAAAATGGAAATCATTTTTAATAAATAATAAATAAAAATTAATGTAACATAAAATGAACAAAAATTTACGAATATACAAAAAATAGTTGTAAATAACCATATCTGTATTATAATTATTAAATTATATTATTTTAAATTAATCTATATTTTACTTACTGTAAATAAATTATGATAATAAACAGTAATAGGAATTAAACACCAGTTTTAATATATTTTTTTTTTATATTTATTACTTCATATGAGATGTACAAAAGAAAGTGCAAAATGCACATTAAAAGTTTGAAGATATTAAATTATTACATGTCGTGTTATAATAAAATGGTATTCGAGAAAAAATATATTTATTAATTATTTATGCCATATTCAGATCAATCATGCATTTTACTTGAAATATATTTTTTTACAGAGACAATCAAACATAAATAAAACTAGTATTTTCTAAATAAAAATAATTAATTAGTGCAAACAAAGATATTTCTTTTTAACTTTCAAATGAAGCTAGTTCAAGTTTTTTTTTTTTGTATTTCACTATACACAGTAAAAATAGCTAGTTAATTTCTAAAACTACGTTAGAATATTTTTCTGATGCAAAATGGATTGATAAATTTATTTTAAAAAAGCGTAAAACGTTTCGCTCTCATAATTTTATATTTTTAAAAAGATTAAAAATAAAATTTGTATCGCTTCATTACGAACTATGCTTTATCTTACCGCATATACAATTATAAATTTTATTTAATCATAGAAATCTGATCGGTATAATTATTTTTCTTTTTCAAATGCAGAAACATAACTACATTATTTATAAACCTCACATCAAAACCGATAACATTTTCCAAATATTTTTATCAAAGCATCAGTCTTATACATATGTCTACAATATTACAGGTACCTAAATTACATGAAAAATCGCTTGTAACTATAATTCAATAATTTAATAAAGTATGTAATAAAAATTTAAGGAATAAAATTTCATTATAATAATTTGTGGAATATTTATTCTTCATTATTTTTTAAATTTACTTCAGTCTCAAAAATTAGATTATTCAAGGAAAATATCGAATTAAAAAAAAATGTATGCATTATATTTATGTACACATAGTATGTGTGCTATATATATATATATACATATATATATATATATATATATATATATATATATATATATATATATATATATATATATATATTGTGACAAATAAAAAATATTCTTTGGTGTTTAAATAAAGGGCTAATTTATCATAGTTTATTAGTTTGTCGTGTGAAAATTAAAATTGCAGTATTTTACATAGCAGATAGTTCACAATATAAATATGTATTTTTATAACACTGGAATTTTGATATTTATATTCTACAAAATTTTCATGCGTTTTCCATATTTTTCTCTATCAAAAACACCGCACAATTTTCAAAATCACAAAAAGAAAACAATATAAAATAATAATTAAAAATGTGCGGCGCATAAACTCAAGTATAACACCAATAAAACATAAAATAATAAATGATACATGTATTACTTTAAACACTGACAATGATTATATAATAGAAACATATTATATACAGTAATGTTTCCATATCTGTCAACATATTAATCTCAATTAATTTTAATAAAAAATAAAAGTTGATAATATGAAAAATTATTTTTATTATAAGCGTCGAATATAAAATAATTCTAAAATATGGTCGAAGATCTACGTAAAACTATACATTTAAAACATCATTATTTTATTTGATTGTGAAGAAATTACTATATTTATATATACATAGTTGATTATTAATTAAAATATATTTATATGCACAGATACAGTAACATTACCGTGATTAAAATTGGAAAAAATAATCTTTCAATTCAAATAAATTCTTTCAATAAAATCGCTAATAATTTACAAACTTCAAATTTTAGTAAAATTAGGTTCATAGTTAAATTCTTACAATCAGCATAAATGACAAAACTTGGCATATATTAAAAATATACGAATAATTACAAAGGTAACTTTACATTTACAAACTAATTCTATATAATTTACCAAAACTTGGATTCGATTCGCGTATATTTTTCTTCTTTATTTTTTTAATATTTTTTTTATAAATACCATAAAATGAAACAGTATATAACGCTTATTCTAATAATTTATATTAAAATATAGGACAATGTTCTTTTCTAATAAAAAAAATATATATCAATTCGACCTAACATTAAGACAAAAAAAAGATAACGATAAATTAATCATAATTTAATTCAACAATACATTTATCTCACAATCTTCATTATATCTTGGTTTCGAAAAAATAATATTTTTTACACTAACGCATAACAAATTGATAAAGGAATTTACAAGTTCATACTTTGCGATTTATTAAATTAATACAGGGGTACGTAAAAATTGCCCCGTGTAGTAAAAAATTGCTTTGAACGCTATTTCTCGATTGATGTCTGAATTCGTGTATTTTTAATATGAACATAAAATATTACAAGATTTAACAACACATTAAAATAGGATTTAAATTTTCTAATAGTTAAACAAAGTTTTTGCAAAGTTTAGTACAACAAAAATTTAATTAAAATAATGCTATTTATATTATAACAAAAAAAAAGTTTGCTCACCCCTGGAATATTATATATTCTTACAAGAAAAATATATTATTCTTTAATACGTTAAATGCATATTTTTGTCTTTTTTTATTGATTTACTAATACATTAATATTAATTAAATATAAAATTATGTTGTATAAAGCGCCAAATGCTTTTGAATGATTGTGCATAGCCAATTTAATTAGTGAGCAACATTTTTTTATATTAGAATTCTAAACATTATTAAATCTGAATCTGAAATGAACTCATAAATATTAATATTGTGAATTTAAAAATATCTGTAAATAAAATAAAATTATCAAAAAATCAACACAAAATAAGACAATATTTAAAAAAAAATCATAAAACCTCATGCATTTTTTTTCAATATTTAACTATCAAAATCAGTCAGAAAACAAAATGTTGTTTTACGACAAGATTAAATAAAATTTGACTACGCATAACTATAATCTTAACTAAATAAAAGTTAACGTATAATAAATATATCTTATAATATAAAATAAATCAAAATGACTAAAAGGCATTATCATAATATGCGATCCACATTTTAATTTAAAAATTGTAATTCACTATTGCAACTTATTTTTTTAATAAATTAATATTAATGGAAATTCTTGCCTTCTTTTTCAAGTATCACCACTGTTGATTTTTTCTCTTATAATACATTTAATATACATTTAAAAATAAATCGATAATTTTATATAATTTAATTTGTTACTTTTTTTTACAACTTGTTATAAAATATGAAATATTATTCATGTGATTTCACCTTCATTAAATATTACAAATTAATTTTTGTACTTTATCTGTACTTGAATATTAATCTACGAAACAATAAAAGATTAAAGATTATATATATATATATATATATATATATATATATATATATATATATATATATATATATATATATATATATATATATATATATATATATATATATATATATATGTATCACACTGAGGTCCGTTTTATGGTAATTATATAATAATTAATGATACATACGAAAAAAGTATGTAAAATTAGTATTTAATTTTTGTTAAGTCAAGAAAATACCATCGCTATGATACTCTACAAAGAGGCTAAGACCTTATACGGCAGTTACATTTCTACTTTCGTTGGTATATTAAAATATGGATATTTAACTATGATAATACTGACTGTAATAAATTACTATATATTAATTGTTGAGCGAAATAACACAGTTAATCATTGGTATTCATTTTTATGCTCGCACAGGAAAATTATAATAATTAATCGTCTTTTTTTGCGCTACTACTTTCTGTTGACATGGCGTAAACTTTGTCACGTTGACACGTAGCATCCGTGCAAGAATGATAATGACGAAAGGTACTATCTGACGATATGGAATCTTGCACATCCTTATTGGACGATAACGACTTATAGTTTTGCACTATTTCCATATTCGTTCTGTCAGCTGCGCTTAAATTTCTTTTCAAATTATCTAACATTCGAGCAACATAAAAATCAACCATTGCAGCTTGTTGACTCAAAGAATTACCTGCGAGCTTCACGACGGAACTTTCCTTTAAATTCTGCAAACAGCCAAAAATCCATGCTTTTATAACGTACACCAATGTAAGGGGATTTTCATATTCGTTTGGCACTATACCATCAACTTCACTTTCGAAAAACGAAAGCAACGGAAACCAAATGCGTGTTCTGAAACAGAATATTTATATAATTTGCAGAGAAATCGAATTGAAACGTCATATTCAGTAAAGTATTTGACATTTTAATTTAATTATTTGGCAGTGATGAGTGGCATAACTAATAAATATAATGTCTTAACTTTCAATGTTCCGGTTCTGTAAAAAAATCTTTATATATATATATATATATATATATATATATATATATATATATATATATATATATATATATATATATATATATATAGTGTGTGTGTATATATATATAAATATATATATGTGTGTGTGTGTGTGTGTGTGTATATTTTAATATTTAAAACCATCTTTCAACCTTTTTATTAGTTGATATTAAAACACTGAAAATCATATAATCCATGGCAGCTTATAATGAATATTTATAAATGAAATAATTCCACTGTGTTCGTAAACTTCAATAATTAAACTTTAAATTTGTATTTAGTCGTTCGTAAACTTTCATAAATATGTATATATTATATATTTTTTTTATTCACATTTCAAATTATCTTTAATATTAATCGTAAAATTAATTACATAAAAGATGGTATCTAAATTATTATGTATCTTTGTGTATTATATAATATATACAAAGTTCAATCTCATAACTGTTCAATCGAATTAAGCAAAAATTAAAAGATAATAAAATATATATTAATTTTACTTGTTTCTAATATTTAAATAGTGGTAACAAAAGACATTTAAATAAACCAAAGTACAATACTCAGAAAATTATATCAAAATTTATTTTTCTATTAATATTACTACTATTAGCAAATATTTAGTCAAATTATATTGTTAATTACTCATACATTTTGTAATCATGAATTAAATGTCAAATATTTAACTAATATATGTCTTTAAGATAATAATAATAATAAATATGATGCAATTTTTTATTCTATTCTCATGATAATCATTAAATGCTATAAATATATATGTATATATTTATAGCATTTAAAGATTAATGATATATATATATATATATATATATATATATATATATATACTTATTGTATGATTAACATACCTTAAAGAATCTCCTTGCATGAGAGCTTGATTATTGGAAAGAGTGTGATAATAGAGAAAAAGACGAGACGTTATATAGAATGCAATAAATACATCGATTGAGTAATGCTCGTGAGCAGCTAATATAAAAAATATACCAAACATATTCATCAACCATGTTACTATATGTAACAGATAAAGACTGCGTGATGTATCTATAAACAAACAGAACAATTCGTATATAAACTATAATGTAATAGCGTTAAGAATTACAATGAATGTCCATCACGTCAAATAAACGATGGAATATGATATAATACTCACATTCTGTAATGAAAAAATTGAGTAATGTCAAAGCAACAGTGTGACCAGAAAACATATAATCACCGCAAGTTCTGACACCTCTCACAGACATACCGGCTCCAGTCCATATAGTATAAGCTTGGCTCAATCTTCTACTCCAATTCGAATAAAGTTCAACATCGGATGGATAACTGCGGGGAGCACACTTCAAATGTCCACCAGGTACGCTCAATGAAGTAATTAACATTGTTATACATCGTAAAAGAAACACGGTTCCTGAGAGTGCAAAAAATCGCCTCAACAAAATAAACCTGAAAATAAAATAATAAATTTCTAACTATTGATGATATCTAATAAAAAAAAATATATGATTAAATAATAATAATAAAAATGAATTAAACAGAAACCTGTGCTTATGAAAAACGAGAACGAGCATCCAAATTGCCATCAATATAGAGCCAGTTATTTCACACATATCAAAAGCCCATGGTATATGTGGAACATTATCGAGGAAGAGATCTGGTAAGGGTGGATATTTTTTCATATCTGGTACTTTGTCATGCACAATGACCATAACAACTGCAGTTAACCAGGTCACCAAAAACACGTAACCTGTTTTATAAAAAATATAGTTATAAATAAAATATGAATAAAACCCAAAATAAAATAGACTACAATAGATAAAATAACAATGTCACCCCAATGAAGAAATAAAAATAAAAAAGACAAAATTAGAAAGACACGCAATAATATGAATAATAAAAATGTAATTCATTCCTATAATCACAAATATTTTATAATATCGGTCCATACATCAAATTTTACGAATATAAGTTAGAAACTAAATATATAATAATATTATTTGTGTAAATATGAAAAAGAAATCAGTTACGTCGTTATGAATTTAAAAGCTTATTAAAAACCAAGTAAAACATTTAACGATTTGTTTATAACGGTTATAAAGTTTATGCATTATATATACATATATAAAATAGTATATATAATAATATACAGTATTTAAAATAATTAGAATGTCACTATACTTTTTTCATTGTATATATTTTTAATAGTGTTGTATATCAAAGAAGTAATAAAAGCGACAAATTAACTTGTTTAATTATTACATTTATAACTAAATAAATTAAAATATAAAAAAATAACATTGCCAAATAATATTGAAAAAAAAAAGTTAAAAATCATTATATTCTTTCGAAACAACTAACTATACATAATAATCATTTGTCTCGGTGATTCATAATAGATGAATGAATCATGAAACATTTTATTTACATAAAACCCAAGTAATTTTTTTAGAAAAAAAAAATGACTACATAATTAAAATAAATTTGTGACACGAACGCTTTTTAAAAATTTCATTTGATTTTGTTTTAATTATTATAAAAAAGTCTTAAAAAATTATACATTACATTGCAAAATAGAATCTAAAATATCACAAAATAATGTCATTTGTCGATTTCTATTATGAAATGAAATATTTATGCCAAAGTGCAATATATTGTATTTCTTTAAAAGTAATATATATATATATATATATATATATATATATATATATATATATATATATATATATAATTTTATAAAAATAAATTTAATTACTTATTATATTTACGTAATAATAACTAATGTACATTTTACATAAATAACTCCATAGGTTAGCATTTTTTTATTAGATAAAAACAAATATTACGTGTTATATATATAAATATATATAATAGTTCAACTAAAATTATTATATTTTTAGCGAAAAATTAATATGTTAATTAAAATTATTTTTATATACAAAACGTCTAACTTTACTCTTTACACATAGAAACTTTTAAATACATGTAATTTTTATTTAGATTACAAATATGCGATATAGGATTATAATATAAATAATTTCATTTTATTTACGTTTAAATGTCATTCAGCGAAATATATTTATATTTATAGTATAAAATAAAAGAAAAAAAATTTTCTTTAATTTTTAATATAAAAAAAATATGGTTAAAAATATATATTGTAAAGTATGAATAAAAAAATCGACTCGATTTACTACCAGATTAATTGTAACTTTGAAAAAATAAAATAATTTTCCTAATGAAAAAAAACGTAATTTAAATTAAAAGAAAAAAGTAACCTTTATTATTTATAATGATATAACTAAATCATCGATTAATTGATTTAAAAATTGACTTAATATTCATATTATTGAAAATTTTCTTTCATTCATGTAAATGAAAAACGATATGTAGCAATTTTTTTGTTGTTGTAATTGTAAAATTCTTAAAGGTCATTTATTTTTAACGAAATTATGATTCAACCGTTATATTAGTAAAAATGGGCAAAAGAATGATAACTCGACAATATTAATTCATTACACGGTTGAAATCGTTGTCTTTTATGGCACATTGCAAACATAGTAAATAAAATAAGGAACAATAATATAATCGTTACTAATATATATATATATATATATATATATATATATATATATATATATATATATATATATATGACGTAATTATCATAATAAAAAAAAACTAGATATAAATCTTATATGCAGAACATATATAGAACAAAAAATACTTGTCAAAAATGACATTGAAAGCAATCCAAATGCCAATATCGTTTATTTTAACAACAGATAACCCATTTATTGAGTGCGCAGTTTGACAAAAAAAAACGATTGCAAAGACGTAATTCGTGAAAATAAACATTATTTACATTGATTTGTTTACATGCACAATTTATCGAAAGGTAAAGAATATATAATAATGCGTAGTGCAAGCAAAATATGATAAAAACGAAAAATATTTGTGAACAAATCATATTTATAAAAAAAAATATGTGTACTTTTATTTAAGACAAAGTTAGTACAAAAAAAATAAACGAAAATTTAATAATAATTAAAGTATGATTTAACAAACAAGATTATTTTCAATAGAAAAATATAATTTTAGTTAACTATTATATATCTAATATTTTTTTTAATACAAAAATGATAAGCGTAATTATCAATATATTATATATTGATAATATTAGTGCAAAGTATTTATATAGATATTATATTTTTCAAATATTTTATTAAAAATATTAGACCAATATGCAACAGGTCACGGCTCAAAATAAAAAAAAGATTAAGAATTTAATAGTTGAATTGGTTAAAAATTATAAATAAATAAATTTTTAATGCAATCATTAATACGTAAATGAAACTTCAATTTTGGATCAAAGTTAAAATTCTAAGCACAGATAAAAAAATAAAAACAAAAATAAGATAATAATAATTAAAATAACGACCTTAAGTGAAAAATTAAGCTAACAAAATAAATATGGAAGCCGACGAAACAAGAATAACATATAATAAAAAAATAAACGAGAACAAAAATAAATCCCCGACCTTCGCTATAAAAGAAAGATGTTTATGAAAATATGTAGATATTAAATATTATTTTTATACTACAATAAATAAATTATTAGATAAACGAAGCAAATTTAAATTCAAAATCATAATCAAATTTTAGATTCCATAGTTACTAACTATTAGAGATAAATAAGATTTTTGTGAGATATTGGAAAATCAGAAAACGATTTATTTTAATAAAAAAAAAAACGGCAATTGTATTTAAAAATCATAAAAACACATATCAAAGTTTAAATTGTGACGTGATTTAATCACTTTCCAAAAAAAGATACCGTTCTTTATAATGTCACTTTAAAAGCAATATACGGTCGACGTTAATCTTTTGGGCAATTAACAACGAAAGCAAAGTAAACAGAGATATTACTAAGAGTAAATTTTGACGAACCGAATGATAATGTGACTTATTTTAATTTTGAATCAAAAAATATATTAACTATCGATAATAATTTTAAATTTAGTTCAGATTCCAAACTGAGTCTCGTACGATTCGAGAGAATTCGAAATACTGCATATATCGGTAATACGCGTAAATATTAGCATAGATATAAAGCAATATATAATATAAATATTTTTAATGCGATAAATATATAATAAATTTATTCAATTTACTTCGACTTTAAAAGAACGGAACGAAAATCTAACGACTCGGTAATAATAAACGGAGTAAATGAAATTTTCTTTATTCGAAAGTCAAGATTATAACGAACGAATTGTATTTGAAATAATAAAACCCACTTTTCATCGCGATTTCTATCCGTTTATCGGCGATAAGTGGAACAACAAAGAGAGAGAGAGAGAGAGAGAGAGAGTAACAACATAAATAAAAAAAAATTGAAGTGTGTCATCGGGTCACTCACACAAGCTGAGGAACGCCTTCCAAACTTCGGGCTTGAGTCGGGAAGCGGTGCCCTCGAGTCCGACCCTGAGCTCGGATTCGCGGTCGTCTTGTTGATGCTGAGTCGACTGTTGATGCTGATGCGATTGTTGATGCTGATGCGACTTCGACGACGACGACGAGCACGAGCAGACGCGATCGGAGTCGCGGTCGTCGATCAGACCCAGCCGCAGCATTGCGCTCCTCTCTCTGGCTTGCAGGGCGCGCAACTGCACCGCGAATCGCTTCCGATCCGCGAAGATGCAGTCGGAGAATGGCGCGTGGCGCAGGTCGCTCTCCGTGACGGATAATAACGCCGGTCCGTCCAAACCCCTCAGAATCCGGCAAATGCTATAAGAAAAACCGGACTTCTCGGCCCAACGCGACACCTCCTCGTCGTTCCATTCGCCCGCCATGTCCGCGAAGACGAACGAAACCCCCCCCTCCGACCGCTAACGCACGACTGACACAGAAGACTGTCATTTCCGACAATGTTACCAGTTCTGCGATAACTTATCGACGTTGCCATAACAAATTATTTACAATATCAGTACTGAAACGACGATATTTCTTTATTTTATATTTTACAAAATGCAAATATATCGCCGCACCGCAATCGTTACAAAATGTCAAACACTTTTTTAAGTATTTTTTTCGTCAATATCCCATTTACGAGAATAACGAAACGCGCGGACGAACATAGATAGAAACAGTAATAAAATATATATTATTCCATACGAGCGAAACCTTCGGTATTTAGCATTAAGGCCGGCATTGGGAAATTTTTAAAACACTAAAATTATTTTAAAAATTAAAATGAACGAATCAAATTATCTAATAAAGACAAAATCGCGACCATAACTTGCGTATATGTCATTGTAGCGGCGTTCGGTCGGCGAGGATGCTACGATTTTTAAGCCGCAGAGGGCGAGGTCGCGCCCCCAACGGAGGAGGTTCCGGAGGCGGCGGCGCCAGAGGACGAGCCGAGAAAAATCAAATCGTTTGTAGAGTACTGTTACTCGACGATACCGATCTTCCGGTTTCTCTGTCCAAAAAGGCGATCGCCGCCGACCTTTACGAACAAGTTTTTTATTCGTTGGATTTAATCGAGAAAGATTACTTCGGACTTCAATACACGGATACGAACAACGTAAAACACTGGCTGGACCCGACGAAAACTATCAAGAAGCAGGTCAAAATCGGACCTCCCTACACGTTGAGACTCCGCGTCAAATTTTATTCGTCCGAACCGAACGCCCTGCGCGAAGAGCTCACTAGGTATCAGTTCTTTTTGCAACTCAAAAAAGATATCCTCGAAGGAAAACTAGAGTGTCCTCAAAATGTGGCCGTCGAGTTGTCAGCTCTGGCTCTGCAATCGGAGCTCGGGGACTACGATGAAACTTCTCACACTCCCGCCACTGTATCCGAATTTAGATTTATTCCAAACCAAACTGAAGATATAGAAATATCTATTTTGGAAGAATTCAAACGTTGTAAAGGTCTCACTCCCGCGCAAGCCGAAGTTAATTATCTGAACAAAGCTAAATGGCTAGAAATGTACGGTGTCGACATGCATATAGTTTTAGGGAAAGACGGCTGTGAATATCATCTAGGTCTTACGCCTACCGGTATATTAGTTTTTGAAGGACCTCAAAAAATTGGCCTTTTCTTCTGGCCAAAAATAAGCAAACTAGACTTTAAAAAGAAAAAACTTACTTTAGTCGTTGTCGAAGATGACGACCAAGGCAGAGAACAAGAGCACACTTTCGTATTTCGTCTTCACAATGAAAAAGCCTGTAAACATTTATGGAAATGCGCCGTCGAACATCATACTTTCTTTAGATTGAGAGCTCCCATAAAAGGACCTTCAGCGCGTCAGAATTTCTTCAGAATGGGATCAAGATTTCAGTATTCCGGTAAAACGGAATATCAAACCACTCAACAAAATAGAGCTCGTCGTACAGTGCAGTTTGAGAGAAGACCTAGTCAAAGATTTGCTAGACGGCAATCTCATGTTTTAAGAGAGAGAGAGAAACTTTCGAATAAAGTTGAAAATGCTACAAGTTCTACTCAAAGTGAAGCTGTTGAAACTACTGAAAATGCAAGCTCTACATCACAATTTGATCCGTCCACCATAAAATCTCTCTCTAAAAACACTACAGAAAAAGCTCAAGCCGCTGCATCAGAAGAGGATAATCGAACTGAAGCCAAGAGTTCTTCAGAACAAACGAAACTGATCGATCTTTCTGAAACCCCTCCAGCTGAGGAGATTTCTAAAGAGGATTCTATATCAAATAAAGTTCTATTTAAAAAAGAAATTAAAAAGGATTTCTTACAAAACTTAACAAATAATCAAAGCACTTCCTGTAATTGCACTTCCACCAGTGATGCCATTGTTGTGAATCCTCTTAATGATTTACTTAAAAGTTTAGTTAAAGATAAGCTTAATGCTGATGATTCTAAAAACGAAGCTCGTAATGAATTATTGATTGATACATCTTCGCCATCAGAAATACCAAATAATCAGTCAAAATATTTAGGTTCTTGCGGTAAACCACTTCCACCAGGTCAATTAAAATGTAACATTTTAAAAGCGAAAGATAATGAATTGAAATTTATGAATGACACGTGCAATGTCAGTTTGCCATCACCTTCATCCCCATCGCCTAAAGTTCTTAATGAACCATTGCCAACTACAGAAACTGCTAAAACACCGACTAATTCAAATCAATATGTTTCTATTGTTGTCGTAGAACCTCCAACTTCATCGACTACTGTTACTGTTACACCACCTGCAAAGCAACTGCCTCCAGCTGATGTAGTAGCCAATCAGTCAATTACTCAATTATCTCCTTGGTTGGTCACTTCAGAACCTAGTTCTCCTACAACAGTAACTGACAAAGACATCACAATTATTCATCGGAAAACAGTAATCACCACCCAACTCTAATGTGTTTGCCATATTTGTAAAAAATGCTTTATAATTCCTTAATTTCCCTTTTTTTAAAAAAAGTTATAGTATTATTTTTCTATTTCTTTTTAAATTATGATCTTTAAAATATGCATTATATATATATATATATATATATATATATATATATATATATATATATATATATATATATATATCATAAAGAACAAAAAAGTAACAGGATAGTTCTGTTAAAAATAAATATAAAAAATATTTTTAATATCAATGATGTAATAGTTTATTATCAGGGTCATGATTATTAAAGTTTTGCAGCAAATAATATTCATAATTATTTACATGTTGATGTAAGAAATATTTTATAGGAAACATTGATAATGACTGTTATTTTTCATATTATTCTAGGGTTTTACTGTTTAAATTTATTTATCTATACTTGTACTTTACTAATTTTTTTTATTTTGTATAAACATTATTGTAAGTGTTTGTACAATGTTGCAATTTTTCTGCAGCGTTTATTTTATGTTTCTTTAGTAAACCTTTGTATATTAATTTCTCAAAAAGGTAATTCTCTTTTTCTAAAAGACAGCTTAAGGTTCTTTAAATATATTAATCATCATAATTGAAAATAATATTAAATATCTAAATGATGTATATATGAAAATTGATCGTGACTCTGATATTAATATCTATAATTTATTTTGTTATATACATTTATATGAAAAAATTCAAATTGTTATATTGTAAACAAAATTGATTAATTGGAATACAGGGTAATATGTGTTCTAAAATTTTAATTTGGGAAATATTTCTGTAGTTAATATTTTCAGCATTTATTTATTATTTTTAATTTGTTCAAATACTTAATATTAAAAACGAACAACGATAAAAAATGTTATCGCATATTGGTATTTATGTTTGTTTACTATAGATTTTTATTCATTCAAAGTATTATTAAGAATAATTTAATGCATTTTTATTTACATTTTGAAAGCGTGAAGACAATATATCTTATGTCATAATTATTGCCATAATAATGTAAACATGAAAGACAATCTATATTGACAATTTTAAATTTTATTTATAGGATTAAAAGTTTTTACATTATATATAGTATATATTACATTCTTTCGTTGTAGATTTTTTTATTTTCCATAAAACATATATAAAAAAAAACAACTTTATTTTTAAATATATATGTTGGAAATGTAAAATCTCTAATACTTAAAAATCATGTGATATTTTTGACGAATTTTAATGCAGCAGTGAATTTCTGTCAGAATTTTATTATATATATATATATACACATTCCATATAATAAAAACCCAATGCCTTTTTTAGCTATATTATATTAGTATGTAATTAATAAATTGCGTTTTCAATTCATTTTATTATCAATAATTGGAATATTTTTGTGAGATTTTACGTACTTAATATTTATACAGTATATATATATATATATATATATATATATATATATATATATATATATATATATATATATGACTGATGTACAAAAAAATACGCGTTGAATTTGAATTCTATTTTCTGATTAAATTAGACCTAAATATAGTCATATTTTTTTTTATAATAAAATAGATTTAAAGACTTATTTATACTCCGTCCATTCTAGACAATAAATATATTGACTTGCCTTAAATTCCATTTTATATGTATTTCAAAACGTGTAGCTATTATAAAGTATTATATATTAAGATTTATCGTGCTTATACTTTTATTCTATTTTTCAATAGTTAAAATATACCATATTTCCTAGCGATTTTGTCGTTTTATTTTATACGCTGTTCACGGTGTGGAGGACTCGATTATTAAATCCATAACTGTCATATACAGAATTCTCATTAATATACGTCTATTCAATGGACACATCTATATACTATAAAATATTCTGAATATTTTATTGCGGAATGATGATTAATAACAATATAATGTCGATTATTTCATCATTTAATTTTAGTTTGAATTTTATAATAGATGATATATATTAAAAAATAAGGAATCATTCTAAACAGATCCAGATTGCACAGAAATTAGAAACAATAAAATAAAACCATTTGCAGGTTAAGGGTAATAATTAATATAGAAAAACACATTTTATGTATATTTAAAATTCTTTATTAACCAGAATCATGAATCTCCATCTGGCTATCTACAGAAAACAGTGTTCAACATCAAATTCATTCATTTTAATAAAATATAACGTTACACTAGAGTGGACAGTGTTTTTAAAAGTACTTATATTAATTGAAAATGAAATATATAAACACAAAAGTGAAATAGTAAAATGTCCAATTTAAGATCCAAAAGTCAAATATAAATCACGTATTATCTATTCATTTATTTATGGTGAAACATTGATTACCCTAAAAACATTTTGTATACCAAACTGACAAATAAATATAATAGTGATGATAAAGGGTAATATTATTTATATATTGATCGTCAACATGCAATCTTTAAAACACCATAGAAATAATCGATATTTCATTTTTAAGCCAAAAAATTGCATCATTCATAAATCTTCATTTACTCTGACGTTGAAATACTCGTCTGTCGTTTCATCGATTTCAGAGCACGCTCTCTTAATTTCTTCTCTAAATCTTCATTGTTAACTTTCTCATCCTCTTCAACTTCGCTACCGGAACTATCTTTCTTGGATTTCACGGGTTTTTTGTGCTTTTTATGTTTTTTATGTTTCTTTGAATGTTTTTTATGCTTTTTAGAGTGTTTTTTTGACTTTTTAGGTTCATCACTATCAGAATCAGACGAATCTGTTCCATTTTTATCTTTGCGCTGTCTTTTTTTAGGTTGTTTGTCGCTCTCCGAAGATGAAGCTTCTTTTTCCCGCTTTTTCATTTTTTTATTACCATCATTTGTGACAGATTTCTTTGTGTCAGCGCTAGTATTTTCTTGTAAACTAGAATTCTTTGGTTTGCTACCTGTTTTATCATTGTCTAGTTTCGAAATCTTTTTATGTTTGTCATTATTTGGAGATTTATCCCTGTTTCTTGATGAACTACTTAAATCCCTACTAGATTTTCTTGGTTTTTTCATTTCAGGTTCAGAACTATCACTAGATCTAGATCTTGAAGGTTTATTTCGCTCCTCTTTAGAATGTGATACATCAACATCGCTATCTGGGCTAATTACCGAAGGATATGATTTACCTTTTACATCCATATCAGAACTTGAAACATCCTTCTTACCTTTAGGATCTTTTTCCTTTTTTGACTTATATTTATCAGGTGATATATCCTTATTTCGCGATCTCTTTGAACGCTCTTCAGAAACACTGGGTTTATCTTCTTCCGTACTAGAATCGTGTCGAGAACGACTTTTTAGCTTAGATGTCTTGGTTTTGACATCTTCATCCGAACTAGAATCATCGGAGCTTGAAGTATGGGATTTCTTTACTTTTTTTAGTTTTTTTGCATTTTTTTTTCTAGGAATTTTTTTACCCTTTTTCCTTTTATCTTCTTCGCTATCAGAAGTAGACGAATGTTCAGATTCGCTATCACTTGAAGAAGATGATTTTTTAGATTTTTTAACATGTTTCGTATGAGTACGATCTTTTCGTTTTTTCAATTTTGATTTTGATTTCACATTATTGCTTTTGTCAGAACTATCTGTATCTGACGCTGAATCACCAGGTTTTCGTTTCGATTTCGAAACATCCTCTGTAAAATCTTTATTATTACCACTCTTATCCGATTCTATTTTTTCATCTTTCAGCGCCTCCAACTCATGTTTCTTTAAAAATGGAGATGGTGTTCTAGACAAACTTCTATTACATTGTTCTGTAGAATCTTCGTTCTGTTTAAATTTGGTAGATTCATCATCTGAGTAGAGAGAAGTGGGTTTAACAGTTGATTTATTGGTATCTATGTTTTTAAATGTTGTACTAGGTTCTTCAGAAGAAGCTCGACTAGAACTTCGATAATCTCTGTTGTCTTTAGATTGACTTTCCCTTTGTTTCGAAATTCTTTCACTTCGTTCATTTGATTCCTGACGTTCTTTTGAACCTAAATATTAAAAATTTAAACATTAATAATAAATGAAACGAAAGAATTTACAGCTAATTTGATAAAGTGAAACTCACTCTTCCTGTCTCTGCTGGATTTTCTTTCTTTACTTAATCTTCTATCTCTACTGCCTCGTCGATCACGACTAACTCTTCTGTCGCGACTTGTTCTATCTCGACTTAATCTTCTATCACGACTAACGCGTCTATCTCTACTAACTCTCCTATCCCTACTCCAATGACGATCTCGACTCACTCTTCTATCACGACTCCATCGTCTATCTCTGGAACGTCTGTCGCGATCTCTACTAGACATTCGGCGATCTCTAGACCGTCTAAAACATATTAAATATATATAAATATAAATTCACAACGTAAAAACATTTTCCACTATTCAATAATAACCTATCTCTTGATCGCTTCGCTCTAGATCTGCTTCTCGAGCGTCTTCTTTCTCTTTCTCTTCTTTCTAAAGATCGACGTCGTTCTCGTGATCTAACGAAAAAATAAGAGTTTTATGAATTTTCTTAATTTTTAAAAGCAAAATAAAGTGAATATGTGATTGTTAAAATAATCTACCTTCTTTCACGATCCCTTCGACGACGTTCTCTATCCCGCTCCCTTTCGCGTTCTCTCTCCAATTCACGTCTTCGCCTCTCTCTATCTCTCTCCCTTTCCCTCTCTCTTTCTCTTTCACGTTCCCTTTCTCGTTCGCGATCGAGCGACCTACGAGATCTACGACTGCTAACAAATTTACAACATAAATATTAACTAGTGACTAAAAACCAATTTGAAAGAATATTAAATTTAAAGGAATATACCTATCCCTACGAGAATGGCGATGAGGACTAGGACTTGTAGACGAATCTTTGTTATTGCGATAGTGTCTTTTTTTTTGAATAGATGTCGAAGATTTCCTAATTTCTGATTCCTTATTACGACTGCGTCCTAAAATAAAATCACGGCATATCAATAAATATGGAAGAATATTAATCTTAAATCAGCTTAAAATTATAAATATAAAGGAAAAAATATTACAAAAAGACCTATAATTAAAATAAAAATAATGACTACTTTACCAAACCATATATTAATATAAAAAAAAAAACAAACCGCTTTTCGTAGAATCTGAACTCGAATGTCTTTTAGGACTCGATTGTTTAGTTAAAGCTGGTTGATTTGTTGATGATGTACTAGAAGAACTAGAATCTCTTTTTTGTTTGCCATTTTTAGCACTCGGAGACAGAGATTTTACTTTAGATGTTCTAAAATATAAAAAATAAATTTATACCACGAATGCAGTAACAATATGTATGTATAATTGAACTAATATTACCTTTGAGTGGGCGACTTTTCGGGACTCGATTTATCGTCTTTGGCACTTGATACTTTATTCTGAGAATAAAGATCGGACTGAGTTTCTGAGTTGTGATTGTTAGAGTTCTTTTCGTCCACATTTAATGGCGATTTATTTCCATTTTCTGATAAAGAAAAAGAAATAGATTGTACATAAATATATTTTTATACTATAAAATTGAAGTCTTTTACGTAAAATTATGTGATTAATATTCATTACTACCTTTCTTTTCAGAGTCTTCTTTAAATAAATGTTTTGGTAAATCAGTGGCGAGGCCTGGAGGACTTAAATAGCCTTCTCTCTTTTCTTGTCTTTGCGCTGGACTTTTACTTCTGGAGTCTCTACGGCCTCTAGATCTAGACCTATAAATTTAATGAAGAAAAATCATAGAATTATACAAATGATAGAAAAAAAAAATGTGTATATTACCGTCTATGATTGTCTCTAGAACGACGATCTCTAGATCTAGTGCGACTTCGTCGACGACGGTCTCTACCGCCGATGCCACTTTTTTCTTTTGCTTTTTCATCTTCTTCCTGTGAAAAAAATAAATTAATATTTATATACTTGATGTTTACACATTAGATTGAAATGCGACATAACGAAAAAATATACCATTCTCTTTTTGATTTCCTCTTTTTTTTGCTGGACAAATGACTCCGGTATACCAGTTTCGGATGATTGTGCACTAAGTAACAATTCCCAAAGTTCCCCCATAAAGAGTCTAGCATTTTTTCCATTCAAAAAGCCAGTTAAGTTAATCTGCATTTTCTTTGGACACGGAAACTAAACGGGCAAAAACGTATATTAGTGAACATTACTTTTCAATATCGCAGATAAATAAAAACGATCGTTCATTGATCGCATCAATATTAAAAAAACAAATTAAAATTACGTAAAAATATATTCATATTTTCGATTATATCCAGTAGGCCACATAATAACAAAACAATTTCAAAAGTTTTAAAAATCGAAATATACCAATATTAAAATAAAAGATGGTTTATCTTCATAACAAAATACAAAATAAAAGTCTATCATCGTATATATTAACGGCTTGCATTCGACAAATATAAATGAATATTGCATCTCATTTTGGAGCCACTAATCAATCGTAACTAATGCATTTACTAAAATGAATCAATGAGAACAATAAAGGCACACCAGCGGCGCGCTGTGTTGGCTTCATTCGATGCGAACGGCGAGCAGAGACGACGCCGGCCGAAGAACCGCGAAGACAATCGAAGTACCGAAGACGACGATCGCTCCCGCGACGGCAGAAACGAAGAACGATGACAAACTAGAGTCCAACGTCGACCGAAGAATCTGTAAGGTTTCGATTTGCTACCCAAATTATGCAGAATTTCCAGGAAATCGTGACTCCAAAATCGGTTACAATAACATCTATAATTTTAAACCATCTTTTATAGAATATCACTCTATTTTTAGTAGTGAATTATCTAATTTCGGCGTTTAAGCTCGTCACGTTTTCGATTATGAGAAATCGAGATGCGACCCGAAGTGTCAAAAAGGGATAATTAAAAATTCCAGATAGTAGTCTTAGGTAGTATTCGCCGAGTACCGTTTAAATCAGATAATTGGCCAGTGCAAAGGCGGGCGAAGGCAGCAAAGCAGGCGACGGCCGCACGATGTTGGCAGACAGACTAGCAATTGCGTCAACGGCTCGGCCGCAGCTTCTTCCGTCATATATCGAATAGAGCTAATCGGGTACAAAAACAATTTCCACACTAAATCAATTTTAACTAACGACGCCAATATTTTTCAATCGTGGTATCTCCTAATATTAGGATTATCAATCTTTAAAAACGTAAAAATCTTACTTTACGGACGCGCAAACATTAAATATACCTTCTCTTCCAGCTGATTGTTGACATAATTCGTCACGACGTCGTCTTCAATTTTTAAAAGTTCGGTTATCTTCTTCGCTATCCAGGGTTTTATAACGTCCAATTTCACTTTGGACATGTCCACCTGTTTCAAAAAAAAAAAAAGAAAAAAAGGATCAGAAAACGGAAACCGCATATTAAACGAACGGCGGTGACGCTTCCCGCAGAAGCGTCAGCGCAAGACATAAATAAATTTAGCCGAAAGAAACAAATAATCGATAACGGGTACGCGTCGAAATAGTCCAAAATCGAATCGGCAACGGCGTCGAACGACGGACCGAAAAATCGATACGGGCGAACGTCGACCGCTTATAGGTTATGATTCGCGCTATCGCAGTATCGACGACGCGAACGAGCGCACAAAATCTAACGAGCTAACCTGTTGAGTGAGACACTCGCCGAACTTCATCTGCTTGAGCAGCTTCTTCTCCTTGTCGCTGAAGCGCGTGTCCTGCTCCGCCGTTGTGCCCTGGAAACGAACGACGATCGCTTCATTAGAAAAACCTACAATAATAAGGTAAAAGGTCGGGGGCGTACACGATGTATCGATGTGCTCACCGTATACATGATGTCGGTTCGACGATACGACGATACGACGATACGACAATGCGACGCTGGATCGTTAATCGACCGATCGACCGACGAATTGAACGCAATTGAAAGACGCTCGCCGGAAACGAGACCCGTCTCCGCTCCGCTCCGCTAACCGGAACCGGAACCGGCGCCCGAAAAGAAGAACCGGCTACAACGGAGCGAAGAACCGGCACGCCGTCGACGCCATCGCCGCCATCGCCGCCCGCCGAGAACGCCAAGAACGCCGGTCGACGCACGGCCGCCAACCTACGAAAAAAATACAAATGCAAATAAAAATTACAAATTTTTATTAGTCACGTTTTTATTATATAGAAATAGAAAAATAAAAAAGAAAATTGTGTATATTTTATTATTTTTAAACAGTAATCGCTCTAATTGATATCAAATATATTACTTTTTCAAATCTAAAATCTGTTCATATATATATATATTAGTATAATTTATAACGGTGATTCTATTCATTTTTAGAATGGCGAACCGTTTAGAATTGATTGCCGTTCAATTTAAACGAAACGCATTTTCTATTACGTTTGCGCTACGTTATTTAAAAACTGACGGTTTTTGCAATATATTAACTTTCTTTTTGATATTACGTCGCTATTTAATTGTCGTCGAAAAACATATACCGTCTTTCTCCGAAAGTAAGGCATCCCCTGAAAATAAGCCCTGTCGTGATTTTCGGAACTTTTTGTAATATAAGCCCTCCCTCGAAAATAAGTTCTAGTTAATTAATGTGAAAAAAAGAATTCATTAAAAAAATGCTGTTGATTTATTAAGTATGTTTAGCTGCCCTAATATTCGTATTTCAGAGAAATATTTGGAACAAAATATTCAAAGATATTCATTGTTTACCTTTTCCAGCAAACAAGCCATTTGAGGATCATTTGCGAATGGAAATTAATAAATATTTTCATAATAAGATGGTGAGAAATCGTCGAGATAATTTTGTAAAACTAGGCTTACAAGAAGTTGTGAATTGGATAAAAAATTCATGGGACAAAATTGATTGTGTTTTCAATACATTTCGAATAGGTTACTTAGACAAGTATTCATTTAACGATAGCTATATTGCAAGACATGAGAGATTAGGACCAATAATTCAACAGGAAATAGATTTGGAAGAAAATCAGAACCGAAATCAAAATTTGATAATTTATGACTATGTTCCAAAAGAAGATGACGTGACCGAAATTGAATAAATTAAAATTTCTGTATTCTGTTTAAATAAAATAAATAAAAATATATAAATATACTTTTATTGTTGCCCTCCACCGAAAATAAGCCCTGCGCATATTTTGTACTAAAAAAGAAAGTAAGACAGCGTCTTATTGTCGAAAAAAGACGGTAATGAAAATAAATAACGAAATATTCGCCGTTTTAAATGCGCTAATTCGTTTCGTACTAATATTGAAACGCACTATTTATTATACAACGATTGTAAATATTTGAGAGACTCCGGTTATTTTAAATTGAACCGGAGGAGGACCCGGAGAGGAGGTAGCCGACGATGTCGCGCATTCGTCAGTAGATATTGTGTTTTCATTCTTCTCGTTTGTGCTCGTCGAGTAAGAGTTTTCGAATAAACTTTTTTTTTTTCAAAATCGATAATAAATCGTTTATTTTTAACCGTTAGCGCGTTATAAAGTTTAATAATTCTTATTGTACAATATAAAAGAAAAAAAATCGCCATTTTTTTTTTGTTTTGTTCGTTTCGTCGTAAACCGTTTTAAAAACAAGTAAACATTTATTTGTCCGCTTACCCACCACGTGCGTATGTTTTGTGACAATATCGTTAAAAAACACGCATATTATAAATAAATATTTATAAATAATTCTAGTAGAATAATAAAAAATATTAATTTTTAATAATTATCATTTGGTTTGGACGAGTGATAGTTTTTTATTATTAAATCGTTTCAAATTAGGCTCGTTGTTTCGAGTATATAATAGCAATAATAACAACGTTGACCCTTTCAACGCGTTAGATAAGGAAATTTACTGCAATATTTTTGTTATTTAACATACTTTTAACGCAATCGATAATTACTTATTTTTGTTCTAGATATTTAAAAGCATATTATTTAATCGAATTATTTTTATTAATTTAGGACATAATATGGGTATCAAACGATTCTTTAAAACGCCCGCATTCAGCGAGCACAAAACTAAAGAGATTCTGAATAAATTGAAAAATGTCGACGAAAATGTTATCGACTTGCAAGTGGAAATGTGTTTTCACGTGGAAACTAGCGATTCTCCGGTTTCTTTCACCCAGGAAGAAATCGCTAAACTTCTTTGGCTATTATCGCATCCCTTGGATGTGAACGAAATCAGACTTGAAACTATGTTTTCTTTCATATCCAACAATCAATGTATGATCGAATGCGGTCCTAGGTATAAAATTTATCTTTTTATATTTTCAAAAGTGTTATAATTGAAATTTTTACATCATTTTTTTAAAATATTTTTCATACACTGAATTGTATAAATTTTACATGTATTTTTTTTTAAATTTCATATATTGTGTTTATAATTCTAAAATTTTATATTAAAAAAAATATTTTCAAGACATTTTAATAACTAGAAAGATTCGATTACATTTTTATAATTGAACATTTTAATTTTTAGATTCAATTTTTCCACAGCAGACTCTTCAAATGCTGTTCAAATATGTCATAATATTAATCTAACAAAAATCACCAGACTCGAAGTTTCTCATCGCTATTTTATAACATTAAATATTAAAAAAGTCAATTCAAAAATTATTGATGATCTGTCGGATATCTTGTATGATAGAATGACGCATTGTGTGTATGATGAGAAAAATTTGCCTCATGACAGTTTTAATGAATGTTTGAATAAAAATTTGGAACCTTGGTATTTTGTGCCTGTATTGGAAGAAGGAAGAAAAGCTTTAGAAGATGTTAATGAAAAACTAGGTATTATTATATATATAATATGTATTATAATAAGATTTTTGTTCATTTATTTTGATAAATTTAGGTCTTGCATTTGATAACTGGGATTTAAATTTTTATACTGAATTATTTTTGAATAAATTGAAAAGAAATCCAACTAGTGTTGAATGTTTTGATTTAGCTCAAAGCAATAGCGAACATTCGCGACATTGGTTTTTTAAGGTTTATATATATATATACTTGACTTTTCGTATTTCAATATTGTTTTGATAAAAACAAATATGTTTAATGTTTATTATTTCAGGGTAATCTTGTTATTGATGAGAAGAAACATAACAAAACGTTGTTAGAAATGATCATGAGAACACAAGATCATTCTTCGAAAAATAATGTTATTAAATTTAGCGACAATAGCAGGTTTAATTTTTTTTTAAATATATTTTTTTATGAGAAATGTATCATAAATTATATTTTTTCCTCTTAATTTTTGAAAATTTATCCAAACATGAAACAAAATAAATCACACACACCAGAGTATGAATATCTAATATTTAAGAGTTTGGTCATCTTTATTTACAAATTTTATATCTAATGCTAAATTTTCAATTCTTAAAGTGCTATTCAAGGATTTCTCGCTACAAAAATGATACCAGAAAATGTTATGGGGCCAGGAAAAATAACAGTTACATGTGCTAAACATGATATAATCTTCACAGCTGAAACTCATAATATGCCAACTGCTGTGTCTCCATTTAGTGGCGCAACAACAGGTACTGGTGGTCGTATAAGAGATATCCAAGCTGTAGGTAGAGGAGGACATTGTGTGGCTGGAACAGCGGGTTATTGTGTGGGAAATTTAAGAATACCAGGTAAATGCTATTCATTATATTTATAAACATACATATAATAATTTAAGTTAAGAGTTTTCTAATTTTATTCTAGTATTTTCAGCGATGAACTGATTATTCCCTCGTTAAAGAACAATACCCCCATTTTTGTATCAATAGGATATAAATATTTTTATACCACATATAAAAATAATGTTCATATTGAATTCACTTTAAGGACTGTTGTTTATTTTCTGATTAAATTGTAGGTTTTAAAGTACCATGGGAAGATGAAAACTGGGATTATCCATATAATTTTGCTTCCCCGCTTGAAATCTTAATCGAAGCCAGTAATGGAGCATCTGATTACGGAAATAAATTTGGGGAACCTCTCATAACTGGTTTTGTAATTTCATATGGTTCCAAAATTAACAATATCCGGCAAGAATATGTTAAACCAGTAATGTTCAGTGGTGGAATTGGATACATACCGCATAATATGATTTATAAAGAAAAACCTGAAAAGGGTAATGTTACTTTAATATTATATATATATATATATATATATATATATATATATATATATATATATTTGGAGTCAAGTTCTATAATTTGTTTTCTAATGTGGATTATTATATTTAGGTAATTTAGTGGTGAAACTTGGTGGACCAGTATACCGAATTGGTGTTGGAGGTGGAGCAGCATCTTCTGTTGCTGTTCAAGGAGATGATGGAAGAAGTGCAGCTTTGGATTTTGGTGCTGTTCAACGTGGTGATGCAGAAATGGGAAATCGCCTTAATAGAGTGATACGGATGTGCTTAGAATCTTCTCCAAATCCAATTTTGTGTATGAATTTATTTTTTAATTAAATTCGTACTTTAAATTCATATTTCTTTTATATTTTAATTTAAAAAATTATTATATTCAATGTAATGTTAATTAAAATTTATGTTTGTGTTAGATTTTAATAAATGCTGTTTAAAATCTTTTAGCTATACACGATCAAGGTGCAGGTGGGAATGGGAACGTTTTGAAAGAATTGGTTGAACCTGAAGGAGCTATGATATTTACCAAGGAATTTATCCTTGGAGATCCAACAATTACTACTATGGAACTCTGGGGTGCTGAATACCAAGAAAATAATGCAATATTGTGTTTAAAAGAAAACAAAAAATTTCTGGAAGGTATTAAATTTTTAACATACACCAATCCATATCTGCATTTTATTACTGTTTCTATTTTTTAGATATATGTTCACGTGAAAGATGTCCAATTTCTTTTGTGGGTGAAGTTACGGGTGATGGAAGTGTGAAACTTATCGAAGATACTTATACAAATTTTGATTTGTATGAAAATAATGTGGATAATAAAAAATTTCCTTTCGATTTAGATTTGGATGCAGTTTTAGGTGATTATTTAAATATACGATGATGATAAATTCAAAATTATGGTTATCATGTAAAATTTTGAACGAAAAATAATTGTATTTTAATTTTTTTTTTTATTAATTTTTAGGTCAAATGCCTAGAAAAGTTTTTAATTTAACTGTCAATTGTGAGAAGTTGCCACCTTTAAAACTACCACATTTGACTGTTTTTGAAGCACTTAGTAAAATTTTTAAGTTAACTTCTGTAGGAAGTAAGAGATATTTAACAAATAAGGTATATTTTATATTTTCTGATATTATTTTACTAAAAATATACATTTATCATATTGTTTTTTTTTTTGTATAGGTTGATAGATGTGTGAGTGGTTTAGTTGCACAACAGCAATGTGTTGGACCATTGCATACTCCTCTTGCTGATTTTGGAGTAATTGCCCTTTCATATTTTGATTATGTTGGAGCGGCTACATCAATTGGTACTCAACCGATAAAGGGATTAATCAATCCTCGTGCTGGTGCTAGAATGGCAGTTGGAGAAGCGCTAACAAACTTAGTAATAATTCGTTTTTAAAGTCTTAAAATATCCTATAAATATTTTAATGATCCGAAATTATGTAATAGAAATATATTACATATATTTTTTTAAGGTTTATAAAGTTCAATATATGAAGTTATTAGTTTATTGTTGATTTTTATAGGTTTTTGTTAGTATAACTGCATTAGAAGATGTAAAATGTTCTGGAAATTGGATGTGGAGTGGAAAATCTGATGATGAGGGTGGAAGGCTATTTATGGCATGCGAAGCTATGTGCGATGTGATGTCTCAACTTAATATTGCTATTGATGGTGGCAAAGATTCGTTGTCTATGTCTGCTGGTGTTAAAGGAGAACGAGGTAATTTAATAATATTAAAATAAGTAATAAAAAATATGACATTTATTTTATAACATATTAAATATAATTTGTTGTTTATTAATACAGTGAAATCTCCTGGAACGTTAGTAATTTCAACATATGCTCCTTGTCTTGATATTACTGTTAAAATTCTACCATGTTTTGAGAAGGAAGATTCTCATATATTTTGGATTCCTATTTCTCCTGATAAATATCGGTAGATATAAAATTTCATAAATTTGAATGGTGTTGATATGTAAATCATTAATTAAATATTTTATAATAGTATGGGAGGAAGCGCTTTAGCTCAATGCTTTAAACAATTGGGAAATGAGTGTCCTGATTTGGACCATCCTCAAATTTTGGCAGATGTTTTTCGACTTGTTCAAGATCTAATTCAAGGTATTGCTTTAAAAAACGTATTTTACACTAATTGCGGACTATCAATATTTTTATATTTTTTGTAGAAAACGTATTTCTATCTGGGCATGATATCAGCGATGGTGGCCTTATTACATGTATTTTAGAGATGGCTTTTGCTGGTTTACGTGGTGTTCATATAGATTTTGGTTTAAGTAATGTGAACTACATTGAAGCGCTTTTCAATGAAGAATTAGGCCTTGTGGTCGAAGTTAATCAAGACAGATACGAGTATTGCTATAAAAAGCTCGCGAAACACAATATTCGATTTTATAATATTGGCTTTACCGGTAGTAAAGGCATGGATGCTCCTATAAAAATCAAATATAACGATGCCATTGTTTTAGACTCTAAACTTCATGTATTATTCCGTCTCTGGGAAGAAGTCAGTTACAAGTTAGAGTTGTGTCAAGCGAATGTAGAATGCGTCGAAGAAGAATGGAAAGGTAGATTGAATTAAAAAATTTTAATTTATTTCATTTTTTTTCCTTGATGAATAAAGTTTGATTTTTTTGTAATTTTAGGTTTTACTGAAAGAACTGGCCCTCAATATTTTGTTAATTTTTCTTGGGATTCTTTATACACAAAAGTTCCTAGTATTGTTAAAGTTGCTGTTATAAGAGAAGAAGGTATTATTTTATAATAATCTATATGTAGATAAAAATGATTCTAGTTTTTTTTGCGTGATATATTTTTTATATTTTGAAATTTTATTTTAATTCCGATATTGATTAGAATGTATTATCTTTGTTTAATATATAGCAGATCTTTATACGAATTTTTCATTTACAAAACGCAAAATTTTATCTGAAACTTTGTAGTGTATCAAATTTCCATAAAACAATATTTTAAAGTTGAAATTTAATATTGACAATAATTGAAATTTGTAATAAATAAATCGACATTCTAAAAAGAAATAATCAGACCCGTAAAAATAGTAATATTGTTTATTTAAATCATATTTAAAGGTACAAATGGGGATCGTGAAATGATAGCTTCTTTAATAAACACTGGATTTGAAGTTCACGATATAACAATGAGTGATTTGATTAAAAAAAAAGTATCTTTGGATACATTCAAAGGTGTTGTCTTCCCTGGGGGATTTAGTTATGCAGGTATTTTTTTTTAATAAGTTGGTTTTAATATATGATATTCCATAAATAATAATGTTTGATGGGTGTTTCAGATACTCTTGGTTCAGCCAAAGGATGGGCTGGCAGCATAATATATAATAGTGATTTATTTAAACAGTTCAATCATTTTGCACATTCTCGTAAAGATACGTTTTCCCTTGGTGTTTGTAATGGTTGTCAATTAATGCCATTAATTGGATGGATTAAGTCCGATTTGACCACCGATCTAAAACATAAATCACCAGATATAGTTCTCAATCATAACAAATCTGAAAGGTTTGACTGGAATATTCGAAATATAAAATTATCGTTTCAATATGTTACTATTATGTTTATTATTTTATTAGATTCGAATGCCGTTGGTCATGTGTGTCTATTAATTCTGGACCAGGAACAAATCTGTGGTTTAAAAATATGGAACACTCTAGATTGGGAGTTTGGATAGCTCACGGCGAAGGAAGATTCTCATTTAAAAATCCTGCTGTTTTAGAAAGTCTTATAAATAATAAACAGATCTGCCTTCAATACGTCGACGATAATGGAATTCCTACGGAAACGTATCCTATGAATCCCAATGGTAGCCCACGTAAGTTTAAATGCATAACCCTTAATGTTTTAATTTTATATGTATGGAAGTTGAATAAAAACACAAGAAAAACTAATCTTATTTAATTTTTAGTTGGAATTGCAAGCATATGTTCATTAGATGGTAGACATTTAGCCATGATGCCTCATCCTGAACGGTGTACTCTTAAGTGGCAATGCCCATATACAATGAATTTCGGCCATAATCAAATTTTTACTCCGTGGCAGATGATGTTTAAAAATGCATTTTTGTGGGCACTTAAAGAATCCAATAAGTGAATATTTATTATATATTCATATTATAATAAAGTATGTGTAATTTCTGTTTTCCTCTTTTTTAAAATTTTGATATGTGTAACATTTTTTTATATATAATATATTTAGTTACATGAAGTTCTACAATTGTAATTTATGTTATTTATTCTTCAATAGTTCATAGTTCATTGTTAGTATCGAGTCCGATTAGTGTGTCAGTTTAGATAATATGACATATTTAGCACTCTCCAATTTCTAATTTATATTTTATTTCAGTCTGGTTAGTGTGACACTTCAGTTAAAATGACATAATAATTGATCACCACTAACCAAATTTAAGACACATTTTTTATAGTTTTCTACTTTATTTTGTGTTTAAATACGTTTTAAAATATATGAAATGCACCATTTTAATTATGAATGATTTTTTTCCATGAATAGAAATCTAATGGTACTAATATAACTTTATGAACTATATTCATTATTTATTTTAAATTATCACACGTTCATTTTATTTTTAAAAGTAGTATAAAAGAAATAAAATAAAATTTTACTAATGGGAAAAAATAAATCACTTTGGTAAAAGAAAATCATATTAAAAGGAAAAAAACAGAATTTTATATAGAATAATTATAATATTATAAAAATAAAAAAATGCTCTAAATACAAAATCACATTAGAGAAATATAATATTGCGTTTAGTTAATAATCAATATATTAATTAAAATATAGCAATATCTGAACAGGTTCTAAAATGCTCTTGAGATCCACATCCAGGTAGAATGGATCCATCGTCACATAGACCCCAAGAATTACCTAAAGTAAACGTTATTATTAATTACACACACACACACACACACACACATATATATATACATATATATATATATATATATATATATATATATATATATATATATATATATTAATACCTGTTGTCCATGTCCATTGAAGAATGCAATGTGCACATGTGATGTCGTCAGGTAACTTTAGCGTCATTCTAAATATTCCAACGCTACTATCGATGTTAAATCTATCATTTCCATTGGATAGATTGAGTGAAATATCATTAAAACATTCCTCAGTCTCCGTTTTATGTTTGTCCAAATTGCAAAGTTTAAATCTGAAATATCCTAAATGGTTGGCTGTAACGTCCACCTCGACTGGAATTTCTTGGCCTCTGGTGTAACTATTTTTTAAAAAAAGTCATCATAATTTTAATATTGATTAATTTAAAAGTAGCGATTTCAGTAGTGTTCTAACTTTTTTACGATAATTCCTTCTCCAAATATTCCACCACCTAATTCATTTTGTCTGGGTGTTGGATCAGCATAATTATCACCACATAAACCGCATTTCCCATTGTTTTCTTCCCATTGAACCTATATGTTATTATTAATAACTTTAATTTTTAAATCATGTAAATAAATAATATAAATTTATACCATAAAACCGCCACAGAAGAATCCGTTGTCGTCAAAATTTATAGGAGCACTATCATTATATCTCCATCTAGAAGCTCTATTTACGGGTTCAAGTACCATTCCATGCCCTTTAACATAAAATGGAAGTAGACAAAAAACATAAATAATCACTTTGAATTTTTCCATTTTTTTTTCTTAAAGTATGTTAAGCAAATACGAAAAACTCACCAATACAATAAACATCAACTTCTCATTCAGTTATTTATATGAAGTTCATATCTTAAACGTTATATATTTTTTTGTTATAATTCTAATATGATAAGGGTTTTCAAACTTATCGTTTTGATTTGAGTCATTAACAATTAAAGAGAACTACATTGATTGTGAGAAAATTGTAAAACGATAAAATCATCTATAATATAATAACGCAGACGACAAAATAACTTATCATATTTATTATGGGTTTAAAAATTACCAATTTATAGATTACATGCAAAGATAAAATTTATATTGTAATAAAAATGAAAAATGTAAGACGAAAGCAAAAAGTTCATTTACTCGTGGTAAAGGTAGTTGGTTTAATGAAAATAATAGTATATAACCATAAAAAGTATTAAAACGTCATTAAATTATACAAAGAAAATTAAACGAATCTTAAGAGGCTAAAAGATAATTGAAGTGTTTCTATAAATTGTAAAGATATTTTTTTATCTATATGACTAAAGAAGGATACTAAACTAATTTATAAATATGGTAATGAATTTCTTACAGTTTATTGTATTAAGACGCCATGGAATTTATTGAAGGTAATAAAAATATTGTCAAGCATTTCGATTATAAAAAAAAAAAATAAACGTTGCAATTGATTATTTTACAACATTTATTAGTCACGATTTTATTACAAAAGTTAAGTAAATAAAACCGCCAAACTAATTTTTAGAAAATAATATTTTTTTATAGAACTGTAATAAACTTTACAGTATGTAATTAAAAAAAAAATAAAACTATTTTTTTTTCTCCTTAATGACAAACAATCATATAATATTTCAAGTTTGGTGGTTTTTTCCTATACAGTGTTCTATGTAGAAAAAAACTAATTATCGAAAGTAATTAATATTATATAGAAAAATAAGATTTTTTAAAAAAATATTTTGTTATATGTGATCATATTAATGTTTTAAAACAAAGCCTTTTTATCACTTTATTAATTCATGAATATCATTTTTTTTTCAAATTACACTTCTTCAATATGATGAATTATAAGTAATCGATCATATTCACAGTTCTATCATACTTATGACAATAGTTTTTTCAGTAAAACTTTTTTCATTGTTTATAAAATTAATATCTGATCGCTTACATTTTTTAATATTTTCGTTTTTTTTTCAAATCAGTTTTGTAGAAATATACAATGAACAAAACAATTAATCACACTTCAGAGAACTGAACTTGTAAACATTGCATTTATAAACAAAATAGAAAATAAGGTATAAGTGCTGATATTTATTACTGCGAATCATAAACATAAATGAATATAAAAATTCAGGACATAAATTGAATTTATATAGAAGAAATTCGAATACAAGACAACAATGGCATATAAAATAACATTGTTTTATCGTTGATCATTAAAAAAAATCATGTTAAATGTCTTATGATTATTTTATTTCTTAACAAGGCTACAAAACTACTAGTGTTACGTTTTAAATCAAATTTATCTTAATAAATTATAATTGAATATACTTCATATATAGATAGTAATCAGTTGAATAAAACTATTCCTTTGTTCAACAATAATCAATTATATTCTAAAATAATGTCTAATCATTACATATTTGAATTTTAGTTAAATAATATTTTTTAATGAATTAAATTATATATATTATAGATTTTTTTTTTAAATGTTTCAGTATATATATATATATATATATATATATATATATATTTCTTGAGGAGGGAGATTCTTCGCACCCTCTCCTCACTTAAGAGGTGCCCCGAACTGAGGACCTGATTTAAATGTTCGTTAGCCATGCAAATTTTTGGAGAAGAATAGGGTAGTAGGAGCTCCGTTTCCTTTCTACACTGCAGATGATAATTCTTGGTGAAGCTGTTGCTCTCCACTGTCGAAGATTTGTTTTCGGAGTTTTCATCTCCTAGGCTAAGCTTATTTTAAAGTGGCTGCTATTCTCGCCACTGTCCTAAGCACACATCCGTGTTATGCGACATTTTATAAGTTCACATTTACCAATGATTAAACCATCGCCACTCGAGTTTTGCTAGCGTTTCTTGTCACATTTGTGTCAACATTTGTGTGGTAGTCATTAGAACAAATTAGAACTTTTGATTAGTCATACCAATGATTGACTCATAATTACAATTGATCAATTTGTATGTTAGAATTTAAATTTCTATCCTTGGTAGCGGGTAACTATCTTCCTTTGTAATGTCATATAGTTGCCGGTAATCGACACAAAAATGCATGCTACCGTCCTTCTTCTTTACTAATACTACAGGGGACCACCACGGTCTAGACTCTAGATAAAGATTTTATTATTTGGTATCTTCTCATCTCCGTAATTCTCTTCAATTTCTTTTGGGACGTTGGCGGATTGGTGATTCGTTGACTCCATGATTAATATCGATTTCACATTGTTGTCCTCTCATAAAGTCTAGATCAATAATGCAGTCACTATCACCTCGTGATAAATGATTATTATCGTGATTATTCATGAATAAATAAGATTGATTATTTCATAATAAATGTTTTTTATTATATTCTTTAATATGAAATAAATTCTTAACTAAATTTTACATTAAGATATTTAAGATTTTTTCACAATTCACAAAAGTATTTATATTATAATTAAAAAAAATGTTTTTACATTTAAATCTTATTTTTGTACTTAAAATTCATTTGTAATAAATATTTTACATTTACCTGCGCAATATCATAAACAATGTATCTGATATAATTACTAAGAAAAAAATATGTGAATAAATAAAAATTTGAAAATTTCAATTTCATATTATTACATGTTTTATGAAAATTAGAATTGAAAATACTCGTTAAAAAAATTTAAAAAAAAGGATACTCGTTATGGTATAAACATGAATGAACGTTTTCCACGAGTTTTCCAAGTGGGACTACAGTTCCACAATCTAAAACTAAATCATCTTCAGGATTTGGCATCATTTTGCCAACACCTTTTACTGAATTGCAATTTGATTTCAATGTAGTAACATATTTTGGAGTCGTCAATTCCATTCTGAAAAAAAGAAAAACAAATCAATAATAAAATAGAATTGTAACTAATCGATTTACAAAAACCTTTTGCAATTATCTAAATTTACTGATTAGACATTTCTTTTTTCAAGAATATGTAAAAAAAAAAACCTACATATTTCCGAGTGCTACTTCACAAAGTAGCATTATACCAATGGGATTTTCTTCACTGGTATGACAATAGTTGGCCGATTTAGATACAACGTCGGCAAAATATATGCCTTTACCAAACATATAACCGGTGCTCGGAGCTTCTGGAGGTGCTATTCTTAAACCTGTAACAGTATATAATATTTCATAAATTAATTTGATCACGTATATATATATATATATATATATATATATATATATATATATATATATATATATATATATATATATATATATATATATAATATATAATAAACGAGAAATATATATCCGAAGAACCTTGAGATAGTATTCCTGCAAAATTCGTAACTCTTGATCCGTGCCAGAGTAATTTTCGATTCGACCACTTTTTAAACGATTCATATCGTTCATTTTCGCCTTCGCGTGAAATTTTGAATAACTATTAAGATATATATATAAAAAAATAAGTAACGTTTGGAATATATTGAAAGACACGAAAAACAATACCAATTAAAATAATAACCTGAGCTATTTCTAATTCATATAAAGAGTGCATTATAGCGTGAGTGTTTGTAATATATTTTTTAATCATTTGATATTCTGGACTTTTTACATCAACGGAAATAATATCACACTTCAATTTAATGTAACGAAAATCCAAACGATTGATCGTTTTATCATTGTTTGCTAATTAATATGCAAAATATAGTATAAAAAATATGATTAATAATAAAATATTTTTGTCAGATTAATTATAAGCTATTTTTATTTTTGATATAAGTAGAAATTATGGATTAGAACAGCTTACACGATTGCAATAAATTGTACGCGATTTCCATCTCAAGTAAATTGTCTAACATGTCACATTTTGTTTTAATAATATTTTCATTATCTAATAATGGTATATTGTTGATTCCAAAATTATGTGGAATTAAAGTATAGAATCTATAAAAAATATTAATTATTTAACAATAATTATATATTCTTAATATATTGTCTTATATATATATATATATATATATATATATATATATATATATATATATATATATAACCTATTAGTAGCGTCTACAATCAAATTCATTATTGATTTTGATTTGTTTTCCTTTTTTTCAGTTAAAATATCTTGTAATTCTGTTAGTACTTTGTAACCAAATGTAATTTGATTACGAGATAATTTACCGAGTGGCATCTTTTCGATATCCAGCTGAAGTAGGACATTTTTGTGATTAAGAAAAATGTTTTAAATGTTGAAACAATGAAAATTTTTTTCAGTATACTTCAAATTCCAACATCGTTCTTTTCATGCCATTCAAGTCAAAAATTATTGTAATAAGATTTTGAACCGATTTTGGGAGTTTACTGCTAATTTCATCTGATGAGATTGTTTCTGAAATTTCTTTTCCATAATCAATATCAATAGTGTACATTTTTCCTGGAAGCTATTATAATTAAAAAAAAATACAAGAAGTGTCATTACAGTATATATAAATTACTAAAACACGAGTGTTTATATAAATATATATATATATTACTTTGGGACGATTCGAATCATTTGCAGACGTCCAATTATATCCTGTTTTATCCAAATAAAGTGCTTCAAATTTCTGAACAGCACTGTTTAAGTCACAAAATAAATCAACTGTATTCCCACCAATAGTCGTTCCAATTCTTCCCCATGATTTGAATAACCAAATTCTAAAACACATTTTTAATAAACAAACATATACATATATATATATATATATATATATATATATATATATATATATATATATATATATATATATACATTTTTGGATATTTGTGATGTAAAAAAAGAACACACTGACTGCCATTATATGATTTTAAAACTTGTAATTTATAAAAAGAATTCTTTTGAGATGTTATATCTGATAAACCAAGCACTACTGTGTATTTAACATTATTTGAATCTTGATATACGTATGCAACATTTTCCAAACCAGAGTCCGGGTCAACCGCAGTGCCTTTCAAAACATTTAGTTTCGCACATCTATAAGATCTTTTGGAAAATTTTTCCTTTGGAGGTTTTATAAATTTCCCTTCAAGTACATCTTGCGATAATCTATCTGCAATCTGAATATAGTTTTAAAGATATTATGCATTAAATATTTTAATTTTAAATAGATAAAATTACATAAATATACATTGGTACCCCAAGGGGCGATATTATTGTTATTAATCAGTTGTATTGCTTCAGAAACTGTTAGTTCTGGTGTAATTAAATTAAAAAAGGTTTTTTCAATAACTTGAATATTATTTTTCTGAGCTTGAAGTAATCTTTCATTTAATTCATTCACTTTTTCACTCGTCGACACAACAGCAGCTAAGTGTTCATTAAATTTTGAAGGTAAAATACCACCAAGTTTTAAAATTTTCAATCTTATACTTTTCTTTACTCTCGCATTAAGGCCATAAATGTAGAATTGAAGATTTTTCAAAGGAAAGACGCAAACTTCTTTTTCTTGTCTGTAAGAAAAATTATTGACTGCGTGAAAAAATAATTTTAATAAACTAAAGTATTGTAGTTTTTAATTATATAAATTGACGTACGATATAGAAGAAATATTATTAATAAACATCCTAATTTGAGATTTATATTTATATTTTTTAAAAGCATCATTTTCTTTATAATCTTTAGGAACTTTAAAAGGAACCGTTTTAGGAACTTTAGTAGAAGCTTGACACTTAGTCCACTCAGTGAGGTTTCCTTTGATATAATAAATACTATAATATTAATATATCTTCAAAAAAAGATAACTTCAAAAAATAAATCTATATTAATACCTTTACAAATATAACTGTTAGAACTCAGGTATAATTGACCATTTTTGCAAACTTCACATGGTAATAAAGCTCCAAAACACATAATATCAGCTAAATTAGTAAGAAGCTAAAAATTACGTTTATTAGTTGTATTAAACATTAACAAGGTTGAAAAATAAATTAAAACACTAAACCTGAGATTCACCAGGTAGAATCTGTTGGTTATTGTATTTAAGAATTGATATTAAATCATTTTTCTTCAAATGATTCTGGAGGTTATCTCTAAAAGAAATTTATAAAAAAAATATATAACTTTTATTACCTACAATATAATTTTAATTTACTTACCTATATTTGTAGAACAGTGCATTTTGATCTTTGATGATCTTTTCGCTATTTGATTTTTTCACATTTTTTGTATCTTTAATTTCCTTTTTCATTCTTTTAATTGGAACTTCTTGTTTTACGTCACTACAAAATGTATATATATATATATATATATATATATATATATATATATATATATATATATATATATATATGATTATAAAATCATATAATTTCAGAAAATATTAAAATATGACCAACTAACAGTAATTTATTTTGTTCAGCATTTATATCGTTTTTAGATCTTTTTTTGCCTTTATCTTTCATAATGTTTGCTGAATAAGATTCTGATTCATATGAAACAAAAAAAAATATATGGTTAGTTTGTGACAAAAAAAATGCAAACAGTGTTAGCAATATAAAATATTAACCTATTATTTCTTTGATTTTATCTTGATCTTCATTACGAAGAGTTGCAAATCCATCAATTTCTGTAATGCACTTAGGTTTTTGTTTTGAGAAAAAGCAATAAAAATGATACCAATTAGGTTGTTTACCATCAAAACGAGCAGCCTATGAAGAAAGATTTTTTTCACGTTTTTAAAAATCATGTAGACGTATTATGATTTTTATAATACTTCTTAATCCAAGAAATGAAATAAAGTTAATATTTTCATAAAAGAAATATGTAATTAAAACATGTAATAATTATGCATTTATTTTTAAACATGAAATGTCGCGCTAACAGAGATCGACCGTAATGCCATCTTTTGGGTAAAATAAATGCTAACAGTTGAATTGTTATATTATATTATATCTGATTACTAAAATATATATTAAAATATATTTTAATATCTAATTGTATCATATTTCACGATTTCTAAAAGTTGTACGAAAATTGATACAGGAAATAAAAAATAATTTATAAATGCAAAAAAAAACTTGCAGTCCTGAGATGATATTTAATATAAATTTTGATTTGATTGTATATGTATTAAGATTCGTGAAATAATAATTTAATGTAATAAAATCGTTAACAATCTACGTGCGATACATTTTCAAAATCAAAAATGTTAAATTACAAAATGAAAATCTTTACATTATTCAATATTAATCTTAAAATGGCACATCGTATTTGGCTATATTACACACACACATTATATATATGTATAATATATATATATATATATATATATATATATATATATATATATATATATAATATATATATATATATATATATATATGTATAATATATATATATATATATATATATATATATATATATGTATAATATATATATATATATATATATATATATATATATATATATATATATATTATCTGAAAAAATTAAGAGATGAGAATGAAAACCTGAACCATAATGGCGAGTCTTAATTCTCCACTGGTAATGGATTTATGACAGTGTCTGCACTTGGCCCGTCCGCTCCGAGCATATTCAGCTCTGAATGGATAATCGCACATTATTCGTGAATCTGAAAAAAAATTAAATAATGACTTCCTCAAATGAAGAAAACGTCAATACGACGCGAGCCCGTCGTAAAACAAATTGCATATCCATCGATGTGACGTTTCATTTATATAGTGTAATGAATATTATACAGTGGTACCCCGATTTATAAGTTTGATTCGTTTTAGTATATCTCCTGTAAGTATATATATATATATATATATACACACACATATATATATATATATATATATAACGTGTTTTGTGAAAGATATTATTGCCGAATTATAAACGTATATTGTATTATTTGGAAATTTCACCGTTTGTATTTGAAGGTCAAAACAGATTGTAACGATTGTAATTTTTGTATGTGCAAGCGTTTCAAAAATTGGTGTACTACTGTACATGAACGAATTCAGGTTTTTTCATGCTCGAATATTAGAAAACTTGTCAATACATGTCGAACTCTATACATCATAATTTTTTTTTTAAGGCACAAAATGTGCTTTTTTCCTTAAATTATTAAGATATCGAATACACGTATAAATGTTTGATAAGATAAAATAGATTATCAACTGAAGCAGAAAAAAAAATGTTTTCGATAGGAATAAATATTTTTTTTAAATGAAAGTACGATTAAAATAGTTTACTTTTTTATTAAAAAAATTAGAAGGCATATGCAACAAAATTACATATTATTTATTAAATTTACATTTATTATATAATGTGTAATTAACATAAAAACAATGAATTTAAACCCGTGTTTTACAAATTAATACAAAAATAGTAAATTAAGTGGATTAATATTTAAACATACATATTATAGAAATAAAAAAGAAGATGAACACAATAACTTACAATAAATCAAGAATAATTATTATTATACATAATAATGAAAAAGTCAAAAATAAGAAAAAAAATCGTTTCGATTAAAAAATTAGCTTAATTTTAAGTATTACAATAACCAGAAATAATAATTGTAAAAGCAATAATATTTAATATATGAAAATATACATATATTATACTGAAAATATCAAATATGAAAATTGCTTTTCTATATTTTGTACTTGAAATTCATCTGGAATAAATATTTTACATTTACTTGAGCAACATCGTAAACGATGTATCTGATTTATATCGTTAAAGAAAAATAATTTAGATATTCAATCATAAAATTACAATTCAGATTGGTTTAATAAACAAAATAAAATATATGATAAGTTTTGAAAAAACAAATTTAAGGAAAATGACTACAGATATATAAAAAATAATTAATATATGATTATGAGTGTGATATAATTAATATTTATTAACCAAATAACTGCATAAATGAAATAATTTATAATAATTATTCTAAATGAGGTGAAATAAAATTTGAAATAAGAATTTAAAATTTGTAAAGGATACTCATTATATAGCAAATGTGATGAAATGTCCTTTTTAACAGGTTTGCCTGTTGGAACGACAGTTCCACAATCTAACACTAAATCATCTTTAGGGTTGGGTTCAGTTTTTCCCACACCCTTTACAGAGTTAAAGTTCGATTTCAGTTTTGTTACATATTTAGCTTCTGTCAATTCCATCCTAAAATAAATTATTATAAACGAAATAATAGTATATTCAAACGTGTATAATATAAACTCTGGATTATTTTCGAAATTATTTGTAATTTCATTTTAAAATTGTTTTGTATTCCACCAAAGACAACAAAATTAATATATAAAAAAAACTTACATGTTTCCAAGTGCCACTTCACAAAGAAGCATAATTCCTACAGGATTTTCTAAGTTTGTACAGCAATAATTAGCTGATTTAGAAACCATATCTGCGAAATATATACCTTTACCAAACATATAACCTGTAGTTGGAGCTTCGGGAGGTGCTATTCGTAAACCTGTAGGAGTATAATATTTTATAAATTGATTTTAAATTAAATTGCCTTTTCACTAGTTTTTTTCTTAACTAGGAAAAGTAAAACAAAATAAAGAACCTTGAGATAATATTCCAGCAAAATTTGTAGCACGTGATCCATGCCACAACAATTTACGATTTGGTAATTTTCTAAATGGTTTGTAACGTTTATCTTCACCTTCACGTGAAACTTTAAATACCTATAAAAATATATGTATAATAGTGAATTATTAAAAGAATAAAATTAAGGGGAAAAAATAAAGAAAATACTTACATCGACTATTTCTAATTCATACATGGAATGTGTTGCAGCATGAGTATTTTTAACATACTTCTTAATCATTTCGAATTCTGGACTTCCAACATCAACAGGGATAATCTCACATTTCAATTTAACATAACGAGAATCCAACGGACTAACAGTTTTATCGGCATTAGCTGCAAATATATTTCAGAATTAGAAATAAAATATTTATAGCAAAAGAATAAAAAAATGTAACAGATTACAGCTTACGTGATTGTAATAAATTGTATGCAATTTCCATTTCAAGCAGATTGTCCAACATTACAGATTTCTTTTTAATATCATCTTCATCATCTAATAATGGTGGATTGGCCACACCAAAATCGTGAGGAATTAAAGTATAAAATCTAAAACCAGAGTAAATGATATATAATATAATAAAATATTACTGCAATGTATCAATGTAAAAAATTACCTATTGGTCGCATCCACAATTAAATGAGATTGAGATTTTGATTCACTTTTTTTCATTTCTGTTAAAATATTTTGTAATTCAGTGAGTACCTTATAACCAGCTGTTAATTGCTTACGAGATAATTTACCAAGAGGCATCTTTTCAGTATCCAACTGAAATGAAATATATATATATATATTTTAAGATTTTTAATTATCCAATAATTGGTAAAAATAGGCATTAACAATACGACAAAGAAAATAATATTAAATAACAAAAAAAAACAATCATTTACCTCAAATTCTAACATTACTTTCTTCATTCCATTTATATCAAAAATCATTTTCACAAGATTTTGAACTGGCTTTGGTAGTTTACTATTACTGTCATCTAATGCGAGCGTTTCGGGTATTTGTTCTTCATAATCAATATCAATAGGATACATTTTTCCTGGAAGCTATATAATACATACTCATAAAAGCATATATTTGTATTTTAAATGCTAATTGTTCAAAAATAATTACTTAAAAGAATACATTTAACATTCTACAATTTATTTCTATAAAATAAATAAAAGTTCACAGTGACGTTTATATAAAAATTTACTTTTGGAAGATCTGGATCTCTTGCGGACACCCAATCATATCCTGTTTTATCTAAATACAGTTCTTCAAATTTTTCAATAGCACTGTTTAAGGTAGAGAAATTTTCTGTCTTATTACCGCCAATTGTTGTCCCGATTCTACCCCATGATCTGAATAACCAAAATCTGAAATATACATAATACAAATATGTTTATACTTATACTCATCATAATATAACAAATATGTGCGTTTCTATCAATTTATTTATATGTACTTGTTTCCAGTATCTGACTTCAAAATTTGCAATTTATAAAAAGAATTTTTCTGAGATACTATATCTGTTAACCCAAGCACAGTTGTAAATTTAACTTTATGAGAATCTTGATATACGTGTGCAACATCTTCTAATCCAGATTCTGGATCTACTGCAGTACCTCCTTTAACTTTTAGTTTAGTTGGGCCAGACGATCCTTTAGAATACATGCTCTTAGATGATTTCAAAGATTTTCCATCTAATACATCTTTAGGTAATCTGCTTGCCGCCTGAAAATTATAATTTGAAGTGAATCGTTATTAAAAAGAAAACACATACAAAAAAATATATAAACTTACACTAGAGCCCCATGGAGCAATATTTTTGTCATCAATTAATTGTATGGCTTCAGAAACAGTAAGTTCTGGGGTAATTAAATCGAAAAAGGATTTCTCAACGACTTGAATGTCTTGTTCTTTAATCTGAAGCATTTTGTCGTTTGTTTTCTCTATTTCTGCAGGGGTAGATACAATAGCAGCAAGCTGTTCATTTAATTTTGAAGGAACAGAACCACCTAACTTTAAAATTTTAATTTTTAAATCCTCTTTGGATTTTGTACTGAGACCATATATATAAAATTGGAGGTTTTTTAAAGGAGGAACACGAACTTCAACTTTTGGTCTATTAAAAAGAAAAAATATTAATAATTAACAGACAATTAATTATTATAGTTAAACAATATGTAGTTCAAATGTAATTATGAGATAACTAAAACCAACTTTTGTAAGTCTTCTTCTGTTTTGATAATTTGCGATGTAGAAGGAATAGCTTCAGTGAATTTCCTAATTTGAGACTTAAATTTGTACTTTTTAAAAGCATCATTTTCTTTATAATCTTTAGGAACTTTAAAAGGAACCGTTTTAGGAACTTTAGTAGAAGCTTGACACTTGGTCCACTCAGTAAGGTCGCCTTTGGTGAAATAATACGATATTTTTTTAATAACATATTTCTAATATAAGTAATAATATATCTTCATACCTTTACAAATATAGCTATTAGAACTTAGGTATAATTGACCTTTTTTACAAATTTCACACGGTAACAAAGCTCCAAAACACATAATATCAGCCAAATTATTAAGAAGCTAAAAGATGATGTTTATTAATAATAGTATTAAACATAAATAGTGCAAAAAAAAAAAATAAAATAAAAAGAACCTGAGATTCCCCAGATGGAATCTGTTGTTTGTTATATTCTAAAATTGTTATTAAATCATTTTTCTTCAGATATTTTTTGAGGTTATCCCTAAAAACAATTTACATATATACGTAAATAAATTAAAACAAAATTCACCCTTTTTTTATCTATATCACACACGTGTGTGTGTTATTAATTACCTATATTTGTGAAATAATTTATTTTGGTCTTTCATAATTTTTTCATCGTCATTTCTTTTTTTCACTTCCTCTACACTTTTAGGCTCCTCTTTAAGTTTTTTGACAGGAACTTCTTCACTTTTCACGGCTCTATTATAAAAATAATATTAATGCAAATATACATATATCGTTGGTATGTATGATTAAAAAAAAAATATTAACGGTAATTCATTCTTAACAGCAATTTTATCTTCTTTCTTCAGACTGTTGAAACCTGGTAACACTTCGCCACTAGCAAAAAACAACAATTCTGAACGATTTTTTGCAAAACACTGAAGGTGATGCCATAATGGCTGTCCACCAAATTTTTGTCCAATTTCAGTATCAAAAACAGTTTTACTAATACGAATTTCGGCCTGAAATTTTATAATTATTGCATATAAAAAAAAATAAATTTAATATCAATTTAGAATATTTATTAACCTTAGTAATTTTAATGTCGCACACTTTACACGTTGCTCTACTCGATTTAGAATATTCAATTGCAAAATCTTTTAATGCTGCCTGAGCATTATCACCGTTCGATCTTTTTTTACCTTTGCCTTTTTTAACATCAGCAGTAACAACACCATTAGAGCAAGATTCTAATAAAAAGTAACATATTATTAAAAAAAAACTAATAAAGTATAAAAATTACAGATATCAGCGATAAAAGTAAGATTACCGATTGATTTGCTGATTCTATCTTGATCTTCATTACGCAAAGTTGCAAAGTCGCCGATGTCTGCAATACTATTTGGTCTTTGTTTAGTGAAAAAGCAATTATAATGATACCAATTGGCTTGTTTTCCATCAAAAAATGCCGACTATAACAAGTGAAATATGATTTATTATATTTCTAAAGCATTTTATATAATATGTATTAAGTGTAATCTAACTCAATGATATTTAATACGTAGTTTAGCAATGTGCGAAATGAATTTTTATATCATTTATATATATATATATATATATATATATATATATATATATATATATTTTTTTTTTTTTTTTTTTTTGAGAATAACAAGATGCAGATTACAAGTGGCAATAGGTATTGAAAAATGATAAGTCATTATTAAAAAAAAATAAAAATTACATTTCATTATTTTTAGCGAGATGTTTACAGTTGGTGAATTGTTTATTCGAGGTGCATAGGTAATCTCGAATGGCTCTTTTTTATTCAATAAAAATATATAAATATTTAAAATTGATATATAATTTAAGAAGTCGATGATGTCCACATTAACGTTTTTTTAGACCAAAATTGTTATTCGTATCGTAAAAATTTCTTTAATTAAAAATAAACAACAACGTAAAATCACAGCATAAAAAAAATATAATTTAGAATATTGAAATGAAAAAAAATCGCCTTCGTTATTTTTTAAAGAAATAATACTATAACATTATATATATATATATATATATATATATATATATATATATATATATATATATATATATATATATATATATATATATATATATATATATATATATATATATATATATATATATATATATATATATATATAGCGATTCGGTGGTGTATTTTTGAATAATCAAACCTGGAGCATTGCGGCCAGTCTGAGTTCGCCGTTAGCGATTGGTGTGCGGCAACCCTTGCAGTTGGCTCTTCCGCTTCGAGCGTACTCCGCTTTGAACGGATGATCAGACATCTTCGAAAACTAACGCAATCACATTGACGACTCGTATATCGAAACGTCAAAACGCCGACTACCGCCAACCGACACTGTTGCCAACATTTCAGCGCCATCGACAAAATTTTATATTAAATAGATTAAACTTAAAATTTAAATTAAATTAAAAAAATGTGCGTTTTCATATTTTTATTTATATTTGTATTATATATATATATATATATTTGTTATTTAATATATAGATTTATAAAACAAATATCCAGCCTAAAAAATAGTTTTAGCTATCAGTTCAGAATGTTTTAAAAACACAGTATATTGAGGTATACCGATCTTCACAATTGTTTTTATAATATGTTGCCAACTAATTTAAGATAAGAAAATCTTTTCTCTATATAAGAGTGTCATTTCAATACTTCATAATTATTATATAGAAAAGGTAGGGGAATTCCTTACAAAGAAATTAATAATAATAGTTATTGCCGAGTATTGTGTTTTCACATTAATTTAAGAGATGAACGAAAGGTACCACTCGAGTTTAATTGAATAATATTATTAAGATTTTAATTTTCGTACGAATATTATAAATGACTTTCTCTATAATTATGAATAGCTATATAATGATAGACAACGCGATTATGCTTGATGAAAAATATTATAGTGATCGGTATGGCCAAAACTTTCAAAGCGAAAGTTGAAAATTAACGTGTATATTAAGAAATTCTAATGTCTCGTTCAATTCGAACGATTTTAATATTATATTATAGAATAAAACAAGAAAATTGTTTTATTTTCCATATATATTTTTAAAATGTTACTTCGCGATATATATATATATATATATATATATATATATAAATATATATATATATATATATATATATATATATCATTTGCGCGATACCAAGTATTTTAAATATTTTCAAAAATCTTTTTTTTTTATAATTTATATCATAACTGCGATTAGATATAATTATTTAATAATCATATAATGGAGGACCTTTACTGAAAAAAAGACACGTTGAAATCAATTGAACGAATTTTTGAAACGATCTTGAAAAGAAGGTTCTCAGTCCTGTGGCCAACTTAAGAAATACCTTTTTGTCAATTTACAAAATTTCAAAACCCATCAAACACATATTTGCAATATTCAAAAAGTTTAATATTGCAAATATGAAAATATTTCAAATTTTAAATATTCAGCTTTTAAAAATTCGTTCGTCGAATAAAATTTTAGTTCATAAGTTGAAAATGGAAACAAACGCGAAACGTGTATTTCGTTACTTTTTATTGATTCAATAATATACAATTGCTGTAAATATGAAAAAAAAATAAAATAATAAAAAAATTCAACAATAAACAAATATATAAAATATTTACTACGCTACTACATAATAATATTTAACATTTCACAGATGACAAGTAAATTTTATAAAATCGTTCAACTACTCAGTTCCAGTAAATATGCTAAGCAAAATAACGCTTTAATAAATAATATATCACAAAAGTATTAAATAACAAATATTTAAAGAAATCGAAACGCGCAATAGATCGTCTCATTGTCGATAATTCCAAATATTACTCTCAAATCGACACGAGAAAGATTTTCAAAATTTCTCGGCGTTTTTATCGTACGAGATTTAAAAAGTTTCAGACAACAGTATATTCAAAGAATTGTATGTTTATCGAGCAAATGTTGCATAATTCAAAAAAAAAACCACACCAAATATTTATATTTTTTACAAGAACATTATTCACGACATATTTGTGGTTACTCGATAATAATTTTGTTTTTAAGACAAATTTTATCTATTCTTTTTATTTTTAAATAAATGTAAGCAATGAATATTTATTGTAATGTGATTAAAACATATGATTATACATAAGTATTTCCATCATTAAAAAACATTTTCGCACATCAAATTTTAAATCAGTTAATACAATATGAAACATTGTCAAAAATTTTGGTAAAAAATATATGTATTACTAAATTTTAACAAAAAGTGCAACAAAACGAATACACTCACGTGCTAATTCAAAATACAAATAACCCATAAATATAATATTTATGGGTTCTGATATATAAAATTTTTACTTGTAACTTTGTGGCATACTTTTCTAACAAAAATAAATTATTAACAGTTACATAAATTACAATAAATTGTAGTATGGAATTCATTGAAAATTATCTATATTTTACAAATTCGTATATTAATAGTTAAATGAAAGATGTTAAATTACGAAGTTATTTTAAAATATCTAAAATTTTCAATTGCAACAAAATTTACTACAGCAACCTATCAAACATTAACTTTGTAGTGATTTATTGATAGTAATATATATATATATATATATATATATATATATATATATATATATATATATATATATATATATATATATATATATATATATATATATATATATATATATATATATATATATATATATATATATATATATATATACACTATTTACGCGAGTGAATTTGTTTTTATGAATGTAGAAATTCATATGCATTACACTATAAACACAATGATAGGAATACAGATGTCTGATTAATTATAGCACAAAAACCAATTTATGCCTGATCTAACGTTAATAATATAAATCACAGAATATAAATAACATTTTTCCAATTTTACATAAAGTTCAAGAAAGATAAAAAGAAAATACTAATACGATTGGAAAAGTTTTAAAACTAGCCTCATTTAAGCTGGAAATTTTCACACAACCATCACTAAAAAAATATTTACAATAAATACATACATACAAATATATATATATATATATATATATATATATATATATATATATATATATATATATATATATATATATATATATATATATATATATATTAAATCCTTCGAGATTTATTTTTATGAGTAATTTACAACACTAATCATTAAATAACTGCTCACTATAAAAATACGATTAATCAGTGGTTTTTCATAATGTAAATACATTATAAATGAGAGAAAAACAAGTAGAATTTGTTATAATTGATGAATACAATTGAAATAATTTTAATTATTCATCAATCATACATTAAATTCACAATTACATTTGAACGCGAATATAATATGCTTATGGACTTTTATCACATTCAATTTATAAATTTGGTAGTTTAAATAGCAGTTAAGTTAAAAGTGTACACCACATATTTGTGCAATAGTAATTACTATTTACACAAAGATTTATCAAAATTTTAAAAATACACAATATTATAAACATTTCATAGATCATAATAAATATTTCTGTCTATTATTATATATATCAAAGAATCGACGTTTAACTGAAAAAATGTATTTTTAAATACGCAAATACGCGTAAAGGATGGATAATACAAAGTCCTAAAATATTAATTACAAACAGAATTCAAAAGTTATCAGATTTCTAATAAAATTTTACAAGTTATATATATATATAAATATATATATATATATATATATATATATATATATATATATATATATATATATATATATATATATATATATATATATATATATATATATAATAGAAGTTTGAATAACGCGAACTATTTTAAGGCAGTGTACAATTGTATGGATTGATTTTAGTTTGATATATGGAAATAAACATATGAATTTAAAAGAAATCTTGAAATTGAAATGTTTGTACATTTTTTTTCTTGTTTTATATACAGAAACACACATATAATAAACTAACATATAATTTTAATATTTTAAATACAAACATCAAATACGAAAATCATAATTAGTAGTCAACAACAATTATTGCATAGTAAGTTTTTTAAATTAAAATGTAACTTATGTGAATTAAAAAAGTAACATGATATATTTTATATTCGAATTGTCTTATGTAGAATTGTTAATCACATAAAAACATAAATAAATATTGAAACTATTTATACATACAATGTGTCAATAATTATGAATTTAAAGCAATATTAAAATTAAACATTTTCAATCAAGAATTTTTTGAGATGTAAATTAAAGACAGTTATTGAACTTGTACATATAAATAATCCCATTAAAATCACAGACACACATACCATTATATATATAGTTAACATATTATTTTATAGTAAATGAGATATAGATATTAAATAATGTTTAATAGTATTTAATATATATAGAAAATGTACATATCACAATAATTTTTAACCATAAACCAATTATTAATAATACTAATTTAAAGACTTAAAAACAATCAGTTATTAAATTAAGTATTTCAATAGTATTTACTAAAGTTAAAAATAAAATAATAAGACTGAAATGAGAACTATATTAAACACGTGTATATTAATTAAATCATACGATATTAAGAAAATTGTTTCTATCACTCAAAAAAGATCAAACAAAATATGAAATATGAGTTGAAGAATAATGGGTGGAATTTGATATTGCTTATTTTGTTGCAAACTTCCATGAATATTTGAGAATCTACTTTAGCTCAATTTACTTTTATTTGTTACACATATTTTTTCCAAAACAAATAAGCCATTTAATTAACTATATATATATATATATATATATATATATATATATATATATATATATATATATAAATATATATATATATATATATATATATATATATATATATATATATATATATTGCATTTAAGTTCTGGTCTACATTATTATAAAAATTAAACAGTGTTAAAATTTTGTGAAATATAAATAAAACTCAAATTATGAACACTGTCACGGTGCATACGTCAGACCAACATGCAAAAAGTAAGGAATACGAAAAATCAGACTTCAAGAATAGTATAATTTTATAATCCACGAAGAAATATGAACGCGAGTGCGTATTAAAACCGCAGAATTCACACTTAAAATCAAATACTCCAAACTGACATTTTGGCAAAGATTGTGCAGTCAACTAACTCTATATAAATATATTTACATACAGACGTTTTGGTCAACGTTGCCATCTTATTAGATATGTATAGGATGGTCAACTTCGAAACCTCATGAAGCGGTAGTGGTTTTATGTGGAAGGAGATTTTCACTACTCGCACTCAAATTTGGTAAAGATTTAAATACAGATTTATTAGATTCATAATTGTTAGCTTTATGGCATTGAACTGGTTGGTCTCTGTTGAGTGAAAGAACTGATTTCTTTCTCTGTTGAGCTGTTTTTACGTCTAATTCTAACATTTCTTGAATATTGAGCTCCAAAGGGTCATAATCACGAGAAGAATTATCGAAAACTACATCTGGCATTTGCGGATGTTCTTCATATTGCGATGCAATATCTACTGAACGATCAAAAGAGTCTGGAATATGATATACGGCCTTACCATATGGAGAATATTCTGAATTATCATTAATACATTCATCAGATTGGCTGGCCAAATCGAATTGTTTAGATGATTGTTGAGAAACAGAAAGTCTTCTTGAATCTGGAGAATTGTGATACAAGTGAGGAACATTATCCATAACTTTAAGGCCAAGTACGTGTCTAGAATCAAATGTCTGAAGCAGTCTTGTGTCTGAATATCTTCTAATATCTACAGAATCTTGCGATCTATTGTTTATATTTGCATCTTTTTCCATAGGGACAATCGAATAATTTCTAGTATCACTGGTTAATACACGTCTAAAAGAATTTGGGCGGTAATCGTTAAAACCTCCACTCTCATCTTCTTCTTCAACAAATACGTTGGCGGCTGGAGGAAATACTGCTGTTGTATAACTTCTTGAGTCCGATGATAGTTGTTCACCATTGGCCTGTCTTGAAGCTGATGCAATAACGTGAACATTACTTGCACTTGGGTTGTTCTCAATATTGGCAACAATTTGGCCATGATTGGCTCTATCTAAATCGTTACCATCGCGACGAGTTCGACTATTTGACGATGAGAGATGATGAATGACAGGGGATGGTGGTGGGACGTGTATTTTTTCTGGAGCGTTTTGTATAAGTAATATTCTAAAATAAATCATTTAATCGATAATACAGATGAAATATATGACACTACATATAAAAATATTATTATAATTACCTATTATGACATCTCCATCTGCTACACAAAGCAAAGTATTGACGACATTGAATATACATAAATACAGCACCACCAGTGAATCCTACAGCGACTACAACTAATTTTGTCCAAAATGGCCATGCTAAAATATAATTAAAATCATTTAACAATAGTTTTTTAATGAAGAAAACATAAAGTTAAAAAAAATAAAATGTTATTTGTTACAAGAATACAAATAATTAAAGTGATTTAATATTCACTAACATTTTTTTTTAATTTTAATATAGAAAGATGAGGAAAACTACGCAATGAAATATATAAAATAAAACTGCGCAATACAAATGAAATTTCCATGAAGTGCAACATGTATATTATAATATAATAGCAGCGATAATACATAAATTATTTTTTCTATTATAGATACATTTTCATACAATTATAACATTATAAGAAAAATATTTTTTTCTTAGTCGAATTAGAAAAATTAAAATCAATTCTGTAAAACTCATTTGGTTTTGGATGAAACGATTAAAAATTACAATTATACGAGTCAATAGACAAATGGTGCTATAGAGACTGATTTTCAATTTATAATTAAAAGACATAATGTAAGTGTGGTTAATTAATAGAATATAAATGTGTTCACTATTTGACTCTATTATATTTAATTATTAAGAAATAATGAAGATGTAAATGCTATGTTTAAATTGTATAAAAAAAAATATAAATCAGTTTTGAAGAACATAAAAAATATAATATAATAATAATATTCTTGTAGTTAATCATTTTGGTAAAATAATTTTACTACGTTAATTACCTATATGGCCACGTTGTATTTCTTCAGCAGCTCTATCGATAAGTACAAATAAGGACCACATTACGCATAATGCTGCAACGCAATGAAACAGTACAGCACAACATAGTCTTCGACGTTCAACTCCAGACATTTCCAGACTACGCCACTGTTAAAAAATAAAGAAAAAAAAACAATAATTTTCTAAATGATAACACACATAAAAAAAAATTTTAGTTGAAATATACTTACTTCATTGAATGGTTTGATTTTGGTGTGCATTATAAAATTGAATTTGCACAATTCACAAGACCTAGTGTCAGATGCTGTGAGCCATTGTTGTAAGCAACTTTGATGAACATATTTTAAACTTCCTGTTTCATAAAATAACGAAAAAACAAAATTAATATAAAAAGAAAATATTTGAATATAAAGTAAATTAAAATTACACAAAGCACGTTTTTAAAAATAATTTTAAACTTTCTAAAAGAGAAAATTTTTACCAATTTAAATTTTTATTTAATTGATATATCTGATAATAAAAGTATTTGAAATTTGATATATTCATAAATTCATAAAAAAGGTGACAAATACTATAAACCAAACAAAAATATGGTATGTAATATTGTAATCAATATTATAAAAAATATTTTTTTTTATCATAAAATATAAAAATGTTATATAGAAAACATAGTGATCGGTTAATATAACAGTTATTAAAATAAACTAAGAAACAACGTTGCCTATGAGTGGTATATTTTTAAATATATTAATATTAATTTAAAGAATAAAAAAAATGTATACATCAATATATGCATGATGTCATAAAGCGGTATAATTAAAATATATTTATTATGAAATTGCGTAATCGTTTTCTGATACGTCTAAAATAAAAATGTGTACATTAAAAAATATGTACACATATTATATATTTTTAAGGGGTGTAAATATGTAAACTTGGATACTAAAATGGAATAAGTTAATTCACTAAGTCGGTTCTAATACGATTTTTTAAGAACGCATAGAAATTAAATACCAATCCATTCGATACAATTTTTCTCTAAATATTTTCCTTCATCGAACAATTTTCTAGTAGTAAGTTTATAGCAAGCTTTCACGACTAAAATTATTTACTATTTTATTAAAATTATTATTCAATAGATATATTTTATATTAATTTATGGTAATAGATATTTTTTTACATTTTTGAGTTTTTACAGTTATGTTATAAAAAATCCATTAAAATTTTGGTATTATTATCAATATTTTAATTCAAGCATTCTATTTTTTATTATTGTACAATAATACATTATCGGTTACAAATACATACACATAATAGTACAATCTTTCCTAGTTTGTAAACTGAAATATCATTTTTACCTCCGAATTAAAGAGCGGACCACATTATTAAAAGAAAAAAAATAACTAAATCAATTTGCTATTTCATATTCAATTAAATTATAATATAATATTATAATGCATAATAATGAAATAAATACATAAAATATTAAAAATGAATAAATAATTGACTCATAAATTTACATGTATTTACGTAGAAGATATGACATTCTGATGTACAAGATAAAATGAAATTTTATTTATAATATTATATATATTGAAATAAACATTTTTCGTTTTATCTCGGACAAATCTTAAAATATTCATATAAAGTTTATAGAATTCTGAACGGATTTTTTTTTTATGTGATGGAAAATAAAGATTAAAGAACATATTTAAAAGATTTCGAAATAATTTTTCTGAAAAGGTTTTTCAGAACAAAGCAGACAAAAGAATTATCAAAACACAATTACAACATTCCGTCTGTCTTAATAAACGTTAAATTATTATTATTATTATTATTATAAAAATATAATATATATTCGCGACGGATGTAATGATAATTCTTGTGCAACTTGTTACATAAATAAGTTATTTGCTACAAACATCACGCATACGAACGCGTACAAATGTTAAATTATAGATATTTCGCAACGCCTATTGATATGGACACATAATGAATGAAACAAAAAAAAGAATCTAATACCGGAACAGTAGCAGGGAGCCAGCAGCGGATTATGAGCGTCACTTTCGCAGTGGCAGATGCGGCATATATCTCCGCTGGAATTGGTATAGGAAGCGGCACTGGATCCGGATGCGGAGCCCGATGCCGACGCCGACCTGAAAGCACCGTCGGAGAGCGCCGCCGCGACTCCGCCCCCGGCGCCCGCGCCCCCGCCTCCGCATCTCGATCGCCATTCTACGGACTCGATGTCGGGGGCGCGACACACCCGCATCGCGACGCGATCGCCGACGACTCCGTGCCCCGCCACAGTACCCGCGCTCCTCTCCTCGCTCTCCACTGACACTTCGTCAATAATTTTGGTCTCAATAAACACTATCAACTATCCACCATAAGCTATGTTTATTTTTTGATAGTCGAAATAAGAAAGACGGAAGCGCAACGGGTTGGACGGAAAGATCGATTTCATTAACATTGTATTAATTCGTTAAATTTTCTTTATTTTTATTTTAATATAGAAACGTCTACTAATATCGCAATAAATTGCTTGTCACAAATTGAAATGGTCGCAATCGATAGTGTTATTTGCGACCGCTGTCGCTTTGACAACCGCCGCTGTTTTGGTCCGATTACAAATTAGCGGGCGGCGCCGACCGACGTTCGGCAATGTTCAAGAACACATTTCAATCGGGTTTCCTGTCGATACTCTACAGTATCGGCAGTAAACCGTTGCAATTATGGGATAAGCGACTCCGCAACGGTCACATTAAACGCATAACCGACGTAGACATACAGAGCCTCGTGCTCGAAATAGTCGGCGCCAACGTGAGCACCGCCTTCATTACTTGTCCGCCGGATCCGGAAGCTACCCTCGGAATTAAGCTACCCTTCTTAGTTATGATCATTAAAAATCTTAAAAAATACTTCACATTCGAAGTCCAGGTGATTAACTTTGAGTTTGCTACTCGTTTACGACAAATGCTAAACGACCGAACTTATACCATAATATAGATTCGATTGTTATTTTGTATTTATCCCGTTTTATAATTTGTTTTTTCTTCGTATATCGATAGCGTTCGTCAGAATTTTCTATCGATATTTTAATGATTATCATATTTTATGAAAAAAATTTTTTTTCACAATTTGTTATAATTTCCTTGCGATCGACCCGTAAAACATTCCTTCAGTATCTTATGAAACTTTTAACAATAGTCCGTTTTATATATAGGTCTTGGATGATAAAAATGTCCGAAGAAGATTTCGCGCTAGTAACTACCAATCGACTACCAGAGTGAAACCGTTTATTTGTACGATGCCAATGAGGCTCGACGAAGGATGGAATCAGATACAATTCAATTTAGCAGATTTCACGAGACGCGCTTACGGGACAAACTATGTGGAAACTTTGAGAGTTCAAATACACGCCAATTGCAGAATTAGAAGGGTTTACTTTTCGGACCGATTATATTCAGAAGACGAATTGCCTGCGGAATTTAAATTATTTTTGCCAATTCAAAATAAGTCAAAGTCTGTTGTGGCCACATGATAAAATGTTGTAACCTTAGGACAATTTTATATTTAGTCACATTTAAAATTACTTCGCATTGTACTGTTTTCTACGCAAGATGTTATATTTTTTTAAAATGTAAAAATTAAACAATGAAAATTAAGCGTGTCGATAAAATTAAATTTGTGTCTTGTAATAAATATTGAAGTATAAAAGTACTTGAACAACATAACAATATTGTTTTTTTTTCTCGAGAATGGAGAGTTTTATCAATGTTATGGTGTTAGTTAAATATAATAATAATTATGCGGCAAGCGATTTTTCATGTATTAGTGAAGCTTAAAAGTAGAAGAAAAACAAATATTATGTCACTTTTTTTATTTAATATCACATACTGAAATAAAAATTATGACAAATCAATATTTTAACAAAAAGTCGTATTTTTAACAAAAAAGTTTGAACCAAAAATATGTTTAATTTAACTACCTAAGATTTAAATAAAATATATTACTTTTTTCTCCTATTCTTATGAACATTTCGTTTTGACTATCTCACTTTTTATAAATACATTACGCTATAACAATCAAAAAAAGGATAAGAGAAATTATCGTTTTTCTGCATAATCTGAAATGTTCACACGAATTACTTATAGATTAGTTTCATCTGCAGTTCATCTGCCGGGCCCATAAAATACCAATAAATTATTTGGTTTGCCATAATAAAACTCAACAGCCAAAATAAGTTCGACAAACCTAATAATACATTAATATTATAGATATCGATCGATACATCTAAAGCAAATAGCGACGAAGCACTGTAAAATTAGCATACATGATTTTAACAGAAATACTTGATTTAAAATCACATATCCAATAAATATTAATCACAAAAATATAAATGCAATGATCGGTGGAAATATTTGCTACATATTTATATTGTTTTGTTTCCTATCAAAGCAATATATACTCATTTGATAAACGAAGTGACGTCTATAAATACAATACAATACTGTTTATTAAAAAAAGATCAGTAGAAAATTTATTAATAGCATTTAGTACTTTTAGCATATATTATAAAAGTGGAATCACATGTTATATAAAACAAAAAACACAATTGTTATAACTGTATATATGTAATTTTAACATAAAAGTATTATTAATTTTTAGAAAATTTTCTAGTAATATTTATTATAAAAAAAACACACACACAAAAAATAAAATATACAAATCAGTCCATTAATTTGTTGGTATAACAGTTTAAACTTATTAAAGTGCGAACTTCATTATCGTGTTCGTAATTAAAGAAAAATATTTATATGAAAGAGTATAAATATTATTTACATACATAATTTTCATAATTATAATAAAAAAAACATGTGGTATTGCTCAAAATTTGATTGATCACGTTGCTTTTTTTTTTTATTAAATTGATGTTTTAGATTTATAAAGCTCCATAAATCCTTATGTGACCAATTTATATTTCAAAACCTTAATTATATAAATGTTGACTACTTAAAAAAAAAATCTTAAGACACTATTAACTACTTACAATTAATAAACATTTATTATGGTTTTAATACATATATAAATATATCTTTGGTATTTCCGATTGCATAAAACTACTATTTATTTTCGTTTCATAGAATATTTTGCAATCAAAAACCAAAGAGCTGATGCAGATAGAACTACAGATGTCAAAACACTTATTAAATATTTGCTGCAATAAGCAAAATATTTCTAATAGTTAAATAAGAGTATTACGCTATTACAATAGGATAACTTTTTAAACAATTAAAAAAGTTAGATAGGAAAAAATACAGTTTATTTGAAAAAACGTTTGATTGTAAAAGGTAATAATAACAATATCATTATACAATTATCGTGCATAAATAGCATTACTTTGCAATGCCATTGGTTAATATACCAGATATACTTGAACCACTGCCACTAATTGAATTAAGTCTGAAATGTAAAAAAAAACAAAATTAATATACTTTATACTAGGTATTTTTAGAGGGTTATTATACTGTAATGTGATAATGTAATGTGTAAACTATAAAACATGGACGTGTGTTCAATCATCGATGGCTGTACGAGAAAATAGCATATAGAAATCATTAAGATGAACATTCCTTGTGTACCGGGAAATATCGTAGCATGATTAATTACTGAAGCAATAAACCAGGAATGACTGTTTAAGAAAATTACACGCACAAGCCGTCAATATAAATACTCCCTTGCACATTGCAAAATAACGATCATTAATCAAGAACACCTGCACAAAGAATACGTGAGTGTGCCCCAAGTGGGGGAACCACGGGCTGCTACATAAATGCAGAACCGGGAACGAAACAGTAGACCAGTGGGGCTCAAGGAAGAGAGCAGACTAGAAGGGAGCCCAAGGAAGAGGGAAGATCGGTGGAGTCCAGAGAATAATCTAGTCTAGGAAGGGACAAGGTAGTTTTCCGACAGATACAGCAGCCAGAGGGATTCGGCGGCACTTGTCGTCAGAAGAGAGAGACTTGGTCAAGGAATAAACTAGTCCAAATGGGGAACTCCTCATCCTCGTAACACTCCTTCGTATCAAGTAATTGTTAATCGAATAATAAAAGAAAGAAAACAGGTCTCATTACAGGTTGTACGATAAGCGTTGATTGCAATAAATTTCCATATAAGTTAAGCCATTCTAAAGTTGTATTATTTGTCTCCACACCGACCACTCCGCTCAAGGTCAGTGTGTGTTTACCATCTCTCAGCCACCTTAACACAGTAGCACCTGATAACCATGTCACAATATAATTATTTTTTTTTCCTATATTATTAATACCAATATATGAGATATTTAGAAGATAGTGGTTTAAAATATTAAAAAGGCCGCTTCAGAAATTAAAGAAATAAAAACAACTATTCTTATGGATAACGAATTAATAACGATATCAAATAAAAAATAATCATTAAATATTTTTCTATTGTTCAGTTTTTTTTAATATAACGACAAAAATGTTCTTAATTTTTTTGGATACTTAATATTTTCATGGAAAAAGTAATAATAGGTTTAGAATAAATTATTTTTTTATATTTTTACCCATCTCCGGATCTTGCAGATCCCGAGTGTGGCGTGACATTGTCAAGTCCCATTTGGGATAAGTTTTCCAATGCTGCTTTAGCTGATTGGTCGTGAGATTGTTCTGTTGTTGATCCACCACCATGACACACCATCGGCGGCTCAGTCGATAACGTTACAAGTGATAGAAATTCACCATGATTGCCCTGTAATTTATATTTAGTAAATTTAATTCTATGATATATATATATATATATATATATATATATATATATATATATATATATATATATATATAATATATATTATACCTTTGGAAAATCTGAAAATTGAACTTGAAATCCTAGCAGTTGAGCCAAATATAATAATTGATCTTTAGGACGAATAACTTGACTAGTTTGAGATGATCCCATAGTTGTAGAACTAATTACTGGACTTGAAATAGGTTTACTATTGCTACCCATACCTAAATATAAATTTTCGTTTTTAGAGAATATAAACAAAAAGAACATACACGCGTATATTTATTAGATTTAACATCATATTCTGATGTTGGCCTTTTATATATATATATGTATATATATATATATATATATATATATATATATATATATAATACTTTTTATGATCAAGTGAAGATAAAAAATAAAATGAGAAATAGTATTTTTAAGTAGTTATAAAACGTTGAATATCATTTTTAGAGAAAAATATACAAACAATGAAAGTAAATCTATGACAACAGTTCTTTTAGATAAGATTTCGATTCAAAATCTGCAGTGCCTATTTTTTTAATCATGAAATTGCTGATTTTAACGTTGAATATGTTTTATTTAATTTTGATTTATATTTTCAATATATGGTATTTTAAATTAAAATAAAAATATCTTTAAACAATCTTAAGCAACTGAATTATAAATATAATTAACCTATGTGTTGATCCTGTTTGATAAGAGCATCTGCTGTTGGTGATGTCCCTGCTTTTAATAGTTCTTTTGCAATAGTAGCTGTAGTTTGGACATTAACACCTGAAATATAGAAAAAATGAATATATGAAATTAAAAAAAATGTTGAAATAAGCAGTAATTAAAAAAACGAACCATTTTTAGTTGGTGTTTTAAAATGATTAAGTGGTGAAGAAAGATAGTCTTGCATTAAGAGTACTCCTGGAACGAGTTGACGTCCTGTTGTACTAGAACTAACCCCATCAACACCAGATGATTTTGAATTATCTAAAGAGAATGTAACTTTTCTTGGACTTTTATTAATTTCATTTTGTTTTTCTGAAGATATTTCTGGAGAATTCTTAGGAGAAATAACCGGAGATGGCGTTTTTCCAAGTCCTAGTTCAATTAACATATCTAAAAATATTTACATATTATCAATATTACATTATAGATTTTACACATATATTAAAAGAAGTTCAAAAAAGTTACTTTCAGCTGCGTTTCTTTTTGCAAGCTTCTTATTAGAACCAGCGCCAGTAGTTTGATGACCAGCAACCTCACATTGTATTAAAAAACCACGTCTCCATTGACCACGAGCTTCTTCAACGAGTGTATAATTAGGTTCATTATTACAACCTTTACTACAAGCCCATTGTAGTAATCGAGAAACTGGATTTAATTCAGTTACAATAGTAGCTTCTCCCTTTTCCTAAAAACAATATTAATTTATGCGAAAAAATATTTTGCAGTAAAACTAAATTATAATAATAAATATGTTATATGGTATATACCTTAATAAGATTTCGAGATTTTTTCTTTGGCTGCTGTGTTTTCTTTTTTGGTTTTTGAATTTTTGGTAACGTTACAGTTTTCTTAAATGATGGTACTTTTTTTAGTTCTTCCAACATTTTTTCAGCAGCTCGTTTTTTAGATATTTTTTTACTATTTCCTTCACCTTCGGTGACGTGTTCACCAACAGTACACGTAGTTGTAAAGACCTAGAACAACAGAGTGTAATTAAATTAGGTTTTCATTTTTTTTTAAACTTTAATTTATTTACTTTCATATGCGGGGGACCCTTTTCACTTTTCACACTAAATGAAGCTGGTAGGTTGAATTTTAAAGCTATTTCATGAACCATAGAAACTGGTGATTTTACATCGCAAGAATTTTTATCTTCATTATCAGCATCTTCAATTAGATGTAAAGGTTAGTTTACGATATATATATATATATATATATATATATATTTGTGTGTGTGTGTGTGTGCAGAAAATAAATTACTTTCTTGTGAAGCTGGTTCTTTCTCATCAATCTCTTCTTTCTCATTACATTTTAATTCCTGTAAAGCTCGAGCTGCAGCATCATGTCTTGCAGCTTGAGGTGTTTTTCCTTCACCTCTAAATATTTGGGAACCCACAGTTAATTTCACTTTATAGAGATCATCAAGCGTAGATTGCTAATTAATAACAAAATAAATATCAATTGTAAGTTTTCTGTATATTATTGTAAACATGTATAATTTGTATTTTTATAAAGTTCTAAATAACAAGTCAAAGTGAAACTATATTATATAGATTAAATTATTACAGAAATATATATTATAAAGAATACGACTTACTTCTCTATAATTGGTATTTGATATTTTGTTGTAAGGATATGTGAATCTACTGCTCTGATTATAATATCTACCATTTCGATTATACGATTGCAAATGTACTGATGTAGGAGGACCAAGAGGAGGATGAGGAGTTCTTGGACGAAAAGGCACAGAAAAGACCTGCCCATTTCGCAACGGTTGTCCTACTTGTGATGGATGAGGTTCAATTATGTATATTGCAGGTTCACCAAGTTTCATTGCAAGAGCGTTCAATTCTACGGTGGGCATTATCGTTACTGAACCTGAATATTTATAATGTATATAATTATTAATGTCGTAAAGAATGCATATAATTAATAATGTAGTAAAGTAAAAATGACTATTAACCGTTCGATCGACGATTTCGAAGAGCACGTGGTGGTCGTGGTGGTGGTCGAGGAAATTTCGTTTTACGCAGGGCTTCAGCAGCAACAGCATGTTGAGCCGCTCGTATTCTGGGTGCTTCAGCAGTGTATTCTTCAACAGTTTCTTTATCACCTCCCCCAAGACGTAAAGAAACAGTAAATCGTCGGCGATGTGCAGGACCTTGTTCCGAAGTCAAACGATATTGATGCTGAATCTAAAGGCAACATATATATAAAAACTTTATTTAATTTTGCGATTAATATGAAGTTTTTAACTCGCGTATTTGGTAGTAAAAAGCTTTGAATTTAAATTGCGAAAGATTTGTAAAAGAAATACGAGAATGAATTTCAGGTGCCTTGCAATATGTATTGTTTGGATGTATTTATAACGTAATCTATTTTATTATATTACATACTTTTGAAAATAACTGAAACTATGTAAAAATTGAAACATTTTATATAGAAAATGGAAAAACTGACTTTTATTGTTGTATAATTATTAATATATTTAATTTTAATTCATAAAAAATATAAAATGAAACAAATTACCTTATTATATCTAGCTAATTCATTCACCAAACACATTGGAGTTTTTTCTTTACTATTACTGCTATTACTAAGATTATTTTCAGATAACGTGTGATTGGCATCAATTTTTTGTGCTTCGGAGTTGGTCGTATTCGCAGATTTGTGTTGAAATGTGATTCCATTTGAAGAAACAGGAAGTTGAACTTGTTGAGAAGAACTTATACTTCCTAAAAATATATATACATATATACATACCATCCACATAACATACACACACGTATATATATATATATATATATATATATATATATATATATATATATATATATACACGTTTGTATGTGTACGTTTGAAACACATTAAGCCAGAGTTTCCTATTGTTTTTCGGTTTGTGGTTCCCTAAATAATAAGATTTTTCACGCGGCGCCCTTAATACATCACACTTTTTTCAAATTTTTTTATTTTCTTGGAAAATTGGAAAACTTTCCTTTTCAAAAGCGAAAAGTGGAAAATTAAAAATAGATACTTATCGTTTTCTTTGGGATAATATAAAATATCTAATTTCAATTGTTTCGATAATATTCATATTGAGAATGGACAACCACCTAGTGGTTAGGTTAGTTGAAGATTCGAAAGTTGCTAAATTCTTGGAATTTTGTCAATATACACGATTGTTGGCGCAAAAATTCGAGAATTGAAAATTCAAAGAAGATTGCAAAATTGTTTAATTGAATAAATATTTCACGGTGCCCTTGTGACATCACGACGCCCCAGGGAGCCGTGGCGCACACTTTGGGAACCACTACATTAAGCAAATGTATAAAACGAAAATTTTATTTGATAATATACGATTCCTAATTTTTCTTTTATTTGCGATGGTAGATTTAAAATTTTTCAAATGTTCAAAAGTAATCCATTTATCCAATACAAAGAAATTTCACAATTATTTACACATTAGTATTTTAAAATTAAATATTAGCGAATAATATAGAATTTATTTTTATATTAATATCGATTTCTTTTCCACTAAAATTATTTATGTTATAAATTTACATAGTGAAAAGAAAATCATAAGAGATGCATAAAGATTGAGGTTAAGTTACGCAGTTGCAGTTGGTGAATATAATGCAAACTAGTCACGTCGAAACCCTGGAGGCAATCGAATGGTCCAAAATATCCTCTATTCCAATGGGAGGATTGGTGGAGTTGACTTTTGTCGTCGACAATAATGAGAAGATTACCAGTAATAACCACATTATGACAAGTAACTAGTTATAAATGCACACTCCGCACATCTTACTCGCGTACGCGTACAATATAAACTATTTTAAAACACCCATACATGCCGGTTCGGTGTTTCTTAATCCATTTTTTTTTACTCACGTTACCTCCTCCAAAATTAATGATTACATCTGAGTATCCTTTCCGAAATTTTAAAAGAAAATTGTTCATTTTATTTATTATTTAAATATGTATTCGAAATTAAATAATTAGAATTTTTCTTCCATATATGTAGGTAATTAAGTAAGAGAAATGAACAGTGTAACATATGTAAAATAAACCCGATAGACATTATAACTAAGGAATGTAAGAATTAAAAAATATTTTTTTCATTTAAAAAATAAAACAAATTATTTACCATATTTAAATTCAAAATAACAATAATCTTGTCATTTGAAAAACTATTATGCAGAAAAATATTGTTAAGTCACTTATTTAATTTTTTTTTGTGTTTTGTAAATATCGACCTGAGGAAAGAAATATCATTTTCTTATGATAGCCTATAGTTATAAATTAAATCTTTTACCAATAAATGTAATTAAATATTTTTTTTTTTGTAAGAAATATGTCCACAACATCCTGAATTTGTTTAAAGTGGATACACATCAAAAAATTTATAAATTAAAAAAAAAATTGAAATATTTTATGATGTCTTTTTGGATTTAATAAAGAGCAGAATTGGTAAAAACGTTCAATTTTCTTTTACAATAAATAAACGTTTTCAAAGTATTTGTATTGATAAATTAAATCCATCACATATAATATAAGTGTGCTTTTTTAGATTTTTTTTCTTTCATTATTTACTATAAAGATAATTCGCTTGTTCAATGCCATTACAAGTTTTTAAAGAATAAATTCTTTAAAACAAAAGAAAATATAGAAGTAAAAAAGAAATAAAATAAAATAAAATAAAATCAAGGATTTTTGTTTACAATCAAATTATTAATTATTTTTAAATGGAATAAGTAAGAGTATTCTCTAATTGCATTAGTTTGACGCAATTATCATCCTTTATGAAATACAATTTACACATTACGAAAATTATATATAAATTATTGATATCGTTTGAAAGTTTATTTATTTCAACATTTTTATTAAAACAGATACTGGAAATATGAAACTATTGTAAGACTGTTTTTGTACAAATTTTGATTTAAATCCCATTTAATTCAAAATTATAGTATTTTGAATTTTATTTAAATAGTTTTTAATCAATTGATATTTATAATAAACTTGAATTATTGAAAAGAAGTTATAAACTAATATTTTTAAATATTTATAACGAAAGGTTAGAGAGAAGATTCATATTTATTATTAAGAGTATTAAAAAAAATCGGCGACAATGATTTTAAAATTTTTTATAAATTTTATATTTGTAAAACTAAAACAAGAATTAATCAAAAACAATAAATAAATAAAATAAAATAAGTGTCCTTACCTGAAGATGTACTTTTGGCGGCTGACACTGTTGAAATTGCTACCGGTTGAGGTGTAGAAGTAGCTGTCGAAGTAGTTAATGGAGTTTGTTGAATATGATGAGGAGGAGGTTGTCTGTGTAATGTAGTTGGAGGTGGAGGGCGTGATCGGGGCTGAATTACAGGAATTTGAGGCTGAGGTGGTGGACAGTGTGGCATTCGTACACCAATACCAATTCCCATATTCATATTACGACCTGTTTGTCCAATTGGTCCAGTGAGCATCCTAAAAATATTTAAGTAAAAACCTTAAATCATATTATTAATATGGAAAAATATGAACAAATATATATAAAAAAATAAATAAATGTGTGTCTATCTGTCTGTACTCGATTGATTTAAAAACCATACATCCAATCGCTGCGAAAATTTGGGAAATCATAAGGTATATTCCCAGGAAGGTTTTTGATTTTTTTTAAATAATACAGCATATATATATATATATATATATATATATATATATATATATATATATATATATAATATTGCATATACAAATAATAAGGAATATTTGTAACTTATGAAAATAAATATTATAGTATATGCAAATTGATAATTTTGCATATTAGAAAAAAAATCACAAGTGCAAGTTCAGAATACAATGAAACCATATGATAGTTCAAGTCGTACTGAATGGTGTCTGTGGTTTAAAAGAAAATATTTTTAAATAAGTTATATGTATATCGTGTATGAATACGTATGTATCCCTTAAATCAGGTTTTCTGCAAACCATTGATATATTTTAAGTATTTGTAATTGAAAATGTAGAGAAAAAAGGGTTAACCAGATGTACAAGACTATACAATATAAGAATACTAAGACCTGCCTTCACTTTGCGGGCATTATATTTTATTAAAGTAACGTATTACTTCCATACATGGATTAAAAAAAATACTATAATATAATCTTAAAATTATGAAATTTATAGAAAAAAAAATTTATTCAAATACAATATTACAATTTTTTTCTTTAAACTTTAACTTTTTTACAAATCACATAATTATTTTCGAATTTTAAAATAATAATTTAATTAAAACTGTACGATTAATGCGATTTTTGTAGGTAGATATATGAGTTTTAATAAATATTATTGAAATATCATACAGTAAAATATAACTTAATTAATATAAATTAAACTAAGGAAAATTAAACAAATTATAATTAAAAAAAAAAATCAACACAATTTACAATGTATTATTATATAATTTTCTGATATTTACTTTTTTTGTTATGGAATCTCGTTATTTAAATCGGTTAATCTTTTAGAATTATTTATATTATTAGCATTCGGTTTAGCGTATTTTAACTAAGTACGTTAAAAAAAAAACAAAAAACGTTTTTATAAATGAAAATCGGTTAACATTATTTATTTTCTATTTTAAATTACGTATTTTGTTGAATTGTCTAATAATAATATAATATGTACGACAAGAGAAAATTATATCTTAGAAATTGATATTAATTAATATTCAACGATTATTTATTTTTATCTAATATATTATACGAAGTTTTAAAATTATATCATAACTTGGTCCGTTTCTAATGTACTATTTACTTTTGATGTTTCTTCAACGTCAAAAAATATTAGAACATAACGATTACTAAAAGTACATCGGCATTGTTCATATCAGTTTTACTCCGATATAATAATAGACGATAAAACTATGAAATATCAACAAAAGTGAATACAATTAAAGGGCATAATGTTAAAAAAATATTTTAGTATATAGTTATACCTGGTTTGGTCTCTGTGCATGGAGGCGGCGAGATGGTGGGTCTGAGACGGGGGCGGAGGTGGAGGTTGCTGTTGCTGGGAAGGCGGCTGCTGTTGGGGCGGCGGCGGCTGAGGGGGCGGCTGATGAAGCTGATGGTGAGCTTGATGGTGGTGCTGAGGATGATGGCCGTGAGGATGATGAGGGTGATGCGGCTGCGCTTGCGGATGAGGATGATGAGGATGGTGCGGATGCTGCTGGTGCTGTTGGTGCTGCTGGTGAGGATGCTGCTGATGATGCGGATGCAGCTGGTGTTGATGCTGGTGGTGCGGCGCGGCGCCGTGCATGCCGTGAGGGTGCATCATCTCAACGACTAGCGAACGACGATAACGACGATAAAAATGGACGCTGAGACGAAGCGGTATCGATATACGACGACGACGCGCCGCACCGACGCAAACGACCCGCCGGCCGCCGCCGATCTGTCGTCTCGATCGGTCTTAACGCCCATAAACGACGACCATTACAATCGACAACTTCATCTATAACAAACACTAAATGTAAAATAAACGATTTTTTTTATCACGTTATATTTTTACAAATAGACAGGTCATAATACTTATTACATGATAATAATAAATTTAAAGAATCTAAAAAAAAAAAACGATTCCGTTTTTTACCGTTTAGATGATTTTTCTTATTTAATAAAAAAAATGTATAAAATATTTAACGATTGAAAAAAATAGTACATTGAAATAATACTTTTGTTGAATTATAAATAACCTATACCGTATATATTGTTTGTTATTAAAACGTATTGTTACAAATTGTTTAAAAACTATATTCTGTCAGATGTAAAGATAAGTGTACACCTATTATATTTAGATATATTGAATAATTAAAAATAGAAAGATAAAAGATTTAAAAAAAAATATAAATATATATATGTATAATTTGTTTATAAATCGAATTAAAAAAAATATGGGAATATATATTGTAAATTTTAAAGGTTTTGAGATTGAAAAAACAATTTAATTATTTTAGAATTTTACATTTTTCAGCAATAAAAAATAAATTTTTGTTCTAGCTAAACCTAGTTTTTCACCTTCAACATATATATTATTTTTTTCAAAAATAAAATTTATGGAAAGATAATTTAATTACGGTAAATCTATCTTTATATATTATAATTTTTATCAACTTTTTTCAAGTATATTCACATTTTAGAATAACAACTTTTTTCAAATTTTTATCATATTTCTCGACCGGTTTTCTTTGCAAACGTTTTATTTTTTTAAAATATACAAACGAAAGATTTTAACAATTTTCAAAGAAAATTTTAAAATATCGAATTTATACATTAATTTTTAATTCACGAATTTATCCGGTAATTATTATTTTACGACAAAAATATTTTTAATTGTATCTGAAATTATGTCATAATTAAAATCGTTTTATATGTCATTCATTTTTCTATTATATTAGAAATGCGCTAGAACGATTTATTAGACATTGTTTGAAGTTGTTTATATTTATGTTAGATGCCGATTTTATATATCAATTTTTTATTACCTACACTCAGTAATTGAATATATTTAGTAAAAAAAATATGTTATACATTTGTAATATTTCAAACAGATTCGTATCTACCGAATGCTCCACCACATCAATAAAATGCCAATATGTAAATCAGAAATATTTACAATATGTCTGATTTACATATTGTAAATATAAAACAAAATATTGAAAAATATGGTTAATTGTTGTTATATACAAATTATACGCACTGTGTTATTTTTCAATGATACAATTCTTCTATCAAAATTATTAATGTATAGGTGTTTGAAATATTGGCTTTAATTACTGTTTCTTTCGTGTAATATTTTAATTTATTGCCTTTGTTTTTGAAGGAATGTTTGTATTTTGAAGATGTCATTATTATATTTCATATAAAAAGAGAGCTAATCTATTATATAAATAAGGACAAATTTGCGATTTAATAAATAATTTATTTACAGAGGTTGTTTTCATAAATTATTTGTGTCATAAAAATAATAAATATTAAAATACTCTAATAATTAAGATTTGGTATTTGTAATGAAGAAAATATTTTTTCTTGTTGATTACATCTTCTATAAATAATTTACTAGTAATAATTTTTATTTGTTGGAAGTGCTACTAGTGGCCACTGATGACGTTGATGAGGAAGATGAAGACGATGGACTACTATAGCTGGAAGATGATGATGACGAACTTCCCGGATAATAAGCACTGTATGCTATGTTTTGAGCCGAGGAAGTATCCCATACTCTAGCATAAGGTCCGGAAGATGAAGGTTCCCAATTTGGACTATAAGAATCTGCAGGAGCAGCTGCAGCAGGTGCAGATGCTGCTGGTCCGTAAGCAGTTGGTGGAGGGGTGGGTTCTGGAGCAGGAGTCATCGTCATGGGCATCGGCATACCTGAATTTATAATTCGTTCGTTAAGATAATGTTAAAAATATTAAAACTAATGAATTATAAACATGATTATTTACATACCTCCTTTCTTTAAGAGTTGTGATACTAGAAAACCTACTACAAGAATGATAGCGAGTTTGCTGAGAATGAGAGCTTTCATTGCTTTAAAACCGATCAATGCAACAAGTATTGGCATCAAAGCTTTCATTTTTAATTTCAAAAGCAATAATACAGGGAACAAGAGTTTTTTCTTCAATAGTCCACGTGCTAAAAATTTTGAATTATGTATCATTAATAATTATTTATTTTATGTTTTAATTTTCAAATATAATTTGGCTTACCTTCACTTTCATCAGTTTCGGAATCATCTTTGGAAGTTTCCGGCAAGTCTACGTCTAAACCTCGATCTGCCCTATAAGTCAGCTGAGCTCCATGGAAGAAATATTCTGGAAGAGTCAATCTAAATTCATTTTTGTTAAGAATCCTTGCCACTCGGCTAAAGATAACTTTATCGATATTTTCTGAATCATAAGCCCGTCCGCTTTCTTCGGAGAAACCGAGGATGTTGTCCAAATATGTCAAAACTTTCGATTTAAGACAATCAGTAGCGGAATCGGCAGTGAAGCAGTCATCAACGATAGCCGATAATAATTCATTTCCACTCTTGATCCTTGGAGTTTCCCTTACTATTTGATTATTGTAAACGTTTGCATTGCAAGTGGTGAAGACGAAAGCGACCGCCAACAACGGTAAGCACTTCATTTTTTTTGTTTTTTTTTTTATAGTTACCACTAAAAATATATATGTATATATATTATCGTGTGCTTCCGTATGTACGAATGAATTGTATGTGCTGAACTTTTAAAGTGGGCTTGGCATTTATACTCGGAAGTGTCTCGATAGGGGGGCATTGGCATCGAATCCATGTGTATTGAATATTGATTTGAAATTAATCGAAGTAGGATTTGTTCGCTGTTTATGTGTGGTATAAGGCTCATAGTTTATTTGGCAGCAGAAGTCCTCAACAATTCAGAAATAAAGTGGAGCGTGCATCGTCAAAAATGGTATACCAAATCAAAAGGGAGTGTACACGGACTAATTGTTCTCTAGAAATCAGAATGCAACCTAGTTCTTCATGCATTTTTATCTAAATATAAAATATTTGTGTTATGCATCAAAGATTACTGTAAATTAAATATTTATCAACATATTTAATTAATTTCATGTTAATTTTGTTTCATAAACTATATAGTTTATTATCAAATTCTATCAAAGATTGAAAATTATATTTAGAAATTGGAAATTGTTCAATATATTCTGTATAAAGTATTTATTTTTTTATACCAAATATTATTATGATTGGATTTTAAATAAATAATAATTAGTGACTTTAACATTAGAAAATGAATACAAAATAATAAAAGTTGCCGACTAATAAAATATTTTATATAATGTAGTATAAAAAGTTAAATAACATATAAAATATTCACAGGTAAAAGCTTTTTTTTTTTGTTTAAGGATACAATTTAGATTTGAAATGTTTTATTGTGTGTATATATTATATATATTTTTGGTAGTTTGTAACTTGACTGCTAATTTATAACTTTCTAACATTGCACGTGATTTTATAACATATTGGCGTAATTTTCGATTGTGTTGATGAAGTTTATAAAAAATATTATTGTTTCTAATGTAAAGATAATATAATTTTAAAAGTTTTGTATTTAAATTTAAATTATTATCTTGCTTTTAAAGTTGTTAATTATAAAATTAAATCTATGAAGTATAAAACGGAGCCAAAATATTGTACAGTAAAAAAAAAAATTAAGCTTATATAATCTGGATATTAATAAGAAATTATAAATAATTTTGTTTCATACTTGGATAAACGATTCATAATAAAGTTATGAAATGAAGTTAATTGAATCGAGAAATATCTGAGTATGTTTGATTAATTTCTAGATAATATGAAACATGAAATGAATAATTTTAATTTTGACCTAAAGCAAGATAATTAAATTTAAATTTTTTTTTAAATCAAATGAAGATATTTAATTTTATATATTTTTTAATGTATTATATAAATTATTAATTCTGTATAAATTAAAAAAAAATAGTTCAAACTAATATTAAAACATTAGTATATTGGTTATTGAAAAATATAAAACCATGAGATTAAATACAAAAATATTAAACGTTTGCTATAAAAGACGAAGAATTAATTTTTAATTCTTTTAATTATATGCATATCAACATTAAAACATTGTGTCAAAATTTATGTGATAAAATATTTTCGATGTCATTTAATGCATTATGATGAGAATACTAATGATGAAGAAACAAAAATATATCCTGGTAATATAATGTTAATATTCAATGTTTGCACTTGGTATGTATAGTGAAAGCAGAAAGCTTATAGATCGAAAATTTATGACAAATTATTAGAATTTACGATGATGGCATTCATTTCCATTAATTAGATTTAGATATAAAAAAAATATTATATAACCAAAAGTGAAATAAATTCAAGTGCACGCTTTTATTCAGAGACGTGACGTATTTTGAAGATGAATTCAGTTTTACATTTGGTGAAAAAATGAATATGAACAAGTTGCAGATAATTCGATCCCCACTTTCTAGTATTTTTGGTTTAAGCGATAATTTTAAATGTGATGTTTTATTATAATATGAAGAATTTTATAATGATGTATTAAGAGTTTATGATGTTATAGTTTAAAACTTCCGGGCATTTTAGGAAGGCAGGTAAATTGTATTTTTTTTCCTAGGTTGGTAGGACTGTCTATAACATTTGCCTAGTGTCTGTTTGTCAAAAGGTTTAATTGACTTCTAGTTATACGTGTTTTACAACTCTTGGTTCTTTTATCACGATAATGCACCATGTCATACTGCATTGCTTCTTCGCGACCAAAGTCGTATTTTGCCAAAAATACGAATCATGTCGTTCCGCAACCACCGTATTCGCCTGATTTGGCTCCGTGCGAATTTTGGCTATTCAGCAAACACAAAAGGCCAATGCGGGGACGCTGTTTTGACACAATTGAGGAGATAAAAACCGAATTGAAGAAGTTGAAGGCTATACCGGAAAAACACTATTCCGACTGTTTCAAGGACTAAAAAAAGCGTTGGCAAAAATTTGTTTTATCGGATTGGGATTATTTTAAAGGGGATGAAATTGATTTGGAAGAATAAACAAAGAAATACATTTTATAAACAAATTCACCTTATTTATTGGTCACAGTGTTAGATCTTAGATAGTTCTTCAATTCTTATGTATTATACATTATTTATTTAAAAAATATATATTATTCCATAATATAATACAGATAATATGCGTTTGTATATTGTTTTTAAATTTCTCATTTGTTACGACATATAAATATGTATTATATAGATGAAGATAAAAGTTAATTTTTAAGTGAAATCAGAATGAAAAAGGAATAAATTTATATTGATTTATTAGACTCTTTGCAAATCAAATAACATATTAGATACATTTTTAACTAGGATTAAAACAGTTTAACATAGCTCAAAATCATTTTATCATTGTTTTTATGGATTTATAATTCAATGTAGATTTCATTTTCTAATAAAAAAGTTGCCATTTTTTTCTAATAAAGAATAAAACTAACTTTTTTTCTGTTTTTTTTTAAATCTAATTTTCAATTTTACTTTTCATCTATTTAAAATAAAAAATTAAATATTTTTTTTAAATGAATAATAATTCTTCACAGTGATATAACTACATACATAATGATCTAAATTTATATCAAATTACAATTTAGTCTAAGATAATTTTAATTTATTGATAATATATTTGTATTATAATTGCACATTTTCAGTTATTTATTTTCTTCATATATATTAACCCGGTAAATAGTTATACATTATGGATGTATTGAAGATATAAATTGTAAATGAAATTGTGACTTGATGTTTTTTAAAATCAATTATTTAGGTTATGAGGTTTTAAAGACAAATTCCTTTTAGTATAAGACATACATCAGGAAGTGGTTCACAAAGGAATGAGTAAAAATGTATAATGCATACTAATTATATCATCAAGTATACGAAATAATATGACAAATAACTGTAATAAGTAATAAAATATGACGTATTATCATTAAATATCTATTCAACGCATTCTAATATAGGTGTAATAGGTTTGGAAGAATATATAGTACACTATTTTAATAAATATCTGATTTGATTAATTGAGAAATTATCATTAATTTTACTAAAATTATTTTTGTGTTTCTTTAAATTGACTCTCTCGCTATTGAAATAGACTTATCTATTTTTCAGTTTCTTTTTGAGTAAGTAATTTCAAAGATATTTGAGAAATTTGCAATTAAAAGATATTTTCATTTTTTATTTGAATTTATTTTTCAATTTTAATTAGTAGAAAATATTTTAAATGAATTTTTAGGTTTTTAGATTTTACTTTGGATATTTGGTATTTGGATAGTAAATAATAATAGGAGATATTTCGTGTCAATAAATAATCGTTTAATAAATAATAAATATACAATTAATTTAATTAATTAAGACGACGCCAATGATATTCCTAAGAAGATTTTCGACTAGTTGATACAACTTCATTTAAGCATAAGCTCTGTAAGCCAAATTTTGGGCATCAATTTGTTGTTCGACTGATCGACGAGCTCTGTAGTTACTGGCGAGGGCAGCATCCCAACCATGAGCCAATGGTGGATGAGAGTGGTCAGCAGCGATCTATATTTAATGATATTGAATATATTTTTCATTTGAAGAAATTTAAATTTGTGGATATTTTTATAGAGTACTAACCTTTTTGCACAGTTGAAAGATAGCTAAGGCAACAGAAACTACGAAGGAGAAGAAAGATAATTGTAGAGCGTTCCATGCTTTAAGACCCAAGACACCGAGAGCAAGAGGTACCAAAGTCATGGCTTTGAGGAGAACGAAGACCAAGATTGGAATGATGATCTTCTTCAACTTGGATTTTCCTCGTGATTCTACTCCGCTGCTACGACTTTCTTCGCCGGCGAATTTGAAATTGACGTTCAATTCTTCATCATCGAGGTTGCGTGGGCTAATCGTGACGGTACCACCAACTGGAAGTTTGAATGCAACATCGTGGGTCTTCACATAATCTTCAACAGTGTCGATAAAGTCACCAGAAGATCGGCCAGTTACATCGTTTCCATTATAATTGTTACGTACTACTTCAATATTTTCAGTAAGCTGTAAAGTTTAAATTGTCGATGAAAAATATGTATTTAATCATGGTAACAGCGTTAAGAGATATGGTCTAACCTTGTATGTGTCTTTTTTGAAGATGTTATCCAACAGTGACATTACTTTGAATTTCATGCATGAGATAGCATCATTGCCTTCTAAACATCCTGATCTCATTTCTTCAACCATTCCATCCATAGATGTGCCTTTCCAAAAGGCAGTTTTGGCTGGTTGTGCGATTGATGAGCCAAAGATGGCTAAGGCGAGAATACAAAACACTTTTCCGGACATTTTGTTGGATTTTCTTGTTAATTAAAATCAAATGTTTGTACTGTTGACAGTTGAAAGGATCGAACTGAACTACTGATTAGTGGGTGCGGGCCCATTTATTTATACCGCAATTTCTTTCACGTAGAGTGGTCAGGTTAAAAAAGTACTGTTTTCACATATGCCACTCGGGTGTTATGTCCTTTTTA